>OY796896.1:11584243-12177489 GCA_963680785.1 Diplosoma virens
TTTTCGACAAAAGTTGGACCATAATGGTTAATAGATTGAGCATCCCTGCGTCCGAGTATAAACTAACTTAACATTTTCCAAAACAGTCATTATCATTAAAATGAATTTCTACCGAGAGTAATTTTGGATTTTAATATTGATTTGGTCATAACTTACGACACCGACGTTTTTTCTTTCATAATTATTTAATTTATGGTACGAATTTTGACATTAGAATAAAACATACAACATCGGTAGAACCAGTTAATGATATTGCACTCAAGCATAGCACAATATATATTCTATTTGAATGTCTTTTGACCTTGTTTACGTAAATGTTCAATACAGTCCCCAGAATAATTCAAAAGTAGGACGGAAGTCCTTTGATAATTTTCGATTACTTCAAGCAAACTGCGACAAATATTTCACTTTTTAAATGAATCTATAAAATTCATTTTTTTTAATCATTTTCATTACACGCTCAGTGCAACAAAAAAAAGTAAGCTATTCTCTTTAGAGTTATTTGTAACATAAACTTACAGGGAGGAAAAATAAACGCACACCTATCTAGATATTGTACTGTACAGAAAATATGATATAAAAATGAAATAGTTATTCACGCCAAGTCATTTATGCTAAATTTTAATACCGGTGCGTAGTGTGGTAAAATATTTTCCACTGCTTGTTCTTGTTGCAAGCAGAAACATAAGAAAAAAGCTGGAGCAGGGATCTTCTAATTGTGCTACATTTGATGTGTCATCTGCTTGAATAAAAACAAGTCAAATAACCTTTGTTGGTGCGTTTTCCGTTAAGTTCAATATTAAAACTTAAAAATGATTGCTCTATTTTTTGTGGTAATTAGAATTTTATTGGTTGATTTCGCTTCAGAAACCTCTCGTACTCTGTTAAAATTGGTCAAAAATTGGAGTTCGAATAAAGTTTCAAGAAAAACACAGATATGGATATGTACAGTATGTAAAGGTCGAATGACATAGACTGACGCTGGTGTATAAAAAAATGATACAATTAATTATTGTTGCGCTGGTAAAAGTTTTTAAAATTTTGTAGAGTTTCACCAATTTTAGTTTTTGAAATTTTTTGTAGAAATTGATTTAATCTTATACTTGTTCGGTGCCTGTTATGAAAGGCTCTCACCGATAACACAATCCTGGCTGTTTACAAGATGAAATTCTTAATCTTCTTTATTAATAAATTATGCTCCAATCAACCTTGGAGCCCAAAATAGTATACAATAAACAGCAAATACAGGGTCAGCAGCTTACTTGTTCAGCAATCACGTAAACAACTAGAGAATTGCGTTTAAAAAACTATGACTTCACAAAGCTAACAACATTTCCAATACCGATTTATCACCAAGTAACATTCTATCATAATCGAATCATAATAATGCTTCCGAGCGCGCCTTATTTATATCACTCGGTCATATGTATCTCGAAAGTTCTATTTAAATTCAGGTTCAAAACAACAATCACCCAATATTGCATCATCTTGCTAGATCCAGCGATTCACAAACATGCAATATTGCATCATAGTGAAAACAGGTCACGCGGAAAGTCTAGAATTTACTATAACAATGAGGACAGTGTTGCCAATTTCTTATAAATAAATGTAAAATATTTAAATTGATTATCAAACCGTTATTTCTTCGGCTATTTGAGCCGGACCAAAGCGCAATCAAAAAGATTTCCCATGAGACTGTGAAAATATAAAGTGTGCGCGATTTTTAAGAACGGAACAATTATATAATGTAAAACTTCAAGCGCATAAACAATTTACGATTTTTCTTCAATTTAATCAAAACAAAACCTGATATTTAAACCGATAAGTTAAAACAATATTTTTTCAACCAATTTTAATTTTGTTTCTTTTTCTATGCACATTTAAATATGATTAAGATTGATGGAAAAAATAAGACAAAATAAACTTCATACACAAACCTATCATTCGTTTTCAAGATTTAAAATTTTTATTAATTTTTATCGTATTTCATCTCTATTTATGCTCCAGACTCGTACAAAAACGTTGAAGGCGTTATACTAAGGGCAACTTTTAAGCAATACCGTACCTGCTTATTTAATGCTATATATGCGGGCCCACAAGCAACCAGAAGATCTAGCAGATAATTACTTTCAAAGATGCCAAGATATTGTAGTGGGTTGGAATTTTTAATTTACTTTTTAGTATTTATTTGAGACATAACTAAAATGCTAGTCTACCCAGACTACCCTACTAGCCTGAGTAAGCTAAGCCTAAACAAATACGGTAGTCGCAAAAGGGTTACTGGCTATGAAGTGCGTAAAACGTTCCTAAGCCTGACCTTACTTAAAATTAACTAGTAAATAGTACCGTAAAGATGGGAAAGTACTGGTAAACACTTAACTATGACAAATGTCAATTTGTGATAATACTACTGTAAATCAAGAAACTCCTTTGAAGCTGCAATCGACACGAAAAATAAAAACATGTCGCAATGCTTGCAAAAAAACTTTCAATGACCCTAGAATTAGACGGAATACCGCGGTATTTTATAAAAAAAAGTACCGCGGTACTGCCCACCACTGCAAACTGGTACTAAGAACTTGCTGCTTTTTATTTTAATAAGTGTATAGCGATGGAAGGGTAAAAATTAGTTATGGGTCCAATTGTTTAAAAAAAGTCTTAAATTCTAGCAAATTCAAATTTACGGGGAGACAATCATTTCTCAATTCGTAAAACCAGCAAAATTGTTTTTCAACATTTGATTATAGAAAGACTTTTTTGATAAAACACTTGCTTATGATATTGAAAGAAAAATAGTCTGGCTCCTCCATAATGTTTTGTTTGCTAAGCTGTCTGTATTGCACTGTATGCACTCAGAGATTCTACTCTTGCAAGTAGTGCTTTTTAACTTTCAGCTCTTGGACTAATGCAGGCGACCAAAACTATTTAATTTTAACTCAAAGTCAGATTGTGCTACTAAATTTTGTTTGCACGGGTAACTTATACATTATGTAATTTGCTTATGGTTTCTCGGTTGCATTCTACATAAAGATAACTGACGCAAAACTTTTGTTATAAACCAGCAAATACGTGGTTCTTGTATTAAAAGTTTATTTGTCCTGTTGCTACAATTTTGGTAGGCCTGAAAGTTAACAAAAATTTGATTTTAACGTAATACTTGATAAATGAAAAAGCACGCTAGATAAACGTTGTTTACATACAGGTTCCAGTATTGGTTATTTTACCATACTTTTTCAACATTGAATCTATAAATTAGTAAATCAGACAATATCATACATCAAATCAATTTAATTGCCACCTAAAAAAATGCTGAAAACCATTTTTTGTTCAGTAAATGTTACCAACAATCAACGTGGATTTAACATTATTAAAACTAGTTAAAATATACGAGATTAACATTAAAAAACAGCAAATAAACTGAAAACAACGTTACTAGTAGAACTTTTATTTTTTTTAAATGTTAAGATTTACGTTACTTCAGGTAAAATACTTAACAAACTTAATTAATTTTTAATAACATTACAAATATTTAAACATTATTTTGTAGCATTAATTTAACGTTACCCTATTTAAAGTTTAGTTCAAACACATCTGTTAAATAAAGTAATGTTTTGACAAAGGTTAATCGAACTTGACAATTTTTTCTACTCCGTAAACAATTTAAAGTATAACAATAAATTTTCTTTTACCATTGAACATTTAAAAAAATGATCGATATGAACAAAAAATTTAACATTAAATTAAGGTTTATATGTCATTTGTGGAGTCTTGTTCCAACCTAAATAAGTAGTTGTTTCGTATAAGCAATACGTTTTCGAGCACATTCTAGTCCATTGTTGAGCGTTGTGGAGACAAAATAAATTTTAAGCTATATGAATGCACTTTACACGCTAACTTGTGTGGCTGGCACTCCAAATAATAAAAAAGCAAGTATGTACAACTTTGGAAATTAGTCCTTTTGGCTTCTCCAATACTTCAAAATGTTTTGATCTTTCTTTATCCGTGGCTCTTGTTGAAAAGCCTTTAAGTTGTTGCTAATGTCTAAAGAGCACTTTGCAACCTGTAAAGTTTAAAACTTGCTTCAGGAAAAATGAGCTTTTTCATAATTTTATAAACCATAAATGAGATAATACAGTAGGTCTACAACAAATGTTCATTAAACCAAACTTTAGTCATTTTACATAAAACCATACAGCAAAAGATCTTCCATTCTTTTTTATTTTTATTTTTTTTATTTCATCTCCATATTTATCCTCCTGACTTGCAGGAAAGCGACAGAGCCGCTAATACATAGGGTAGGCTATTTCCCCGACCTGCTTCTGGAGATGCCAATATATTGCTGTCCGCTTGTAATTTAATAGAGATATGACTGTAATTTAGAACTGCTTGCCAAGACCACCAAGCAGGGGAAAGTGCCGTAAAGTGTCTTTCCCAAAGGTACAACAGAATGGTGCGATCGAGTAGGTTTTGAACCGAGATCGTGTTGATCATAAGTACGGCGCTTTAACCGCTCGACTACACTACCGTCATTCTACTTAGCTTACGATTGGTCATAGCCGTACCTGGCGGCGGGGAAGGGAAGCAATTTCCCCCCCAAGTTTCCAAGATTATTTTTCAGGCAGCGACAAGAACATATTTGGGCAAAACCAGAATTTTTGGGCACGATATGAAAAGTTTGGGCAAAGTTTAGGGCAGTGACAATGATCAACTGCAAAAAATACTACAAATTTAGATGAAGAGCTTTTTTTTGAGAACACCTTGATTTGGGACAAAAATTGAGAAAGATGAGACTGATTTCAAGTCAAGATTTTTTTTTTGGAGAACCCCATGATTTTAGGACGAAATTTGGTCTTCGTCCGAGAATCTCAGACAATTTACTAGTAAATTAAGATTTGGGCAAATGTCACAAAATTTGGGCAAAACTTCATTGCCCCCAAATTTTTTTAGGCTGGTACTGTAAGCGTTGATTCTCTTTGTCCCCACCTTAAATTCAATAATTATTATACGTAGTGATCTGTCCGCTTGGGGTGCTATAGTTTGGCGCGAGGTTTTTATTTTATTTCTTTTCTGCATAACGTGTTTACCGCAAGCATCAAGATTTGTATCGCTTCAGTTTTGGTTTCAAAACGGCGTCACCCGCATCATATAAGGTAATCGTTGTTTATTTTTTGTATTCAAGTTTACACTCTTGTTTTTTGGAGTTTGGATAATAATTTTCACACAGTTGGCGGCTGAGTTTTTATTAAGCCTTTCTCTTTCAGTTGCCAACTGTCCTGTATCGGCTGTCAAACGGTTGTGACGGCTGTAACGGTTGTCTCGGTTGTCAAATAGTTGTCAAAGGTTGTTGCAGCGATTTATTGTTGTTGTGTTATGCCACGGATTTTTGATTATGCTTTTTCACAACTTCTTTTGCATTTTCTCTGCAATTAAATCTCTATACAACCGTATACGGACTGGCAATTTAGGTAGTAGTTAGGATTAATTTCTACAGGTACGGGTATGCGACTGGTCACAAAGTCGCCACAACGATAAAGAGCTCGTATGAGTGAACTAAGCAAAATCAAATTTAAGAAAAATTATTCAAAAAACGACAGTAGCACTGTGTTGATGCTGCCAAAGAAATCAAAAATATTTCTTTGAAAATAAAAATGCTACTATTTAAATTAGTAGTGGCGTATACTACAGTTGGCTCCGCTTAACTGGCTCACGGATAACTGGATCATTCGGTTATCTGGATCATTTTTCTAAGTCCCAAATTGCATAAGCATTTTCAATGTAAAAGTACGCCGCTTTTCTGGATCACTGGATCAATTTTTCGTGTAACTGGATCACTTTTGCATGAAAACTCACAGCAAAATTCCACATTTCGCACGACACGTGTTTCTACATTGCACATGACACGTAGCTCAATCACTGATCACGTGCTTAAACACGCCACCGCTATTCAGTAACGATCTTATCTGATTCAGGCAGTGCAGCAGCCTGGGGTAGTAAAAGAATAAACCCTCGGCCCCAGTCCTGTTTGTGTCTGACCTGAAGTGGATACCCTTCAAACGACGACGACGACAGAGACCCATAACGCTTTGAATGCTTTCAAATGGGGTCTGCTGGGACGAGGTTTCGCAGACCATGACAATCTGTTGGCAAAGTTGGAAAAAGCATAAGTCAAGTACTTAAAGCTGACTTAAAAAGACGACTATATTACGTTTTTTTCAGAAAAACAAATAAAGTACTGTACATTGTTTGATTAATAAATACAATTGCATTATTGATTATTGATTCTCATTTCATTATTTTTTTTAACTTGGGTTTCTTTGCTGACTAAAAAAACTTGACCTTTTTTAAATACTGTTCTGTATCTTTTCGGCTAACTGAATCATTCGGTTAACTGGATCAAAAGCCCTCGGCCCAAAGTGATCCAGTTAAGCGGAGCCAACTGTAATAATGACAGGCTAAATAATTTAAAGCAAGAACAAAAGATGAAGAACAAAGTTGTGGAGTTTACTTTAGTTTAACAAAACAAAACTTTGGCCTAGGTAAATACAATAACAGCTAAAAAGATAAATATTCCGATTCAAGCGTGATACAAGCTGATTCCGATTCATGCGCCTTTAACATCACTTCTAAATCATCATCGTCGTTGCTGGAGTTACGTAAATCGGGAGATAGCCGATTTTGATCGGTAAAATTGACTAAAAAAATATATATATACTTGTGCTATGTTTCTTGACCTAAAAAAAGCATTTGATACTGTAAATCACCAAATTTTGCTTGCAAAATTGGAAAGATATGACATCCGTGGATTGCCACTACAGCTCCTTGAAAGCTGCTTGAATAACAGATTACAGTTTACAGTTGTGAACAATACTAAATCCAAATTTAATCATGTAACCTGTGGTGTACCACAAGGCTCTACTCTTGGGCCATTACTATTTTTAATATATATCAATGACATGCCTCTAGTATCCAATTTTAATACGAAATTGTTTGCAGATGACAAAGTTCTAACACTGACAAACTCTTGTCCAAGACTGTTGAATAAATATGTCAACTCCGAAGTGGTCAAAATTGATAAATGTTGAAATTAAACAAATTGTCATTAAATACTAATAAAACAAAATTTATGGTTTTAACTAAACAAAGATCAGCCAGGCACTTTAATATTAGAATAGGAAAGACAAAATATAGAACAAGTAAATGAAATAAAATATTTGGTGTAATCTTTAACAAAAGCATGCAGTGACGTTGTTTCATCTTTCTCATGAGACACGGAAAGCTCACAAGGTAGGCATAATTTGTCTCCAAATACAAGATCATTAGACGAAAAGTGTTCAAGATCTTCTTTGGGTAAATTCCTCAAAGCTAGAAGAGCCCACGGCAGATTATTATGCCACTCTGTTGTGGCTTCTGCACATTTTAAAGCCGTTTTTAAGGTTCTGTTAAGACGTTCTACCATGCCTTGTGCTTGTGGGTGATAAGCTGTGCTGTGATGTAACTGTGCACCAAAAAATTGAGCTAAATCTCTCCACAAGGCGCTTGTAAATTGAGCACTTTGATCACAGTATATGTGCATAGGACTGCCAAATAAAGAAACCCACCCATGAACAAAAGCTGAGGAACACTCTTCTGCAGTAATTCCTCGAAGAGGCACTGCTTAAATGAAACGTGAATACCTGTCTATGATCATCAGCAGATAAGAGTAGTCGTTACTGGGAGGAAGCGGTCCAGTAATGTCGATATACACGAGTGGGTAAACCTTTTCCTGGGGGGAGGATTTATTTTATTTAATGGGGCTTTTTATTGTGCCGTTGTATTTTTGAGCGGCTGCACTTTAAGCACTCTCTAGCCCATTGTGCAACATCCTTCTTTATTCCTACTCAAACGACACTTCGTGTAAGCAATGCAACGTGCCTTTAATACCTGGGTGAGATAGGCAGTGAAGATGTTTAAAAACAGAAAAACGGAAAGCCCTCGGGATTACCGGACAAATTTTTCTTGTGGATACATCGCACAATACGTTGATTTTGTGCTCGGCTAAAGAAATATTTTTTAAGACGAGAGCGCTGTGGTTATCGTGACGTAGCTCTTCGCATTCTGAATCTGACCGCTGTGCTACCGCCAATTCCAGGAAATCTAATGGTTTGTTGACTGGAGTCAACAAATTGATCAGTGGAGGTTCAAATGGTCGAGAAAGTGCGTCAGCTATATTGTCGTTACCAGATACGTGCTCAATATTTGAAGTAAATTGTAAGATATATTCAATATAACGTGCTTGTCGTGGAGATGCCGCTGAAGAGTTGTGTTGAAATTTCTTTACAATAGGCTTGTGATTGGTTTTTAAGGTAAAGTCGCAGCCTTCTAAAAAATACTGGAAATGCTTAATTAATGCGTAGCAAGCAAATAACTCTCTTCCAAAATATGGCCACGCATTTTGTGCAGGAGTTAACGCCTTGGACCAACATGCAAGCGGTTGGCATTTTCCACAGGAGATCTGCTGCAATACAGCTCCAACTGCTCTATCACTGGCGTCTGTTATTAGCTCCAAGTCCGCTTCATGATTAGGGTGAGCCAAAATTGTCGTTTTAGCTCTTGCAAATGTAATCGCTGTTTTAGCTCTTGCAAAACATTTGTCAGTTTCTGGGTTCCACTAAATACGGGAGGTCTGTTCCCTGCGCTCGTTAAAGAATATAAAAGGCAAGGATTTTGACACATTTTGGTATAAATCGATTATAAAATTGAATCATACCTAATAACCGTTTACATGTAAGTTGCTTTTTAGTACGCGGTTTGTTGTAATCAATTATAGCCTTTACGTTGGTGGTCGTTGGCTTGCACTCTCTTAGATGATATTATGTGTTCCAGAAAGGACAATTGGTTTATGGCCAATACGTCTTTTTTTGTGTTTACAACTAAACCATGCTCTTCCAGTCTTTAAAAACCAAATTCAATAGTCTCTAATAATCCTCCAAGTTGGAGGACATAATGATGATGTCGTCTAAATACACAAACACTTGCAAAAGACCAGAAAGAACTTCATTCATGAGTTTCTGAAAATAACCGCTGGAGGTGGCCAGACCCATTGGCAAGAAAAGATATTTAAAATTTTCAATCGAAATAGTTATTGTCAGCTAATGTGAGTCTGCTGGAGGGACTGGAATGTGGTAATATGCATCTTTGATGTCAATTGAGCTAAACCAAGAGCATCCGTGTGCCATGGCTGAAAAATCATTAATGTTTGGAATTGCATAGCGAGTTACTTTTAAAATTTTCTTTAAGGCCACAAAATCAGCGCACAACCGATACTCTCCAGAGGGCTTTTTTACCATAACAATCGGACTTGCCCATGGACTGTGGCTTTCAGCCAATATGCCTTGGTTGACTGATCGCTTTACCTCATGTTTCAAAGCTTCAAATTTATCGGATGCTAATCGTCGAGAGCGAGACCAAACTGGGACTTCGGTGTTTGTTTCAACATGAGCAACAACGGAGTGTTTATTTTTCGGCAACGAGTGGCTTGCTCAAAAACTTGCGGATACTGAGATCTTAACTTCTCTAAAATAGAGGTGTCCGAAGCTTGCGAAGATTCTATGGTAAACTCCGTGGCAACGCCCTCATCAATTGGAGAAACAAAGTTTTCTTTGTCGTGAGATTTAAAAAGTGTTCGTGCATTGAGATCGACACATAAATTAAAATCACGTAGAAAATCTGCTCCTATAATTCCGTATAGTAAGGCTGCTATAACAAAATTGTAATCAAAAATTGCGAGAAGCCAAGGTTAATTTGTGTTTTTAATTGTCCATCAATTTCTAGTGTGCCACCGCCAATAGTGGAAATATGGTAGGTATCTGTATTGAAGCTTTTAGAATTGTCAATTACATATGACGGTATGATTGAATAACTAACCCCAGTATAAATTAAAAAGTCAATGTCGTGACAACTGTCATGAATAAAAAGCAGAGGACTTGATGGTGCTGTCTGTGACCTCCAGGCCTCTATTTCGTGGAGGTCGACTGGCCGTTTTTTGCCTGTGTTGAGTGTACATAGAGCAAGGAGGACCCTTACATTTGAACGCCCGATGGCCGAAGCGGTGATGATAGGAACACAAGTTGTGTGAAGAAAAAGCGAATGCCTTTGGGGTTGGGTGATAGTCACCGCGGGCTCTGGAAAAGGCATGTCCACTTTCGTGGCGGTAATTGCCAACTGGTTGTCGTGATGAATGGTGACAACCAGAAAGAGTACGATCAAGCTTATCCAATCGCGATTCTAGCATTTGATTAATGACTGCTTGATTGGTCGGATTTTGAGAGACATGAGAATTGGCTATAGGAGAAGTAGCTGTGATTAACTTTTTTCTTGCTAAAATATTGTCTGCATGTTTAGCTAACAATTCCAATGGTTCTTGTTCGTATGGATATAAAGCGATGCAGGCCTCTGCATCAAAAGAATCTAATAGTTTTCGTCGAATTAAAGCTTGCGCTATGTTTGAGTCGCTTGAGTAATGCGAGGTTAAAAGAGTTTGTAATCGTACCAAGTATTCGGTGACTGTGTCATCACCTCGTTGAGCTGCAGAGGAAGATTCTAAGTAATCTGTAGTTCTTGGTAAGAAGCGCTCTAATAAAATGGTTTTCATTGTTGTGAAAGGTTGGTCCGAATCTATCTTCGGCCATAAATAGGCAATCATACGCATGACTTTGCTATCGCTGTTTAGTGCTGTGGCTAGAGCAGCAAATTTTGAGCATTCTGATGTAACATTAGCTTCTGCAAAGAGTAGATCGATCAAGTGAAAGTACCCCTGTGCGTTATTAGACCAAAACTATGGTAACCGAAGTATGTTCTGTTGTGCATTTGAGATTGTATGTTCATTATGTAACACATCAAAAACGTCATTATTAGGAGGTGGGATAGACGGTCGCTGATTTGTGATTGGCGTGGAACTTAATTTAACTGGAGGCGATTGCCGATCATGTGAGATATTAAAATTATTAGCAAAATTTGTCACTCTACGATTTGAATGTAACCAATACAACACGTTAAAAAGGTAACAAGTAAAACGCCGATTAAGAATATAAAAATAAACCACAAATACAAATGAGTCACATTAGTTATTAAAGTCATGATCTTCGTTGCAATAAATTACTTGAAATAAGTATTGTCTTTTTATGTTCCAGTCGAAGTTTCACCCTTACTACCGGTGACAGCAAGCAAAGCAGGCTACGCCGTCTTAAAAACGGCGTTCCTCAGGGATCGGTTTTGGCTCCCCTCCTATTTAACATCTATGCGTACGATCTTCCTTACATGATTTCCAGAAATTTTGCTTATGCTGATGATCTAGCATTGTTGCACTCTTCTGGAAACCGGAAGGACATGGAGGGGACTTTAAGCCAAGACATGTCTACACTGTCAGCGTATCTCCAGACTTGGAGGTTGAAGCTCAGTCACACTAAGACGGTGACGGCAGCCTTTCTGTAGCAGCCCACGTTGCAGGATCTGGCGCTAGGTTGCCACACACGGTAGGAAACTCGTCTTTGCCTTGTAGAATTATAGCCAGCAATTGATTTTCCCGTGTTAAATTTTTGTTGTTGTAAATCGAATTCATAGGTTAATTGACGAAGTACGGTTCCAACTAATTTTCCAAACAAGATCCAATACAACCAATATTTACAACGCCACTAGCAAACGGCACCATAATTATTAAAAGACCATTCGTTTTCTAAAGTAATAAATATGCTGGCTGAAAGTTTGAAATTCAAAAAAAAGGCAAAGAAAACGTAAACCGAGCTAACTAAAACTGGATCGCAAAATTAGGTCGTTTGTGACGTAACACTCAACAAAAAAAAACAAAGACAAAAAAAACAAAACTCGAAAGTCAGCAAAGATATAACATACCCCCCGACAAATATAAAACCCGTATATTTAAAACATACAAATATCGTATGCACATATTGAGTTTTAACACTTCAAAGAAAACAAAAGGAGCAATTTAGCAAAGGCAAACAAACAAGCATACAAAAAGGGCAAGGGCTCGGCTATTACATATGTAACATGTTAATGATTATAAAACAATGCTTATGATTAAAATCCCCACGAGGTTACATGTAAATGTTTATGCTGACGTAATTTAAGCCCCCAATATCTCGAATACAGCTCAATAATTCACTTTCTATCAGTGTCTGAATCGAGAATTAAGCACAACTTATTGACGGGCGCTTTGCAAGACCTGACTTGGTTTTAACTAAAACTGTGCAAATGAAATTATTTTTGTCTGGGTAAACGTCTACCACTCTAACCAGCAACCACTTAGCTCGAGGAACTCTTTCGTCGATTAGCAACACAATGCTGTCCCTTTTGAGATTTTCTTCTTTGGTGAGCCATTTTTGGCCTTGTTCAGCATAGGAAGAAATTCATCAATCCATCTTTTCCAGAATTCGTTTGCTAGATGTTGCACGTACATCAATTTCTTACGTGCATAGCTTGAATTTTCTTCAAACACGCCCGGACATTGGTTTGACGAACTGCGGAGTAGAAGTAAGTGATTTGGAGTTAGTGGTTCGTTGTTCCGAGCATCAATACTAAGCGGAACCAGGGGCCTTGAATTGATAATCGACTCAACTTCCACGAAAAATGTGCGCAGCATTTCGTCGGTTAATGGAATTTTCGGTGACCATAAAGTGGAGAGAATGCGCCGGACAGAGCAAATCAGACGTTCCCAAGCCCCTCCTCTCGCACTTGCTGCAGGTGGGTCAAATAACCAAGCGATTTCCCTTTGCCGCAAATATTCTTCAATTATCTGCTTGTTCCACTTTTTAAGCGACATTCGCAACACCTTTTCTGCTCCGGCGAAGTTAGTGCCATTGTCGCTGTATATGTGCAGTGGTTGCCCTCGCCGCCCAATATACCTGCGCAAACAGTTGATGAAGCAGTCTGTAGACAAGTCGTTCGCGACTTCCAAATGTACAGCTCTTGTTGATAGACAAGTGAACAAACCGCCATATCTCTTTAATTCGCTTCTTCCTTGCTTAATTAGAAATGGCCCAAAGTAATCAACTCCAACATGACTAAAACCTGGCTGGATTCACTTGCAATCTTGCGAGAGGTAAATCTGCCATCAGTTGACTGCAAGGTGTCGCTGCTCTACGTTTACAAAACAGACAGCTTCCTAATACACTCCGCACTCCACGCCAATTTTGACTATCCAAAAACGTTGCCATAAAGAAGATATAGTGTGTCCCATTCCACTATGGCCCACCTTCTCGTGGTGACATGCGATAATTAGATTGGTGGAATGCGATTTGTATAGCAGAATGATGGGGTGTTTTTTATCATAAGAAACTGGAGCCAAATCAATGCTACCACTAACGCGAATCAAACTATTGTCCAGAATTGGATTTAACTTTGCTATTGCTACTGAACACGAATCTTTATCTAAAACTTTGTCCTCGCGCAGATCAGCAATCAAGCGTTTAAAATGCTTTTCCTGTTCATATTGAAGAATGGCTGCTTCTGCCTTTCTTATTTCCTCAGTGAGCAAACCTTTGGCTGGTTTTGTCCACTCCGATTGCTTAGCCTTGCAGCGCAAATACGCTTTGTAACAAAGAATCCAGGCCACTGCTTTCTTTAAACGATGCCAAGAGGAGTACTTTGAAATCAAGCTATTGGTAGGATCTAGCTTGTTGCATAAAACGACGTTTACCTTAGCGCATTTCTGTTTTGCAGGCAAAATCTCGTCTGGAACAGGAGAAAGTACAATCGGACTTTCAGGCCATAAATCTTTAGTCTTCCAAAGTAACTGAGGCCCATGAAGCCATTTGGATTGCTTGGACAACTCATCTGCACTCAAACCTCTGGTTGCATCATCCGCGGGATTAGTTTCGGTCGGAATAAATCTAAAGCAATTAACGTTAACACAACGTTCAATTTCTGCAACCCGATTTGCGACAAAAGAGGGAAATAGAAAGATGATCTGAGCCGAGGTCCGGAAGGATCTGCCATGTGCATTTAGAGGCTATTCGGGCAGAAACTAGGGAGAGATCAGGGGAAGAGCGGTTTCCGGTGGCACGGTGTACTAGGGTGTGATGTTTGGGGTTGTTAAGTAAAAGATCAAAAGAGAAGAGCCAATCAAACAGCTCTTTGCCTGATTGGTCTTCCGGTGAGTGGGAGTCCCAGGATGAATGATGGCTATTAAAGTCGCCGAAGATGTAGGTAACAAAACAAAAAAAAAACATTCGTATGGCGTTGTGTTCCACACACACCGATTTGCTGCTTTCTGTGAATTAACCGCGGTCACTATTGAAGGTAAGCAGTTTGACCACATTTCTCGGAATGTTAGTGAAGTGCCTTTCCGAAGGGCACAACGAGTATCATTCAATCGACGTTACGGAGAATCGAACCAGGTCGTTCTGCACGTGAGTCGCGGATGTTACCACTGAGCTAACCCGCCGGACTGAAGATGTAGGTGGTAGGGGATGATGGTAAGAGAAAGGGTGAGAAGGATTTTGGGCGAGTGGGGGAAAAAGAGGATCGGATAGGAGGAACATAGACGTTAAAAAGATATATAGGTGAGGCTCCTTTTACTTTAACTGCGATAGCTAAATAATCGGAGCTGGGGTCGAGGGAGGAGAGGGATTGTGTGGAGAGTGAAGTGTAAGTTAGACCGTTTTTGACAAGTATGAGTACGCCACCTCCTAGGTTTCCTATCTCTATCACTATTCCCACTTCCCCCTTAATTAACCCTATCCACCGCCCCCCTCATTTAACTATAATTAAGCTCGCTGGGACGATTACCTTACTTATATTGATACCCACTGCCCTCCCCCCTCTAACTTTACAACACTTTCTCTTTCTGAAGCCACCCACACCTTTACCAAACTCCTTAATGATGCTGATACTTCTGCCATTCCTTTCGGCAGCATCAATCGCCCTGCTAAAGCCTGGTGGTCTTCCGAAGTCGCAGATGCCGTCGCGAAACGCCGAAAGGCATTTGCAAAGAATTTTATGATTTTATAAATAGCATGAGGTATTTTGGATAATACTTGAAACCAAACTGCTTAAAAATGAGAAGCACCAGACTCGAGTTTCGCTCTTATTAGAGCTCGTCAGTGATGCATATCTCACTGCGAATCGAACTCGCTACATGTGGTCCTCCACGCAGGAGACAACACCACTAAACCACGCGAGCCCGACAACAACTCGATCACAAGCAGCTGGAAATGATTCCCGGCTTTGCCGCGCAAGGAATACACAGAATCCACTGTGTGGTAAGACCAAGACCGCACCTCATGACCGGGACTTACCCGACAAGCGTTAAGCATCGCGCTTACACTCCTAGAGCTTGGCGAGCGAAGAAAGAATTTTATGATTTTATAAATAGCATGAGGTATACCTCAATGTTCTACAATGTAGACAAAGGAGAAACTTTTGCTTTGCCCATTACAAAGGAACAATGAACCAAACCCTGTTCATTAACAATTCGAAGATAAGCAACAGCGGCATACGCCGAGGTTGAAGCGTCGGTAAAAATGTGCAGCTCTGTTTGTTTTACTTCACCAAAATCATCAGATGGCTTGATACACCTGGGCACACTAATTGCTTGAAAATAATTTAAGCGGTCTGCCCATTGTCTCCATCTAGAAGATTCTTTTTTTGATGGCAGTCATCCCAGTCATATCCTTTGCGACATATTTCCTGCCACAAGAGGCGTCCTGTAATCAATACGGGAGCAGCAAAGCCGAGAGGGTCGAAAACTGAGCTTATAATTGACAAAATACCTTGCTTAGTTTCAGTTCTTTTGGCAACTTCGACTTTGAAAGAAAAAACATCATCTTGTGGTTTCCACACGACACCTAAAACACGTTGCTCATGTTCATCCGCGGAACCAAGATTTAGGTTTTGTACGTTTGGAGCTAAATCATCTTCATGCAGCTTAACAAGCGCTTCATAGTAATTTGATGCCCACTTCTTTAAGCTAAAACCTT
The DNA here is from genome assembly GCA_963680785.1 of Diplosoma virens. Lineage (NCBI taxonomy): Eukaryota > Metazoa > Chordata > Ascidiacea > Aplousobranchia > Didemnidae > Diplosoma > Diplosoma virens. Next base: position 11,600,215 of record OY796896.1, read on the forward strand.
CTTGCAAGAGTAAATTTTTTAAATCCTTAGCAAAGTTCTGTGCCTGTTCAACAGTTGCTACCGAAACTAAGCAGTCGTCCACATAAAAGTTTTTTCTTACTGCTTCACACACGTCGCTGCTATAAGCTCTACCAAATCTTTGTTCTGTTTCTTTTAAACAAAACAAGGCAACACTTGGAGACGATTTGGCTTGTGACGACTGCGAGGTTCGAACCAACTTTTTTGTTTATCTTGCTTTTGTTAATTTGCACTATTTTTCTTTGTGATTATTTTCTTGTCAGGTGTTATTATTCCATTGCGCGCTTTTTCGCCTTAAGTCTTCCTTCGCAGTTTTTATGTTCCGTGTGAAATGGCAATCGAGACAGATTGAAAATAAGAGAATGGAGATCGATGCAAATACATGCTTGAAAGCTTATAATTAACTATTTGGTTTTTAGTTATAGAAGAAAGAAATAGAACACGCTAGGCAGTAGCGGCCTATTATAACCAAATCGCTACAGGCTCCAAACAGGTGCGACGTCATGCGGTAAGTTGAGGGTGCGTTGTTGAAGCAGCCGGATTTCCACCATAAAAAGCTTAACATGTTTCTGTCGTTCGGGTGCACCTTTATTTGATGGTACATACCTTCAATATCAGCTACAAGAGCGACTCTTTCTTTACGAAAGAGGGTTAGCACACCAAACAAGCTGTTCAAGAAGTCGGGGCCCTGCAGCAGAACATAATTTAGTGACACCGTTTTATACTTCGCTGCACAACCAAAGACTATGCGCACTTTTCCTGGCTTTCGCGGGTGCACTACAGGATGGTGAGGAATGAACCACTGCTCTCGTGCATTCTCTGTCCTAGAATCCAAAATTTCCTCGGCATATCCCTTGTCTATGTAAGTCTGCATGCACTCGACATACTTCCTACACAGATCCTCATCTTTAATTAAGCGCTTCTTCAGTCCATTCAAGAGGTTTCATGCAAAGGCAACAGGCTTGCTCACTTGGGGAGAGGCAACTGAAACCGCCCGCTTTCTAAGACCACAAAATCCTTCATTTTCTCATGCGCGACCCAATTTTCACGAGATATACGAGATGCATAGATTTCGGTCGCGTCTCCAAAATCCGCTTCGTACATGCGCTGCAATTGTTTTTCTACGCCATCCTCATTGATTCGAACGAAATTAACATTGATTATTGATGGAAACTAAGCAGAAGAAAACTTTCCCATTAGTGACCATCCAAAGGGGGACTTCCATGCACAATGTTCATCAGGACTTCCTTTGTGAACTTCTTCTACCCACAGAGCCTCCGGGACGTCGACACCGATTAACAAAGTTACACTTGCTCCTTTTACCTCCGGAAAGCTGAGATCACGGAGATGAGAAAAGTCTTCCAACTCTTTTCTGCTTAAATCCGGGTTAGGAGCGACGGTTATTTTATCAATAGAAAAAACGTCTCTCACTTCAATTTCACAATCTCCATCTAGTGACGAAACTTTCAAATCTGCTATGGTTCCCGTGTAGCATGACTGGCTTCCGAGAGTTTTTAGAGAAACTTCTTTTTTCTCTCCTTCAATACCAAGTCTGTCTACAAGCTTCCTGCTGCAAAATGTCGCTGATGAGCCTGAATCAAGAAAGGCGTACGTTGTCACTTCTTTGTTTTGATATTTTACCTTTACTGACACCACGCACATAAAAACCTTGTCGAATTTTCCGCTGACGGCATGCGAAGATGAAAGAGCTGACAAACAGGTAGTTTCTTCTTGTTTCCTTTCATCCAAACCCTTCTTTAACTTGTGTAGCAGTGTGTGGTGAAACTTGCTTTCACACTTACCACAACGCGACTCCGTCCTGCACTCTGAAACTACATGTCCCGCCTGCAAACACCGAAAACATATAGCGTTCTTTATCACGAAATCTCGGCGTCGTAAAACACTTTTCTCGACGAACTTGCTGCAAGAATCAAGATTGTGATTTTCATTGCAAAACGAGCACTTTCCATGTAAGCACTTAGTTGAAGATTGCTTTAACGTGCTTTTTTCAGCAGCTACACTATACAGCGAAACCCTTTTTCTTCTTTCCACGGCTTGTCGACTTTGACCGTCGCAATAAAGACTTTGACCAAAAAGAGAATTCTATAGTCTTGAGTGATGCGCAACAAAGTTTGCTAGATCGACAAAACCAGCTTCTCGATTGGTCTTGTCAGCGACATCTACCGACCACTCAATCCACTTGTCCTTTAAAGATTTTGGCAATTTCTTTAAAATTGGCAACAGACAATGCAAAGAATTGATGCCAGCGTATTCACCAATATCTGATAAGGCACTCGACACTTTTGAAGTAAGATACTCAGCTGTAGCAGACCAGCTGGATCTTCATCCTTGACTGTCGGCGTTTTGGAAAGCAGAGAGTTGCAGGCACGAGAGATTACGTGAGGCTGTCCATACAACTGCCATAATTGTTCTCGAGCAAAAGTATAGCCACGATGTAAATCTTCACTAAAATGCGAAAGTTGACGACGAACTTTGGCGTCACAATACTGCAAAAGGAATGTCAACTTCTTTGCATCAGGAATAGGAAGGTTCCCAATATGCAGATCGAAATTGCGTACAAATTCGAAATAGTCCAAGGGGTCCCACTAAACTTTATCAGCTCGGGTTTTGGTATACGAGTGATCTCTTTGTTCTCACACTTGGACAACCAAAAGTCATTTTCGGAATAAGGAAATCGATTTTGGGAGGGACCACACTCGGCTTGACACAATCTGCTCAGCATTTCTAGTGAATCTAGCATCATCTGCGTGAGCTTTCTCTTCTGAGATACTCCGCCTCCTATGTACTACACGTGGTAGACCTACAACGTTAGTGCTCACTACATCTACCTGTGGTAGACACGGTGGCGGATTACAACCTTTATCTAGGGCAGCAACAACTTGTTTACCGGTACTACAAACTTGCCTGTCAGCTACAGGGTTCAAGGTGAAAAAAGGTCTGTAATCGTGAGAAACAGCAGGGCCAACCTTAGAATCTACACCAGAATCTTTTCTAGCCACAACACTGTCACTTAATTGCTTGTCCCACGCAGCTAATTTTAACTGAGTTAACGCAACCTTACGCTCAACTTTACGAAGAGACAACTAACGGCTCATTTGGTCTAAATCAATGATGGCCAACCCGCGGCCCTTTTAAGGTTTCTGTGCGGCCCAATTGACATATACTAATCCAGGAATGAGCAGACTACGGCCCGCGGTATAGATGTGGTGATATATACTCACTTTGAACCATAGTTGGATAGAATTATGTCCGAAATAACCGATTTTACCATGTTAATTACTTTTTTTAAAGATCACCACAATTTTGGGGGAATAACAATCAAACTAGAGATCAAATCGAAGTGAAGACCTTTATTTTTTTTTAGAGATCACAACGACTCTGGGAAAAATATAGCGAAATTTGAAATCAAATCAAAGTGAAGACCTTTTTTTTTTTTTTAGAGATCACAACAATTCTGGGAGAAATATAGCGAAATTTGAAATGAAATCGAAGTGAAGACCTTTTTTTAGAATTCGTTCTTGGCCCTCGGTCACTTTCACATTATCAATCTGGTTCTCATAGAAAAAAGTTTGGACACCCCTGTACTACCTACAAACGAATTGCGGCCCGCAGCCAAATTTTTGGATTAAAATTTTACTAATGCGGCCCGCATACGCTCACAAGTTGGACATGCCTGGTCTAAATCTATCTCTTCCCTCTGATGCTCCTTAGCGTGATCAAGCTCTAGACGTGCCAACGTAGCCTCAACATATGCTTCACGACACAAAACACTTGATCGCAAACTACTGGCTGACCCGGCAACACTGGGGGGCTTAAACACCTCAGGCTCTAAGCAGTGCAAGCATCATTGTTTTGAGAGTTAAAATTAATAGATTTAAACCAATCTTCTACACGTTTATCAAATTCAAATTTAGCCGTATCCAAACACGATAAGATAGGTTGCCCTTCACTATTCCCATCACTAAGCGTAAAAATACAACGAGCTAAACTACTTAACTTATTAAATAACACATTAATGTTAGTACATGACTGCCTAACACTGGCAGCATTATTGCCTTTTAGCATTAGACATTCGACAGCATGTTTGTATTTACGTCTAAGCTCAGCATCAAGTTCGTAAAACTGCTTTATCTCTTCTTTTGTATCAATTGATTAGAAGAATGCACAAATCAGAACACACTCACCGGTATTTGGATTAGTTGGAACTTAAATGTAGCAGCCCACGTTGCAGGATCTGGCGCTAGGTTGCCACACACGGTAGGAAACTCGTCTTTGCCTTGTAGAATTATAGCCAGCAATTGATTTTCCCGTGTTAAATTTTTGTTGTTGTAAATCGAATTCATAGGTTAATTGACGAAGTACGGTTCCAACTAATTTTCCAAACAAGATCCAATACAACCAATATTTACAACGCCACTAGCAAACGGCACCATAATTATTAAAAGACCATTCGTTTTCTAAACTAATAAATATGCTGGCTGAAAGTTTGAAATTCAAAAAAAAGGTAAAGAAAACGTAAACCGAGCTAACTAAAACTGGATCGCAAAATTAGGTCGTTTGTGACGTAACACTCAACAAACAAAAACAAAGACAAAAATACAAAACTCAAAAGTCAGCAGAGATATAACACTTTCACTTAAATAACCTAGAGGCCAAACGTGAGCTAAGGTCTACAACAACGGTAGACTTTTACCGTTCTGTCCAACCCCTACTTATCTTGGGGTAAAACTGGACAGATCGCTCACGTTTCGTCACCATCTAGTGGCATTACGCAAAAAACTATCTTCGCGCGTCACACTGCTGAGGCGACTCGTGGGCTCGGGATGGGTGCTGGTGGTAAAACACTTTGCATAGCCACCTTATCTCTAGTCCACTCAACAGCTAAGTACTGTGCGCCAGTCTGGTGTCGCAGTGCTCATGCTCGCCTCATCGACAATGTTTTGAACGACGCCTTGCGCATAGTTACGGGATGCCTGCGTCCAACTCCAATGGACCACCTACCTGTACTCTCAGGCATCCAGCCAGCTGAGCTTCGCCGACTGGGAGCGACACTCTCTTTGGCTCATCGTGGATCTCTGGACCCCGATCATATCTTGTATGGTCTATTAAGTGGGTCCTCAGATACTCGCCAAGTGAGACTAAGATCCAGACGCCCGTTTGTGTCAGTTGCGCGGAATCTTTTGGACAACCTTGCCAGCATCCGCACTTCTGAATGGACAAATCACAAATGGAAAACGGAGTACTGTGAAAATGCTTCCAGGCTCCGTGCTTTTGTGCCCGAGACCGGTGCCAGGCCTGTTGGGATGGGCTTACCCCGAGCAGCTTGGGTCAAGCTCAACCGCCTGCGAACTGGTGTTGGGCGATTCCATTCGTCCATGCACAAATGGGGTCTCGCTCCTTCACCGAATTGCGAGTGTGGCGCCTCTGAGCAAACCGCAGACCATATTCTAACAGCGTGCCCTATACATCGGGCACCACATGGAGCACGAGGTCTGACGGTTTTGGATGACAAAACTCGATGCTGGCTTAATGACACCACTGCCAGCATCTGATTCAGGCAGTGCAGCAGTCTGGGGTAGTAAAAAGATAAACCTTCGGCCCCAGTCCTCTTTGTGTCCGACCTGGAGTGGATACCCTTCAAACGACGACGACGACGACATGTTCCAGTCGAGGTCACCAAAATTGTAGCGGTTATATAAGGTATGCATATGTATGTGTTAGTAAATACTTTTATACTACTAGCACCACTCACTTATTAAATTGATCAAAAGTCCAAGGAATTAATTCTTTTCTAGTCTCTTCAAGTAATTCGAGCAGTTTCACTTTTATTCAGTTTATTACAGGATAATTCCTTCAGCGGTCAATATCACGTCAACAATTATTTTCTCAAAAAAAACTAGCAAAAGCAAAAACCCAAAAGTCAAAACAACCAGAATTAAAACAACAATTTTCTTCATTACTTTTCTGACTCTCGTCGCCAGTCAAAATGATAATAATAAAAAAACGCTTCTTATTTTTTACGCACGTTTTTCCAGACAAAGCTGGATGGTGACGTGCTTTGAGACCTGCACACAACAGGTCACATGATTAAATTTCGATTTAGTATTGTTCACAACTGTAAACTGTAATCTGTTATTTAAGTAGCTTTCAAGGAGCTGTGGTGGCAATTCACGGATGCCATATCTTTCCAATTTTGCAAGCAAAATTTGGTGATTTTCGGTATTAAATGCTTTTTTAGGCCAAGAAACATAGCGCAAGTATATTTTTTTAGTCAATATTTTCAGCAAAATTATCAAATAATTGCCTTACTGCATCTGATGTAGAAGAGTTTTGTTTAAAGCCAAGTTGAACAGGTGTTAATATTTTATTTTTAAATAAGAGTAAATTCTTTCGTAAAAGCATTTTTCAAATATCTTACTAAATGAGCTAAGTAGAGATATGTACAGTGGTGGGCACGGTACTTCTTAAAAGTACCGCGGTACCGGTACTCGGTACTTTTAAATAATACGAATTAATTGTAATGACTTAAACTCTGTCATACATTGAATTTCATTTGACATTTAAAAATTGTATTTAACAAAACGAAAGCAATATCGTACGTATCCAATTGTTCACTTTCAAAAATCAATTATGCTTTGGATGTAAAAAACATGCAGTGCATATGTTTTATCTTGATTTTTTGGATAAATTATGCCTTGGATATATGAAAGACCTAATGAATGCGTTGTCTTCTGCTTTGTTTTTTATGTTTAAAAAAGTTTGTCAGGAATCGTACTAATTTCCATATAACCTATTACAGTGCTTTAGTCAAAGTTATTCACAAAGTTTTGAAGCCACGGATCTCTATTTTCAACTATTTTTTATCATGGATCCCAATCTTATGTCACATCAATTTTCTGCCCAGCCAACGAGGAAAAGATAAAACAAACCCAAAAATAAATAACACAAAATCCGTTAAAAAATATATGCTTATAAACAGGCATATTTCCGTAGAGGAAAACAGGGACGCTGGTTTATAGACAAAAATTCGTCCCTCAAAAGAAATTCTATTTCGGCAAAATCTGATTTCATTAATAAAATACTTCGATCTTAGGAACAACAAATGTTTTCAAAATTCACTGGATGTTTTAAACAATTTGGGAAATGAACTTTTAATACAATAAAAAAATATAATTCATTCTAAGAAAAAATTGAAATTTTAAGTGTTACATCATACTTTTTTATAATTATTTGAAAATGTTATAATAAGCCTAATTTAAAAAATTTAGTTAGGATTGATTACTTTGATGAAATTAATTTTTTTTGATTTTCGCAAGTTTTTTCTTTTTTTGTAGGTTAGTCCTTTGTTCAGTTCAATTCAGTTAAGTTTTTTTTATTTCTGCTCCGCCATATGAACAAAATAACAAAATGTTGAAAAGTTTGTGAGTTGTTGAAAGACGGGGTTAGAAAAAGGAAGAACCAACAAAACAAGTTGACCTTGCTAATTAGCGATGAAAAGTGTGACCTATTGTATCATATAGAAACAAGGTTGCTTCACCTCATTATAAAGTTGTGTAAAAAAAATAGAAAGAAAAAAAGAGAGAAAATAAAATATAAGACCGAGGTTATTTTCTTAATAAAACGCTGCTGTGGGGGCGGTGCATTGGTGGGAACATAGCAGAGTTCGGCTCGAAGAATATGATCCATCCTTAAAATATATGTAAAAGCATGAACATATTCCACCTGCCCAACAGGCAAACAAACCCACCGAAAGAAACCCTGTTGTGGATCAAAAGATCATTTCTCAAACAAAAACCTCAGTAAAAAAAAATACAAAAACAAAAACATTAACGGCCTTGGTAAAAAAAAACATGTAGAATATTTTATAGTCCAACTTGACTAATGCTCTGGCGTATATTTTTTGATTTTAAATTTACCGTTCATGGAATATTTTATATTTTGTCAGAGTAGGGCTGCCCAACCCGAGACCCGCAAAGTCTATTGTTGAAGCCCGCCAAAGAATTTGTAAATACATAATCGATCAAATTATTGTAATGCTTTGAATCAATCTTAATGAGGCGCAGAAAACTTGAAATACATAGGCTAATTTTCGTCTCAGTATAAATTTTTTGCTTTATATAAGAATAAAACACGTAGGTATATCAAACTGGTGACCTTTTTTTGTTTGGTGTTTAACTAAATTTGTGTTCCGGATTCTTGTTTTCAAGGAGGTTCATTCAAAAATAATACATTAAAATTAAGTACCAAATTAAGATTTCTGCACCGATTGCGACCCGCAATAAACTTTTTGACAAAAGTTAGACCATCCCAGCCAACAACGCTATGCAGGGCCCATGCAGACCCTGCAGGGCTGCCCGTACAATACCGTACCGATTTGGCCGCGGGCGCTGCAGTGGCCCCGCATGGGTTTACCGCACAACTTTCATGTGTTTCAAACTATTTATGCAAAATGTTTATTTTTAAAAATAATTAAAAATGTTAGCTTATTAGCATGTTTTAATTTTTGATTATGGCTTAAAATTGAAAGCCTGATTAAACCCGTATATTAGAGTTATTTGCAAGGAGGAAAAACGAACGCACACCTATCTAGATATTATACTGTACAGAAAGCAATATATAAAAATGAAATAGTTATTCACGCCAAGTCATTTATGCTAAATTTTAATACCGGTACGTGGTGTTGTAAAATAATTTCCAATGTTTGTTCTTGTTGCAAGCAAAATATAAGAAAAAAGCTGGAGCAGGGATCTTTTAACTCTGCTACATTTGATGTGTCATCTGCTTAAATAAAAACAAGTCAAATAACCTCTGTTGGTACGTTTTCCGTTAAGTTCAATATTAACATTTAAAAAAGATTGCTCTATTTTTTGTGGTAATTAGAATTTTATTGGTTGATTTCACTTCAGAAACCTTTTTTTCATTCTGTTGAAATTGGACAAAAATTGGAGTTCGAATAAAGTTTCAAGAAAAACACAGATATGGATATGTACAGTATGTAAAGGTCGAATGACATAGACTGACGCTGGCGTATAAAAAAAATGATACAATTAATTATATAATGTAAAACTTCAAGCGCATAAGTAATTAACAATCTTTCTTCTATTTAATCAAAAAAAAACCTGATATTTAAACCGATAAGTTAAAACAATATTTTTTCAACCAATTTTAATTTTGTTTCTTTTTCTATGTACATTTAAACATGATTAAGATTGATGGAAAAAATAAGACAAAATAAGCTTTATACACAAACCTATCATTCGTTTTCAAGATTTAAAATTTTTATTAATTTTTATCGTATTTCATCTCTATTTATGCTCCAGACTCGTACAAAAACGTTGAAGGCGTTATACTAAGGGCAACTTTTAAGCAATACCGTACCTGCTTATTTAATGCTATATATGCGGGCCCACAAGCAACCAGATCTAGCAGATAATTACTTTCAAAGATGCCAAGATATTGTAGTGGGTTGGAATTTTTAATTTACATTTTAGTATTTATTTGAGACATAACTAAAATGCTAGTCTACCCAGACTACCCTACTAGCCTTAGTAAGCTAAGCCTAAACAAATACGGTAGTCGCAAAAGGGTTACTGGCTATGAAGTGCGTAAAACGTTCCTAAACCTGACCTTACTTAAAATTAACTGAAACTAGTACCGTAAAGATGGGAAAGTACTGGTAAACACTTAACTATAACAAATGCCAATTTGTGATAATAGACTTACTACTGTAAATCAAGAAACTCCTTTGAAGCTGCAATTGATACGAAAAACAAAAACATGTCGCAATGCTTGCAAAAAAAACTTTCAATGACACTAAAATTAGACGGAATACCGCGGTACTTTATAAAAAAAGTACTGCAGTACTTGGTACCAAGTACCGACGGTACCGGTACTTTAGTATACAGTACTGCCCACCACTGGATATGCGTCTATAATTGCAGCACTGATCTTTGGCATCACCCTTATGAACAGGTACAATATCACGGTTTTCAACCGCGGATTCATTACTTCACCGCATCCGCCCGCAGTACATAACATCCTTATTTCCGTTAAAATGATTCTTAATGTTTTTTTAATGATTTCTAATGTTATTAAGTGGTGTAGGGTCAAAATCCAAAGTATAAATGCAGTATCGCTACTTCGCAAAAATTCACTTATAGCGGCCGGTTTCGGAAGTCAGAAGACATCTACCGCGATAACCGAGGAAACACTGTAAACAGTTTATCGAAAACTTTGTTAATTATAAATGCACATGTGTCGGGCATGAGCAGCAATTGAATGCCAAAGAAATATAACATTTCGAGCATCAAAAAAAAATTTTTATTGCAAAATTTTTTTTCTTATTAAAATTTATTGATTTAAAAAATAGACTCAGACTTCATGACAAATCAACAAAACCGACTCCGACCAAAAATGCCATAATCCGTCTCTAGTCCGAATCCGGTTACGGATTTTGCTCATCTTTGGTTTGGTGTGACACAGTGGCGTGCGGTGACTTTTGAGACTGGTAATGCAATTGGTATGCCTATTCATCGAATGTATTAAAGAAGTTGTAAAATGGCTTTCAGGCGAATGGTAAAGATCCTTTTCATATCTATTATCATTTTTTTAATTTTACTTGTCTGTCTCATCCCTAACGATGCTATATTAACTCCTCCTAAACAAACCTAAAATAAAATGTTTAAAAAGTATAAAATTAAGCTCTGAAATATATATATATACGTATATAGTTTGTTGAAACACGTGTCCAGTTCATGGAGATAACTGTTCACTGTTCAGTACATAGAAAATTATAAATTCAAAAATTATAGAATTACTTACATTATTTATAAATTAATTCTATTCTTTTATTCTTTTCAGCAAAAAGATTTATGACTTTTTCATAGAACTCTTCTGTTTGCATTAAATGTTTTAGTGGATCTGCTTCAATTGACGTAAAAGATAATCCCGAAATTCGATTTTCTCTCGTAGTATTTCTTTGGTAAGTTTTAATTCTTTTGAGTGCAGAAAAGGAACGTTCTACCAAAGCAGTAGTAGAAGGAATTGTCAAAATCAGAGCGCAAAGTCTAAAAAGTTCTGGCATAGCATCAGAAAGATCATTGACATTTATGAACTCCATTAAGTCAGATACACGTTTCTTCATTTAGCCTAATTCTCCATTGAATATACAACAATTAGTTCACTCTGAAGACGGGGCATGTCAAAATAATTCCCATAAACTGTCTTTAAAGAGTTTAGAGCATGAACCGGAAATTTTTGCGATACTCTTCGGCTTTTCTTAAATTAAGGAGCTCTATGAATTTGAGCTCTTCCAGTGATACATATCTTACTTTTAGTTGTTCAGTTATAGCAACAAGAATTTCATTGTAAAGCATTTTATAATGCTGCTGTGGGTCGACAGATTTATTGTTACCTCTTCTAGCCAGACCTGTCGTATCTATACCATATTTTTCTTCAAACATCTTATAAAATGTTGTAAATTCATCCAGTTTTTTTCTCCAATACAGCTCTGGTTTTATCAAGTTGCTCTTTGTAATACAGAATATTAATACTTTTAATCAGGAGAATGTTAAATAAAACATCAGTGAAGGAAAATATTTCGCTAAATAATTCTACTAAAAACAAAAATTTTGTTTGTTCCAAGTGGTGGCAAAATCCAATAGCAGAATTTATAGTGGGTCCATCCCATGCATCAGGATTCTCAATAATATTTTCAAAAAGTTGTTTTAAATTATCAAGATTTTCTATTACGGTATTAATTAGACGTGATGAGTAATTCCACCGAGTTGGTGCTGCTTTGGGGAATCTTTTTTTAACTATATTATCTAACGCATTGGTTCGTTTGGAAGATTTGGTAAAAAAAGTACCCAGTCCATTTATCGTAATAAAAAATATTTTGCATTATTTTTGTGCGGAGCAGGCTTGTGCAAGAACTAAATTTAGTACATGAGCGCAACAATGAACAAAGATCGCCGATTCATGTTTTGCCCTAACCTTTGCCTGCAATCTATTCAATTCTCCTGCCATCGTAGCAGCACCATCGTAGGTTTGCGCAATTAATTTATTTTTACACTTGCAAGTTTCAATGTATTTAAAGACATATTCAAATACAGCTTCTGCTGTGCGGTCACCACTGACTTCAGTAAACCCTATAAATCGTTCTTTAACAGCGCAATCTTTTGTGGCATAACGGAAAACAGTAGAAAGTTAGGCGAATTTTGATACATCACTAGTTTCATTGAGGAGAATTGCAATAAAATTAGCCTCAGTAAGTTCTTTTTCTATTTCATTTAACATGCTTATTTGAATGGCATTAATTAAGTCATTTTAAATTCGATTTGAGACCCCCTAGAAAACAGAAGCTGTGGCTAGATGGTTTGCCAATTTTACATCGTACTTGCTTATCAAATGTAGAAGTTCTTTATAATTTCCACAATTAATGGATAATTTAGATTCAAAATGACCACGAAATGAGAATTCTTGGAGGCCCAAAAATATAACTGCATCAATCAATCTTTGTATTATGGCTCTGTTTTCTTTAACTTTCTCGTGCTGAATGCTCAGTTTTTTACTTGCATCTACTGTAACTGCAAATCCATGCGAACTTTTTTCAAATGTTTTAAGGTCTATAAAAGATCTTATGTGTCTCTGGGAACGCTCATGTTTTCGTATTGATATATGTAGATTAGTTAAATCATCATAACCTTTTTCATCCCAAACAATCTTTTCTTAATTGAAAATTAAGCATGGCCAGCAAAATAATTTATTTAGTTTAGCACTTCCTGTTAACCATTTTTTCTTTTTGTACCAGTTAGTTTGAAAATGTCGAACCCACTTCTTGTTGGAACTTCGTAAATTAACCAGTTTTGGCATTGGTTTACCGTTATTCACTATTAACTGCTTCCCTTCGAAATCTTTTTTGAAAAATTTATTTTTCAAAATATCTTCAATAAAACAATAACACAGTTATGCATTTCACTTTATATAAATAATTAAATGATAAAAATAATTCAAATAATTCATTTCACTTTATATAAATAATTCAATGATATATACGACGCACCTGGTGAAATTGATAATCTCACATCGCGCATACACTCTCAGTGCTGACTTTGTATCAGCGTTGCCAGCGCATTATTTTAAAAAATAACAAAAGATAGCAAATTTATACAACAAAGTCAATATGTTAATATACGTAATTAATAAAAAACATGTAATTACTTAGTTAGCTTTCAAAATATTAGCAAGAATGAAAAAAATAAAAAAGCACGTTCAACAGCACTGGTACTTAGGGTTGTTTATCACAAATATCTAGATTTATCTAAAAGTCTGCATGCAATTTGAAAATTGCATACCGGAGCAGGTATAAAAGGGTACTTAAAATGATGTAATTAATAAAAAAACATGTAAGTATTTACTTATTTTTTAAAGTATCATAAAGAAGGAACAAAATTCGCAATACGTTAAACAGCACTAGTATTTAGGTTTGTTTATCACAAATATCTAGATTTATCTAAAAGTCTGCATGCAATTTGAGAATTGCATGCCGGAGCAAGTATAAAAGGGTGCTTAAAATGACGAAATTAATAAAAAACAACCAATTACTTACTAACTTTTTAATATATTAGAAAGAACAAACAAAATCCACGATAGTAAGTCAACCCTTTAACGGACACTGGTACATATGTGTACCATGATTATAACTGTAACGTACCAAAAGCACTTTTGTGAAGACATTATTACTCCAATTTTTAGGTATCTGTGACATCATTATTAAATCACTGTCATTTTACAATCAAATTTTTATGTCTCTCATAGAATCTAACTATGGTCACTTGTAATAACTTAATTTTTAGCACTGGTACTTAAGAGTTGTTTATCATAAATATCGATTAATCTAGAAGTCTGCATGCAATTCTCAAATTGCATGCCGGAGCGAGTATATTAAGAATTATGACGCTGGTGGTTAAAATAACGTCGCAATAGAGCTCATGTATACGAGTAAAGTAATACGATTTCTTTGGTGCATGTTATGTTTAATTACACGTTGCTTTTGAGTTTATGACTTAGAATATGTGTTCCACAAAATTTGCAATGAATTAAATTCAATATTTAATATATCTGCTTATTAAATATATATAATTATTTTTTGGTATTTAGGAAAGTTCGTTGGTCATGCATTGCATGACTTGCATGCCCTGACTGCACGCCACTGGTGTAACAGTAAAATCGGAAAAAGCACCAATGTCATTCTAGCAGAATGATTCTCTTTGTTTTCCACAAAAAAAAAGAAAAAAGCAAAATCAGCAACAACTAAAACAACTTAAAAAATTTTTTCCAAAAATTTAAAATTAAATAAAACAAAATACAAGCAAGAACCAAATAAGTAACACACTTATCAACATCTGCATTTCCTGCACATTACGAATATGCATTCGGTTGATGTCAACACCATGCTCAGTTTTGAGTAAAATGAACTTGAACATAGGTCGCTTTACGTTAAACGCTATGTCACTTTAAGCGGAAACGCGTCACATTGAACTCAAAATAAAACATGTTTCCAGTCATATATCCACATATGCCGAGCATGTTTCGATATCTACGTTTCCTGCACATTACGAATATGCATTCGGTTGATGTCAACATCATGCTCAGTTTTGAGTAAAATGAACTTGAACATAGGTCGCTTTACGTTAAACGCTATGTCACTTTAAGCGGAAACGCGTCACATTGAACTCAAAATAAAACATGTTTCCAGTCATATATCCACATATGCCGAGCATGTTTCGATATCTACGTTTCCTGCACATTATAAATATGCATTCGGTTGGTGTCAACACCATGCTCAGTTTTGAGTAAAATGAACTTGAACATAGGTCGCTTTACGTTAAACGTATGTTACTTTAAGCGGAAACGCGTCACATTGAACTCAAAATAAAACATGTTTAATGCTATGCGTCAGAAAATAAAACTTTATAACGCAACAATAGTGTAATGACACTTTACCTTTTTTAGTTTTTGTTTGTTAAATAAACATCATTGTAAAAAAAAACAATTTCAAAGGCACAAAAAGCCAATTTGTTTTGAGACCCAAAAACTCTTTACGCGACTCACAGTTTGAGAGCCCTGCCCTAGACAAAACAAGCGAAGTGTATAGCTATTTTTGCAACATTGCATTGAAGACAAGACAATTCTTCATTTAAAAGTTCATAAACTTGTATAAAACATAGTTTATTAAGGACGTTTACGAATTATAAATCATTCCATTATCAACTTATATGTAACAAATTAGCGTATAAAATGAAAGGTTCGTGGAACGAAAAAGATGAAAAAATCCGGATATTAAGATAATTGACGGATGGCCAATTAAAACATTTTTAGGAGATAAAGAAATTGTATATACTGTAGATAAGAAAAAGTGACTATGATGGCCTTTTATACAATTCATTGCTCTTGAGCCTTTTTTGGTACCGCTACAAGCGACTTAAACATTTTCGTGTAAGCCCAATCATAATTGCATACAACATATAAGTTTGGCATACCCAGTTGCCTTTCTTTCTTGATTTCTTATTATCATTTTGAAAGCGTAAACGTACTTTTTACAAAATATCATAAGTCTATTTCAATTAAACAATTTCGAGTTCTGACACCTTTATTTTTTTAACCGGAATTTGGCAAATTTACTTTGACGCTGTTAGTTCTCCAAAATCAATTTTGTTTCCTCTTTTTTATCAATCAGAAATTTTGGCTGATCGTGAATTCTGCATTGTGACGCTTTTGCAATTTATCTTGATCGCTGCAAAAATTACCAAGAAATCGTGCTAATATTACGTAATCAAAATAAAGATGTGGACGGTTATGGTCGCTACTTCGGAAGGAGGAGAAAGTTTATTAAAATGTTTACATAATCAATTTTTCTTTTGACCATACTCTAATTTTGTGCGGGCATTTACTTTTCATTGTCCGAAGTTTTCGTAAAATGCTACAAAATGTCAATTAAATGTGCACAGTAAAAGTGATGTCAGTGGTGAAGTGAAATTCGTTGCCAGATTATATTTGATGTCTGATAACTCCCGTTAAACAATACGGTGACAGCAAATGTAGAACAGCTTGTTAATTTAATAAAAAAGGTTAAACTTATTACAAACACATATTTGAAAAATTACAATCGTTAAATATTTAAAGTTATTTAAATTCAATTATATAAATTAAACTACTAAAAGTAATTCGACCAAACTGCGTTAACCATATTTACATCAGCAAACTGTGGTGAGGAGATCACAACAACACGCCTGGGCAATCGAAAGTTAAATGAAAATATACCATGCGTCGTGAGTTAATTTCTTTGTTTAGGCGTTTTGGCGGAGTAATTATGCATTTTGAAAGGGGAAGAAAAAAAAATTACGGTAACAGTCACAACGGAAAAAAAACCTGTAGCTGTATTAGAAACAAATTTTATCAACTAGTTTGTTTCAACCCGCACAAGTTCAATTGTTTGCCGCCAACCACACATTGTTTTTTTTGTCTGATACCTTTCTGTTCCAACAATACAGCCACCAAGTTTCATCGACGTCAAGCTGTAACGTTTAGTTTTTTGTTTAGAATTCTTCAACCTTTCGATTGGAAAATCAAGCTTGGCCTATATCATTTTGGGTGGATATTCCCTCTGAACAGAAACTCAAAGATGCAGGTATTCTTGATATTTTTCCTTTTAAACATTATAAATCTTCAACGTCCCTTCAAACTGGAAAACTTTTTAAATTTTCTCGTCGACAAAGTAAGAAAAAAAAAAAGACGTACTAATAAACCTAACAAAATGTCTAGTTCAAGTAAATGGTGTAAAGCAAACACACGGATGTCAAAAATAATTCCTAAGAGAGCTGGTGGTTATTCTGATTGTATATTAGGTATTGATAGTGGTAGAAAACATCGTGAGGACGGTAGTAAATGTGCTTCTTGTGCTAGTAGTGGTGTTGATGTTTGTGATTGTTATGCGGCTGTTGATGGTAGTGACGATAATAAGGATGAATGTACTGTTGATAAGAATGTTTGTAGCTATTTCGAAGCGGTCGCTAACAGTGATGTTGTTAAGTGTGACTTAGAAAGTTCATTTCGTTTATGGAAGCCTTAATTTTCGCGAAAAACAAAACGTTTTTTTGTGAAAGTTAAAACAAACTTGATCCGTGCTGCTGCTCCAGTAAAAACTTCAACAAAATCCTCAGGAGTTTTATGTTGTGCAGAGATTCTTTGTTGTAATGTTGATAGTGACGTTCTAGGAAAAAGTCGTTTTTCAAAACATAAGTTTAAACAAAAAAACAATTTCTTCTGACAACCGACGAACGAACTTTGGTTCTCTCTGATGTTCCGCTAAAAACAACAGACAGACTACCGAATGTTCCCTATTGCCAACAAATTGTTGGTTGTGGCGCAACCAAAAAAGTTAAAAGCAAAAAAAAAAACCCAAAAATATTTAAAAAAGTGATCTTGTGTCACATCATTACAAACTAACTGCACATGCACTAGCAACAGCCTTAATTAAGTACGGTATAACGTTCCTTTTCCAAAAAGCGATAAGATGCCTCTCGGTTGCTTGGACCATGCATTCGAAATGTTACATTTGGCAAAGTCATCTCAAAAAAGCTTTAGGCAACGACTCCAAAACAAATTTGAACAAAATAAACATTTTAAAAAAGAAATAGAAAAGCATTACTTACAGTTATTAAAAAAGTCCTCGAGAGTATTTAACAGCGCGAACTTAAAACAAGAGTTTGAAGAGCAAAATTCTCAGAAAAGTGGTCTTATAAGTATACACAACACAACTATTGATTTATCTATCGGTGTCTCAAATCAAACAAATAGACAATTTGAAAAATCGAAACCAAATGATAGCAATGAAAAGTCGGAAGAATTATATTGTATTTGTAGAAGTCCTAATGATGGCAGTTTGTATGTATTTTGTGAAGCATGTCAGGAGTGGTTTCATCCAAAATGTGTTTTTGAAAAGGATCATCTAGCTTTAACCTTGTCTAAAGAGCAGTGGAAAAAATGTAATTGTGTTTGTGCAGGTGTAAACTTGTCTTTAAAAAATAATTTGACTACGTTATACCATTCGGTAAAAACGGTAAATGTTTTCAATGAAGTTAATAAAATTTACAAAACCACCACAACGCTGGACAAACAAAGGTTTGCAGAAGTTTCGGTAAATATTGATTTTTATAAACGCCAATATGAAAAAAAGGAAGAAAACTATGTTTATTCAAAAAACAAGACTTTAAACCACTTCAGTCATGTTTCGCTGATTGTCAGCCATCGAAAAAGCAGCAAAATAGCGATGTAAACATAAATACACCAACTAATATTAATAATCGGTATAAAGATGTAATTCAGCTGATCAACACCGTGGGTAACTACAGCAAAAGATTAGATGAAAAGCGCTTTCAATATGTAGACTTAAGCTCTGTTCAAATTAAAATCAGTTTAGACGATTGGAAAAAGATGACTGCTAATAGATCAATAAATAGATTTGAATTGTATTATTATTCAGAAATACTTTTACCGAAATTAAAAGTACTATACAACTGTTGTGTACCATGCATCGCAAATCACTACTTGAGAAAACCTGAAAAAGTAACAAAACTGGTGGTGCTAGTAAAAAATACTACGAAGGCTATGTCAATATATATTGTCGCCATGCACACTGCTGTAACTGTGAGGTGTTTGGAAAAATTTCTTTTTATTCGTATGAACATCGTTTCGGAAACAGGAATTGTTTCGCTCTCAGGAAATAGATCGCATTATGTTGCATGTGTTAAAAGTAGACCAATAAAAGGTATTTTGAAAAGAAAACTTATGGAAGAATTGCAACACTAAACGCCAAATTTAATGTATCGAAAACTTCAAAACTCTCTCAATGACCAGAAACGCCTATACGGCGCTCATACATACGCGCCTTCACAGTCTGTATTGCGCAATTTAAAATATAAAGGTGCTGCTTGTACCCGTTATAGTGATAATTGGGTGGTTAATGTAGAGGTATTCGCTAAAATACTAAAAGAAAACAATGAAACATTTATCAGAAACATTTCCGTTCGTCCTCCAGGAGTAATATTATACAGCGATAAACAAATACAAGCCTACAATTTAATTTGCAAAAACGATATTGTTTATTTTGATTCTACGGGAAGTGTTTTGAAGCGCATTAAAAACTATAACGATTTTCAAATTTATACTTTATTGGTGCGTAATCCTTCAGGAAGTGCTACAGGAAGGCGGTCCCAGCCTTCCTGTAGCTACTTTTATTTCCACAAGACACGACGCTGGTAGTATTCGGCGTTTTTTGGAGCTGTTTCTGCTTGACGCCGTTAAAGTTTGCGGATTTAATCACAAACCAATGATCGTCATGATAGACGGCTCCATGGCTATGTGGAATGCTGTGCTTAGAGCATTTGCAAACGTAACACGCGTAGAATACTATCATCGCTGTTGGAGAATTGTTACTAGCAAACCGTGTGCGGGCGATATGAAAAAAACGTTTGTTCAAAACTGTTTAAGTCATGCGATGCGTGCTGCTAAAATCATTATTGGAAAGTACTATAAACGCGCTTACAAACATGTAGCAATGTTTTGGATTAGTGCATTATTTTCTGTGTCGACATTTGATCAATTGGAATCGATAATGGAGAGTATTATTGCTATTACTAATTGCGAAAATAGTTCTCGATTCGTCAAACAACATTTTGAAAACATAAAACATTGCACTGATTTGGACATAAATCGTGTTACAGCGGATATGGTAAATGAAAATATATCTAGTATATCTAGTTCTCCCGAGGAAGACTTTTTTTATGCGTCGAAAGGTACTGATGAAAAACAAGAACTAAATTCCTTATTTTATTTGCACTTCACAAAAAAACTAAACACTTTTTTACAAAGCGAAAATTATCAAAATCATAAGCGAAATGAAAAAACAGATCACAATATAGCCAATGTTTATTTTGGAAACGTATTTGTCAGAAATTAATTAGAATAATAGTTTGTCGAATCTGCTGCACATCAAAGTTAATGCTGGGTGATTTGTCCCGACATAAAAGTAGTAGGTCAAATAATGATATTAAAAAGCTTTTTGATAATTATTCGGCGTTTTACAAAGTACTGCAAAACACATCCTCAAACATTACGGTTGAAAAAAATTTAACTCAAGGAATAATCGAACAACATTTCAACAGCCTAAAAAAGGTTTATTTAAAAGGAAATCGAATCGGCAGAATAGGTGATTTTGTTCAAAAATATTACACGGAGTTAAAAATTACACAAAAATTATTTTCGGACTATGCATTTCATAGCGTAATGAAGAATAATAAATGAAAAAAACAGGAAAACCCAAGATCTACCTCAGTTGTTCTTTCAAAGTTTCGAAAAAGGAAAAGACAACAAACTGGGTATTATGCTTGTAGTTTGGCCAAAAAAAAAAAAAATTATTGAAGCTGATACTGAAATTAAAAGAAATAACAGTGATGACAAAGAACTATTGGACCAAACTTTGCATTATAATTATAGAAATGAATGCATCTGGACGTAAACGACAAATTTAAGTTAATGGATTATTACAAAAAACATTTGACAAATGCATTAAAGTTTTCGGATCTAGTATGGAATTCACTACCTGGTATTTACAACTTTCCCGTAACCCAAATCGCCATGCAAATTGATCACGGACATCAATTAACGTGGCTTGATTTACATTCTTTGAATTCATCAACAAATCAGAAAGTTTATTGTGAAATGGTAAAGCATTTGAAACAACCCTTTTGCACGGGATGGGTTAGCAAATACATAATAGATAGCTACATCAGTTTATTAACAAAACAATTTAACATTGAGAACAATGAACAGATGTTTGGATCATTAGACTGCGACGATAGTACTTGCATTTTACAGAATAAAATCAAAAATAAAGCAATATTTAACAATCGCCTTATGATAAAAAAACACAAAACGTTCGGCCACATATTTTAGCACCAATTTTGTTCGAAAACCATTTCTTTAATATTCAAACATAAACCATACTCTATTTCTAATCAATTCTCTTCGAAAAGATTCGTCATCAGTAGCAGAAATTACGAAAAAGAGCTTTATCACTTTTTTTGGTTCTTTGCAAAGCAGTGGCAGATCCCCAGTCATTAAATTTGAAGTAAAAACAGGTTTAGTTCAACCAGACAACAGCAGTTGCTATGTGTGCGTGTGCATGGCTGCCTATATGATTTGCCGCAAAAAACAACTATCGTTCGATAAAACTTTGCCGAAATCACAAATCTTGCAATATCGTAATTGGATGCTCTATATTTTGTACCTAAATTCTACTTCATGCTGCATAGAGATTACTGAGGCATGTAAAGATATGATTTATAATTATGTGATTGGTTTATCTAACATTGCTAATAATTGTTGGTTTAATGCAGTGGTGCAAGCAATCGTGAGAGTGCTTCAAGCGCACAAATACATCACTAATGAAAGTGATTTAAATTTAGAAACAAATAATAACTTTTTATTTTCGTTATTTTATTTTCTTTTGAAAAAGACAGAAGTGTCGGACAATTTTTTGGAGAATACCCTGAGGGTTGTTTGCCAGCAATGTGGATTTACTTTCGGTAAACAACAAGACCCGGATGAATTTTTTTAATGCAGCATTTTACAAAACGTTTTGGCCAAAAATAATATCACTTGCTTGGTAAAATTTTCCAAACAGTTTAAGTGTATTACTTGTTTGAAAGCAGGGGAAACCGAATTCTTCAAGCAAATAATTTTACGATTGCCACTCTTTGACACAATTGATGATGGTCATAGTTTAAGCAAGTACATAGAGCAATTTATGAGAGCAAACGAATGCAAATATTGTGTTTTTTGTCGAAAAGTGAGAAACTACAAAACGTGTGCAGCTTTTATTAGTTTTCCAAACTTATTAGTCGTTAATTTAGCCAGAAACGTTGATACCGTAAAATGTGGAAAATAAGTTTCTTTATCAAGGTATGTGCAAATAAAAGGAAAAGATTGTAGTGACCTTGATGCAATGTACGAATTGGTTAGCGTGGTTGTACATTTAGGTGAGAAAGTAGAAGGCGGCCATTTTGTTTGCTATTTTTTTCTAAACGGAAACGACATAATTGAAATAAATGACCAGAGTGTTCGTAAACTGGACCTATCACAAGTAAAGACAGTTCTTGAAAAAAATGGGTATTTATTTTTTTACAAAAAACAAACTGACAATAATTCTTCCGATTGTACTTATGAAGAACATAATTATTGTAAAAAGCGCAAAAAAATATTTGTAAAGCGACCTAAGATAACCGCGGTAGAAAGCTCTTTTGACACACAAACCACAATAAAGCGTAGATACGTATATTGATTATAAACCACGCTATTATGTACTAGATAATCAGTGGGAAGCTTTACACCAAGAAAATTTATAGTTTGTAATTGATAACCTTAGAGAAATAATATCTTTTTCTGTAACTAAAAGCGAATGTAATAAAAAATACTACCGACATATCATGTTTTTGAAATCAGGTGAAAAAACTCTTTTTGCATGCAATAAACGTTTTGACTACACTTTTTAAAAATTTACACCAGAATTTGTTTTAGATTTTTTTAATTGCATTCGAAAAAAATTATGTCTGCAAGTTGAAACAGTTAAAATGTTTGGTGACGATATTTACAATAAATTTACTGTTGGAACATTAGTTTTTAAACGTACCGCCGTACAACCATCGAATGAACTCGAAAAAGATTTAAATATTAATTATTCAGGTTTTTGTAATGAGTACATGAAATTGGTTATTGATATGGAAGCCATAATTTACTATGTGATGTTCCGTTATAATGTGGATTACAGCAAGGCATCACACAACTTAAAACTAGAAGTTGAGAATTAACAAAATAGAGCCGGTATATAACAAAACAAAAAAACTTCTAATTAAAACTTTAAAAAATTTAATTATCATTGCACCATCGTAGCATGTGGTTATGATCGTTGGCAAAAAAAACTTTGCTCTTCCGTAGAGTAAAGTTAACCTGGCACCGTAATACACTAAACTAGAATGTCGTTTTCGATTGCTTTATGGGGGCACCGAAATTTTTAATTTGTTTAGTTTTGTTCCAAAATTGGAGAAAACTTTTCATTTTTTTATATTTTTTATTTCAAAAAAAAAAATTCCTCCAAAATAAATTTGGGTACTGAGAAAATTCATATATTTTGTGATAAAAATTGGAAAGTATATTGTTGCTGTAGTTGTAGTTGTCTCCGCCCACGACTGTACTTAAAGGAGCAATTCCTCAAACCTCTGCTAATATCAACCTAGTCATCCACTTCTTGATTCTTTTTTGGTTGCATGGTTAGGATGCGAGGTGTTGCGGGGCTAATTTTGGTGCTTTCTTGCAGTAGAAAATGTATTATACATATTTATTTTTGAACTATTTTAAAATCATAATTGAGATATTAAGTCAGTAGGTGGAAAAAATATTTACGTTGGACATTTTAGCATTTGATAAATATAATTAATGAAAGAATAAAAAAAAAAAAAACGTGAAATAGCTCTTTTTTGTTAACCCTCAGAATAATTGCTTTCGTTTACATCAGGGGTGTCAAACTCGCGGGCTTCTGGGGGCCACATTGCATGTTGGGAATTGTGTCGAGGGCCGCATGCAATTTTCGATCTATTTTTATAGCATATTTTTAGTTAGGTGTAGTTTGCGATATATATTGCGACGTAATTTATGAGCCGGACGAGGTGTTGTTATTTTTTTAAATATTAAATGACATTTACATGCCAATTTTTTGCATTTCATTATGACAATTATTGATATTGATTCTGAAAAATTGAAAAACCTTACAAAATATGACAATTATTGATGGATGTTCGAGGGCCGGATTGGAGAGCTCCGAGGGTCGCATGTGGCCCGCGGGCCGCGAGTTTGACATCCCTGATCTACAATGTTTACAGCTTCTGCTGGCAATCATTACTGGCACAAAAATTAAAACTTTTTGGCTAAATGATGGCAAATATTAAATAACATTTGCACTAAAATATGTGAAAGCAAAATATACAGTAGTTTAGGAATCGACAAATATCTTTTGTTCCTACTTTTATATTTAAAGTGAAATTTTTGGTAATGTCATTGTTTTATGTTTTTTTTAGTGCAAAACAATATTAAAACAATAATCTTTTCAGAGTTTGAAAAATAAAGCAACTTTAAATGAAAGCGACACAACAACTAAAACGAGATTATAATAAAATGGTTTTCCAATTAAAACAAAAAAACATTTTATCAACTATTTATAGAAACTAGCACTATACATTAAGGTAAAAGAGTGGCATTTGTAATGATTACAAAAATTTGAAATCAAATAAAAACAATATTTTGCAGTAGGCCTACTGCAAAATATTGTTTTTATTTTTTTTTTAGATTTTTTTTTTCAAGACACTAATCGGCCCAGATGGTAGGTGCTTTCACGCAGCCTGGGCCGTGAGTAAGTCTGTTCATTGATTTCAGAAATGACAGACCGAAACCGAACCTACCAAAACGGAAGGGTATCTACCCATTCCGATGTTCAGTGTGGGTCTGCTAATCGGCAAACGTCCTTTTCAGGACGGGGCAATGTTAAGATAAAACTGCCCTTTTCAGGGCACATTGCCAACAAGTTCCGAAGACCTACTATTCTTCAGCTGAACATCGAAGGTTTCACTGCAAGCAAGATAAACGTTCTTCATCATCTCGCTATGCAGTCTGAGGCACTCGTCATCCTACTACAGGAGACCCACTGCACTGATGCAGAGAAGTTGGTACTTCCAAACTACCAACTAGCTGGGTCTTCTTTAAGCAGGAAGCATGGCCTTGCCACGTTTGTCCACGAGCGACTGAGATACATGCTTTTGGACCAATCTCCACCGACATCGGAGATCGAGTGGTTGTGTGTGGACGTTGATGGCTATAAAATAGTCAACGCCTACAAACCACCGCCAACGCGATTGCGAACCCTGGATCTCCCAGTGTTTCCTCACCCCTGTCTGAACGCTGGCGATTTTAACTGTCGTCATGCTGACTGGGGTTACGATGACAACAGTCCGGATGGTGAGTGCTTGGCTGGCTGGGCAAGTATTAATTGTCTTGCCCTCCTATATAATGCCAAGGACGCTGCCAGTTTTTATTCCGGCCGCTGGAACACTGGCACCAATCCAGATCTAGCTTTCGCCAGCGTAGGTCCAAACAGTCGCTTACCGGATAGACGTGTCCTTGACAAGTTCCCCAGGTCACAACATCGACCTTCGCTTATCACACCACCAAGGTTTGCTATGGCAGTGTCAAGCATGCCTGTTAAGCGATGGAACTTCCGCAAGGCCATATGGAGTCACTACATTGCTTTGACGAATAAATTCGCAAAGACTTTGTTGCTATGGCAGTGTCAAGCATGCCTGTTAAGCGATGAAACTTCCGCAAGGCCATATGGAGTCACTACATTGCTTTGACGAATAAATTCGCAAAGACTTTGTTGCCGCCTGATTCACTTGAAGTAGATGCGGCTTACCAGGAATTCTGTAACACCATTAAGAAAGCAGCCAAAAAGACTATCCCACGCGGGTATCGAAATAACTACATTTCGTGTTGGGATGCAGAGTGTGAATCCCTCTATAAAACCTTTCTGCAGTCGCCTCAGGGAGACGACTCAAGTTTGGCTGCTACAGCTCTGCTTGCCAAGCTTGACAGAAAGCGGAGGGATCGATGGCTCGAAGCAGTTCGGAGCATTGACTTCTCACACTTTAATCGAAAAGCGTGGAGTATTTTGAACAACCTTACTGGTAGGCCACGACACTCTCCTCGTCACTGTCCCGTTTCAGCCGATGCTATTGCATCTCAGCTGGTTAGAAATGGGAAATACGAGGCTGTTGACCGTAAGTCATCTCGACTTGTCTTTCAAGAAGTGTCTGACCTTTGGAGGGCCACAACACCAGACGCAGTAAATATCTCTGACAATTTCTCACAGAGAGAATTTGCTGCTGCCCTTCAACATTTAAAACCAGGTAAAGCTCCGGAACCTGATTCCACCTGCCCCGAGCTTATACTCCATGCCGGAGCTGCTTTGAAGTCCTGGTTACGTGACTTCATTTCTTCCTGTTTGCGCCGATTCAAAATTCCCAAGATCTGGAGAAGAGCGCTTGTGGTCGCGATCCCAAAACCAGGAAAGCCCGTGGGGGACCCAAACAGTTATCGACCGATATCTCTGCTCTGTGTCCCCTACAAGATCCTCGAGAGGCTTATCTACGCCCGCGTTGAACCATTAATCGATCCACTGCTCCCTAAAGAGCAGGCTGGGTTCCGACGCGGGAAGTCAACCGTAGATCAAGTTGTTCTGCTAACCCAGAATATCGAGGATTCTTTTGAGGCTAAAAAGAAGGCCGGTGCCGTATTTATCGATCTGACAGCTGCTTACGACACTGTCTGGCACCGTGGCCTTACCTGCAAGCTGCTGAGACTACTTCCGGATAAGCACATGGTCAAAATGATCATGAAGCTTGTCCGAAATCGAAGTTTCACCCTTACTACCGGTGACAGCAAGCAAAGCAGGCTATGCCGTCTTAAAAACGGCGTTCCTCAGGAATCGGTCAACATCTACACTTACGATCTTCCTTCCATGATTTCCAGAAAGTTTGCTTATGCTGATGATCTAGCATTGTTGCACTCTTCTGGAAACTGGAAGGACTTGGAGGGGACCTTAAGCCAAGACATGTCCACCACTGCCAGCGTATCTTCAGACTTGGAAGTTGAAGCTCAGTCACACTAAGACGGTGACGGCAGCCTTTCACTTAAACAACCGAGAGGCCAAGCGTGAGCTAAAGGTCTACAACAATGGTAGACTTTTACCGTTCTGTCCAACCCCTACTTATCTTGGGGTAAAACTGGACAGATCGCTCACGTTTCGTCATCATCTAGTGGCATTACGCAAAAAACTATCTTCGCGCGTCACACTGCTGAGGCGACTCGTGGGCTCGGGATGGGTGCTGGTGCTAAAACACTACGCATAGCCACCTTGTTTCTAGTCTACTCAACAGCTAAGTACTGTGCGCCAGTCTGGTGTCGCAGTGCTCATGCTCGCCTCATTGACAGTGTCTTGAATGACGCCTTGCGCATAGTTACTGGATGCCTGCGTCCAACTCCAATGGACCACTTACCTGTACTGTCAGGCATCCAGCCAGCTGAGCTTCGCCGAATGGGAGCGACACTCTCTTTGGCTCATCGTGGATCTCTGGACGCCGATCATATTTTGCATGGTCTATTAAGTGGGTCCTCAGATACTCGCCAAGTGAGACTAAGATCCAGACGCCCGTTTGTGCCAGGTGCGCGGAATCTTTTGGACAACCTTCAAGACTTGGCATCCGCGCCTCTGAATGGACAAATCACAAATGGAAAACGGAGTACTGTGAAAATGCTTCCAGGCTCCGTGCTTTTGTGCCCGAGACCGGTGCCAGGCCTGTTGGGATGGGCTTACCCCGAGCAGCTTGGGTCAAGCTCAACCGCCTGCGAACTGGTGTTGGGCGATTCCATTCGTCCATGCACAAATGGGGTCTCGCTCCTTCACCGAATTGCGAGTGTGGCGCCTCTGAGCAAACCGCAGACCATGTACTAACAGCGTGCCCTATACATCGGGCACCACATGGAGCACGAGGTCTGACGGTTTTGGATGACAAAACTCGATGCTGGCTTAATGACATCACTGCCAGCAACTGATCCAGGCAGTGCAGCAGTCTGGGATAGTAAAAGGATAAACCTTGGCCCCAGTCCTGCTTGTGTCTAACCTGGAGTGGAGGATACCCTTCAAACGACGACGACGAAGACACTAATCCAAAAATTATCATATCATACAATTTGAAAAACGCTATGCTCTATTACAGTTAGTCTAAAATCGCACTAGTAACAAAAGCTACAATTACAAGCAGCTATAAGTACTCTTATCGAAATAACTAAAAACTTTTAAATAAGGGTGAAAAAATTACAAGATTTATACAACAAGCAATTAAAATAGATATCTTAAAATATTAAAGGCTGCATTTTTCAAAGCAGGTAAAACAGGACTACTGGTGAAGGTCCTGCTAAAAAAACCTAACGATCTCAAACGCCACAACCTCTTGGGTGAAATTGGAATGTGGCAGTGAAAAAATCAAAAATTATTGAAGTATCGAAGTACTAAAAACACTAAGGCTTACACTTTGTACTACCTATTAGAAGAATGTTATTGTAGGCCACCACATTTGAAAATCATATTCTGTATGTTAACTATGCCTAAGCGTTTTCAATTTTCGCGACAAAGCATTAACAACTAGTAACAGTACATTTTCAAACGTTCTGCTCACAAATCACAACCGATTGCATATTCGTAATATGCAAGATGTGTAGATATCCAAAACAGTTTGGCATATGTAAATATATGACCGGAAACATATTTTATTTTGAGTTCAATGTCACGCGTTTACGTTTCAAGCGACATAGCGTTTAACGTAAAGTGACCCAAGTTTAAGTTCATTTTACTCAAAACTGAGTATGGTGTTGACACCAACCGATTGCATATTTGTAATGTGCAAGATATGTAGATATCCAAAACACTTTGGCATATATGGATATATGACCAAAAATATGTTTTATTTTGAGTTCAATGTCACGCGTTTCCGCTTAAAGCGACATAGTGTTTAACATAAAGTAATCCATGTTCAAGTTCATTTTATTCAAAACCGAGTATAGTGTTGTCCAGTGGCGCGCAGTCAGGGCATGTGAGTCATGCCTTGCATGATCAAATTTTTAGAAATTTCATAACGAACTTTTTCGCGATAAGGTAGATATTGTTGAATTCGGTGAGAAACATTATTTGTTTTGGATAAAATCTGAGGTTGATCCGAGATGAAGACCTATTTTTTGTGTTATTTTAGAGAATATCGTGAATTTAGGACAAAAAGTAAAAAATCGGAGACTGGTTAGAAGTGCTGACTTTTTTTTTTAGAGATTACTGCATTTTGAGGACGAAAAGTGCATTATCCAAAATGATTTCAGGCGATGAGCTTTTTTTTCAGAGATCATTGCATTTTTAGGACGAAAACTGCATTACCATGGAATGACTTCAAGTAATGATGACATTTTTTTTAGAGATCACCTTGAATCTAGGACAAAAATTGGTCTTGAATATATATATACCCAATTTTATGGTATGCCAATGGTTTTGGCATGCCAATTGCATGACTAGTCTCAGAGGTCACCGCACGCAACCGGTGTTGACACCAACCGAATGCATATTTGTAATGTGCAAGATGTGTCGATATCCAAAACACTTCGGCATATGTGGATATATGACCGGAAACATGTTTTGTTTTGAGTTCAATATCGCGCGTTTCCGCTTAAAGTGACATAGCGTTTAACGTAAAGCGACTTATGTTCAAGTTCATTTTACTCAAAACTGGGTAGGGGAGACTGGGGCAAATCGGGACATGGGGTAAGTTGGTCCAACCTATGTACTGCTTATACTGTTGGTTGAAATAAACTGTTGCTTTAACATTGGCTACATCTTGCTGTAGCAACAATACTAGTTATGCGATACGGTCGTTAGCAAGTACTTATTTAAGCTGATAAGAAAAAATTCAATTTTTTGCAAAAAAAGTTAATCTTAAAAAAGCAGGTATGTTGCTTACTATTTCTGTATGTATATAGTTTAATGCCACAATGATAACAATGCTGATTGTGATAGAATAATGTAGTAATTTAAAATTTATAGCTGGCCTAGATCTTGAAGTAAAGTAAAGATACAACACTTAGTTTCAAAATGGCGCTTTTGGGGTAAGTTAGGACATTGTCATGGGGGCAAGTGGGACCACTGTCCCAACTTACCCCATTACACTTATAACTTAACTTTCAAGTGGTAAGCATTTGTAATGTCGGCTGCGTAATGCAGAAAAATATTAAATAACCTTGAGCTATTTACATGTAAGTTTATGTGATAATAAAACCTTTCAATCGAGCTAATCAGAAAGTTCATGTATTCAAATCTTATTAAAAGCAAGAAATATAACCTACCGGTAAAAATCTATTAATTATGATGTTATCTACAAGTAGAACCAAAACAAATAATAAAAATAATGCTCGTTTTAAATTGCTTATATGTTTTTTTTTAAGTGGAAGAGTAATAGCCTATGCCTCAAAAATATACAAAAAAGACCAACAGAGGACATACTTCAATAGATGTCCTGAAAAGGGCAGCAGGTGCCTTACGGCAAAGTGGTAAGCTGCGGCAGTCTGCTCGAGAGTTTAACGTGAGTAAACCTACACTGAAGCGCTTTGTCGATCAGATGTCAATTGATGAGGATATACAGCAAAAAAGTCAGGCTGCAAGTGTGTGGGTGACAGGCATCGCATTTTTTCTACAAAAAGGTAAGAAGACCTCGCAAACCATATTAAATCATTAAGTAACATGTTTTATGGACTCTCAACAAACAAATGTCGCCGACCAGCTTTTGAATTCGCAATACGAAATAATATCAGGATACCGGAAAACCGGGAAAAAAAGATAGCAGAAATTGACTGGTTCTTACCATTTAAGTTTAAATATGGACTATCTGTGCGAAAGCATGAAGCAACATCTCTGGCACGTGCAACAGCGTTCAATCGCCACACTATTGGCAAATTTTTTGATCAATTAGGCGATTTGTATGATCGCTACAAATTTGAAATGCACGATATTTACAACTTAAACGGAACGGGTTGCACAACTGCGCAACAACCGGGGGGTGTGGTTGCACCCACAGGAAATTTGGGTCAGTGACTAGTGCTGAACATGGAGAACTGGTCATTGTCTTATACGCTGTGGGAGCATCTGGAGTTGTAGTGCCACCAATATTTCTCTTTCCCAGGGTTAATTTTTGGAATAATTATTATTGGTGGGCCATTAAGATATATAGGAGGTGCTAACAAGTCGGGTTGGATGAATGAAGACTTGTATGTCAACTTCATTAAAAAAGTGCCTCAAGTTGTAGGACATGTGCCAGTGTTTATAATAAACAAAACTGACATCGCCGCATTTTAACGGAATGATGTGATTGCAAAGTTACCGGAACCAGTAAAGAACACTGGAAGCACCAGAAAATGTAATCAATTGGTGTTTCCTGTTGATATAACAAATTGGTTGAATTAAATTTTAGCTGAAAATTGGTCACTGGGAAAAAGATGTGTTGTTCCTGTTGTCCGCAATGCACAGTTGCATGTATGTATAGTAGTAGCCTACAGTTGATTGCTTTTAAATTCTTCTTTTTCTAATAAAATTGCCTTTATGCGTGTGTGTGTGATAAATGTTGTAGCTGTCCCAATTTGCCCCATAGCTTGTCCCGACTTGCCCCATGTATGGGGTAAGTCAGGACGTTTGACTGCGTCATTTTAAACCCTGTTTTTGGCTGTTTCCCAATTTTGAAAACAAATGGTACTGCTCATATTAATTTATTAGTTTTTGAAGTTTTCTATCCAAAGTTTTATTTTAAAATATCTCATGTAGTTTCCGATTTATGGTCCAAAAACTGAAATTTGTCCCGACTTACCCCAGTCTCCCCTATGGTGTTAGTATAAATTCCCTAAACTAACTTTCTCCAGTTTGTAGATTTGGTTTTGATAAAGTGACAATAATTTTTTGTAACTATTAAAAGGTAGCTAGTGGAAATAAAATTGACTAAAAGTTTGAGGAATTTTGTATTTAATAGATTTTTGCAGCAAAATTTTGAGTTTTTTATTTATTCGTTTGTTTTGGCTTAAATTACAAGTTTAATTCTTAAAAGTTATAAAGTTAGAATAAAATTCAACTTATGTTTGAGAAATTTTTGCATTTGATGAATTTCTCCAAAAAAAGGTTTTAAATTTAGGTTTTGATTCTGTTGACCCGTTGCTATGTGTTTGCTTTTATTGTTTTGTTTGCGTGCGCCCTATAACGAATTTTTTGTTGTTGTTTTCATCCGCAATTTTTTTGTTGGAGCTAAAGATTTTTCTTCTTTTTTTTTTGTTGAAATGAGAGAATTCTGCCAGAATGACAGTGGTGAAAAAGCCGCTGCGTGGGTGTCTATAGTCTGTTAATAAGATTTTAGATGTTTCAAATGCTATACTCTAGAAATAAATATGATAAAATTTTAGTTGAAGAATTAAAACGTTTATTTGCAATCGTAAAGAGCATCGTATTGAAACTCAGTTCATTTCAATATTATTTGTGATTTAGGCCTACTGTGGTCATTTCAATCTTTCCACTCTTGTCACAGGTTAGTCTAAATTTTCAACAGTAAATAGTGAAATGAAGATATAAAAATTTTGCTCAAAAAGCAAAAGGTAGCAGTGCAGTTTTTAAGCTTGCTAAATCGAACAACACCTACAGAATTAACTATAATAAACAATAAAATGCAAAACAAAAGTTATTTTATAAAAAAGTATTTTATACAGGGTGTAAACGCCAAGTATAGACTCATTTAAAACCATATATTTTGTGAATTATAGAAGCAATTGTTTAAAGTATGGGCTTAAAATAAAGGTACACAAATACACTTTCAGATTTATCAACATTTATTTGAAATAACCCCCTTTTTGCATGAATCATACATCAAAGTCTGTCAATAACCTGAAAACATGTTGCATGCAGAGTTTCTGGTGATATTTCATTCCAGCTTTTCTCCAATGAGTGCTTCAAAGCATCAATATTCTTATCAGATGCACAGGCTTTGTGCTCCAACATTGACCAAACTCCAAAGTCCATCAAGTTTAAATCTGGTGAGGAAGGGGGCCAAAACTCCTTTGACCAAAAAACCATAAAATTCTCCTTACACCAGCTCTGAACTGTTTTGGCAATATGGGATGTTGTGCCATCTTGCTGCAATATCATACCACTATTTTCTATAGTTTTTTTAACCCACGGAAGCATTTCATCTTTTAACATTGCCAGATAAATGTGCTGATAAATTTGTTAATCACTTAAATACATGTTAAATTGTCAGTTGATAATAGTATTGTAAGTGCAGATGATTGATCACTTAAAAAAACACTAAAGTAGAAAGTTTGCTGTCAGATTTGTTTGAAGTATACATTAAAGCAATTTATGTGAGTACTCCCTGATGAGCACTGGATATTTGAAATATAACGATCAAAAATATTATAGATACATTTATTGAAGTTATACAATAAAAAAGTTGATTTTTATGTTATTGTGGCTGTTCAGCTATTTTATGTCTTTTATCTTTGTAAGGAGTAGAATAGAGTCATCACTTTACTTGAAAAGGCTAGTAGATAAGATTGATGCTAGATTGATTGAACTGCATTAAAATGTTGCCAATGATTTGCTGTAAGGTTAGGTTTTGCTTGTGCTATTAATGCTCAAAACTAGGTGGACTCGTGCCCCGAATTTGTTTCCAGATCAATGGAGTTAAATGCTCTTATCATCTGACCTTAGTTCTTACAATAAATTAGTTCCAATTTACGCTTATGGCTTTTACTCATATGACACTTTTGTGTATAAATTTATTTATGTATTTTGTTGTAGTGTATTGTAGCTGATTTAAGGTTGACCTAATATATTTATTATACATATTGATATGTCAATGTCGTAATTTATGTGACAATTTTCTTTTTATTAACTTTTCAAATTGAAGCAGCAAAGCAGTTTCAATTTAAAAATTTCAATTGCCTGGTTTTCATGAGTGAGAAGTGCATAAGTGCAATTTAGCAGGTTTAATCTTTGAGTAAATGACTGCCTACAACAATTTTACCATGTAAACTAGACGTAGATATGTTTCTAAATAAATTAGTCCTATTGGCTACAATCACTTCAGTTCCAGCCAGAATGGAATTGATTCCAGCCAGTACCAAAACCAGAATTAAATCTTTAAGTCCAGCTGGAATTTCAATACATCTCTACTTTTATTAAAAATATTTATTACAACAAAAACAAAAAGCTTGTTGAGAATTTTACAAAAACATGTCAATTATTTTTTTAAATTTATAAAATTTACTTTTGTTATTTCATTAAAATTTTTAATTAAAAATTTTTGATGTTTAATCAACCATTTCTCAAACTTTTTAGTATGTTTTCAAAATCATATCTTAACATTTTTTGATCAAGACTGAGTAAATGTTAATTCCTTCAATGGTTTATTTAAATTTTTTGGCAAAATCTTTCATTTTAAATTTGCAAAATGCAACCTCTATCAAGGTTATGATATTAAAGTTTTATATTTTTGGATAACCTTGTGTAATGTTTTGTATATATTATAGCTTTTTATAACTGTTTTTTATATTTTTTATATTTTTACATCCCTCCCCCAGTTACAAAAAAATAACTGGGGGGGATGTAACCTGCAGTTTACAAGCCCAATGTGGCCCACAAAAAGCTTTGTTGTTTACTTGTTTTTTTGGATTTAAAATAGAGCAGAAAGGATTGATTGCAGCCAAATGTCATGCAGATCTTATGTGAAAACCTTTTTGAATCTTGATATCTTTTTGTGAAAAGTTTATAAAATACCTCCTGCTGACCTGCAAGATTTACATGATCATATCATTCACAATGTCACTAAATTTAAAAACCATCCAGAAATTTGAAAATTGATGCGAGATATCAGAGTACATTGTCAAAAGTGTTTTGAAAACAACAGTGGTTATTGGTTATAATGGAAATATTATGTTCATGTGTTAAGTAAAAAGTAAATATTTTGCTTAAAAAAGTCTATTATTTTTCTTTGTTTCACATTTATTGCTTTTTATTTGTTAAAAAGCATTATTGCATCTTTAAAATTACCCTTGTACAATGATGAAAAAAGTGACTCTCACTTTTGTTTGCATGTTTGTAAACTGTTTTTACGATTAAAATATGATTTTACCTGTTAAAAGTAAATGAATTGACTGCAGTGGTTCAAAATATCAAATGTCAAAATGTCAAATTTAAAATTTCAAAAAAGAAACTCTGTGATGTCACAATGCCCAAGCAAATGTGCACATTTGTTTATATACAGCTGTGCTTTAAACATTTGACATTTTGAATTAGAACCAAATTGACACTGAAAATGAGACTAAGCACAAGTTTCTACAGCTTATAGTTACAGAGTAATAAATTATTAAAAAAGCAGAAACATTTTTGTGGCCCACCCTGTATATACTGTATATATAAATTATTTGGTTATATTTGTTTAATCAAAATTAATTTACAAGTACTTTACAATTAAAAGTGGTGATTGATAAAAAGCAATTTGAGCATGTATTGATTTTACAGGTTTCAAAATTTTTTTTTTATTTTTCACTAAAGTTTTTAATAATAATTACAAAATGTTCATTGTATTACTGTGTCAATAACAATCTCATTTTAAATAATGGAAATTTCCACAGATTCAATAAATTTTTTCAATGAAAAAGTAAGGGAAAACAATTTTAAAGAGAAGATGAAGTATAGAGAAAAGATTATTGTTGATTGTCCAGACAATGACTTTCCTCTTGTGTCTGATAGTTCTCCCAACTCATCAAGTAGCACTTTTAATAGTCAAGTTTCAACTGAAACAGAGAAAGAAAATAACACAGAGTATGACAACTTTATGATGACATATGTTAATAAGCTTTTTGATTCTTCTCAAGAAATCAGTGCCACTGACAAACAAAATTTTGGTGAGTTTTGCCAAACTTTAGATGGGCGAAAAGCTTTTGCAAAACATGTTGACAACCATAGATGTTGCTCATTAGAAGTTGGTGAAAGTACTTTCTACAAGTTGGCTCATAGTTTTGCATTGGTTTTGTTTGAATGTAATGAGGCTGATGATTTTCTTCCTGCTAAAACTTTAATGAACATGGCTTTTACATATTACCATTATCCTGAAGGCAATAATATTCAATTTAAAAATAATTTTTCCCAACCTATAGAATTAAAAAGTCCTGATTTAAAGGAGTTTACAAGACACCTTTCTGGTTCTGAAGAAGATTTGGTTGGTGATAATATTAAGAAAAAACAAAAAAAATCAATAGTTGCAAAATCACAAAATAGTGAAGACAAAAATTCGATCTGGAAAAGTGCTAACAATTGGTTTAGTAAAGAATTAATTTTGTGCAAGCAATTTTTAAAAGATGCTCCTGGACTTTCTCAGCAACCATTAAGTAAAACTAAAGTATTCAAGAGTCAAAACACAAAAAATGGTGAAAACAAATCTGACTTGCCTGAATACAGCAATGTTGATGTTAAAAAAGCATCCAATGTTAAAGTTGGTATAGGTATGGACATGCCAAAGACTGAAAAAGTTTATTTGTATCAAGCTTTGCGCTATCAAACCATATGGCAATCACTTCGATTTTGGAATGCTGCATTTTTTGATGCTGTAAATACTGAACGTCAAGTTCATTGCTGGAAACATAATTGGAATTCACTTGCTGATGTTGAAAAAGAAAATGTCTCTGAAACTTTGAAGAATTTAACTTTTGCTCATTTAGGAACTTTTATTGTAAACATGAAACATTTGGGAATAGGAGAAGAAACTTGTTTACAATTTCTACGAAAGCAAAGTGTTATTGGAAATTTGAGCAAAGACTTGTATCAACTTCTTCGAAAGCAAATTGAAATGCCATTGCAAATATCCAAAGAAAAGTAACTTTTATGAAAGTATTGCTTTTCAAGTTATTTGGATATATGGTGCTTATTGCATTTGCACAAAATCAAAAGATTAAGCATTGTTTTTACAGTTCAGTTTCTGAGTTATTTATTGATTGTTAAATAATTTCTTTAGTTAATAGTTTAAAATGTTGTGCTTAAAAAGTTTAATTTCACTAAGAGTGACATAAAGTTACCTTTTTATAATATTTTAAAGGTTTGCTTTTATGTGTTTAGATTTAGTAGCACTACATATAGAATTTTATTATTTTTTATTTTACATTATCTGATAGCGTTGTTAAACAATTGAAAAAACTAAATTGGTATATTTCAATTAAAAAATTGTTAAAATACATTTGCTTGCATTTTAGTTATGTTTTAAG
The DNA here is from genome assembly GCA_963680785.1 of Diplosoma virens. Taxonomy (NCBI): domain Eukaryota; kingdom Metazoa; phylum Chordata; class Ascidiacea; order Aplousobranchia; family Didemnidae; genus Diplosoma; species Diplosoma virens. The sequence continues at coordinate 11,637,304 of OY796896.1, forward strand.
CTTTGCAAAAACTGCAATTTTAGTGAAATGAGCATTATAAAAAAAATTTTAGATCAAAGTAACATTACATTTTTTTCTATTACATCAAAGTATCGTAATTTTTTTCTCTGACATCATAATGCGAAATATAATGTTTATCACTTTAGTCATTCAATCATTTTGATTTTAAAAATTAATTTAGGTAGTCATAAGTGTAGCCTGTGTTTTTAAAATATATTTTGTTTTGTGTGTGTAAATTTAAATTTAATTAATATTGCTAAAGGGCTTAAGTAAGCCGAAAACAATTGTATTATAATTTTTTTAATCTGATATTTTTATCATTATTTTTAGTGTAAACTGACATGGTTCAATTTTTGAATCCATTTATCTTATTTAAAAAAAAAAGATTTGTTTATTTATGAAGAGTGATTTTATTAATGGATTTAATAACACCATTTTTTGCACATTTGATTATGACACAATTTTAATGTGGTTGAGATAACTGGATTTTTATGTGGTTGGTTGTCATTCTGGGTTCACTGTGCTTGGTCAATTAGCTTTAGCAAAGCTAGAAATGTATGGTTCTTCTAAAATTAACAGCCTTGAATTGCTTTAGCTTCTTTCAGTTAATATTGCACTCACAAAATCTTAACTATGTTAGTTTCAATAGTTTACAACTACAAAGGACATTCAAAAAAGTAATGTAACCAGGTTTTTTTTCATGACAATGAATTTTAAAGGTACCAAAATTGTGCATCACAAGAAAGTATATAGCACGAGCATTTCATAGTTACTTCTTGATTTAATCTTTCCTGCTTTCTGAACTGCCTTTTTCAACCTTTTAATGAGTGCACATATTCCTTCGTTGTAAAATTCTACAGGCTGTGTTTTTAACCACTTCCTAACAGCAGTTTTGACCGTTTCATCACTGGAGAAATGTCGCCCCCTCAAACTTTCTTTGAGGGGCCTAAACAAATGGAAGTCAGACAGTGGCAGGCCTGGCAAACATGTTGGATGTGAAATTGTTTTCCAGCCAAAGGAGCTGATGACCTCACAGGTTTTGAGGCTGGTGTGAGGCCTAGCATTGTCATGTTGCAATAAAATCTTAGACATTTCCAAAGCAGGTCAAACTCTTCATATTCTTGCTTGCAATTTTTTAATGTATTGATGTAAACATCTGAATTGATTGTTGCTTCTTTGGACATGAAGTCTACCAGTATCACACCAACACTATCCCAGAACACAGTCACCATCACTTTTCCTGCAGACTGCTGAGATTTGAACTTTTTTGAGTGTGGTGAGGTGGGATGGCACCACTCCATTGATGCTCTCTTTGACTCTGGTTCAAAGTGGTGAACTCAAGTCTTATCTCTGGTCACTATTCACTGCAAAAAGGTTTTGTCACTATGGCAATACTCCAGAAGTTTAGAACAAGCTTCTAGGCAGGATTGTTTGTGAGCCTCTGTGAGCTGCCTTGGGACCCACCTTGCACACATTTTTGGATCCCCAAGGTATCCATGATCTTTACAGCACTCCCTGCCCTTACTCCTAATGACTCACCAAGCTCATTAATAGTGATGCGTCTGTTTTCCTTAATCAATGCATCTGCTGATCAATGTTAGCAGAACTGTGAACAGAAGATGGCCTACCATTTCTTGGCCTATTGCAAAGATCACTTTCAGCAGATTCTTCCTGTCCATCATTGATTTGCTTCACCTACCTCATCACTGTGCTGTATTCTATTGCACTGTCACTATACACTTGCTTTAGTCTTCTGCTTATGTTCTGAGCTGTTTCTCCTTCCGACAGTAGAAATTCAATAACAGCTCTTTGCTTCTGCTGAGATTGCTTTGGGGCAATCACTCCAGTTTTAGCTTCTAACAAAAAAGACATGGAGGGATTGCTTAAAATTTGAATTGCAGATTGCAGTAATTCAAACCCTTATTTTTTTACAAAATCTGTAAATCTTAGTTACCAATCTATAATCTGTAACAGAATCAGATGTTAGTTAAATGAATGCTGCAAGAAATTAAATCAGTTGCATTACTTTCAGAATGCTTTTTGTATGTTGCATAAAAATGTTTATGAACAAGTTTTTGTCTGCTTTACTTTTGATGGCCTTCAAGAATTTGCTGCCTCTTTTTTGATTATTTAATCAGTTCAGGGTCTATTTTTAGAGAGTATCAGAGAGATCTCTTCCTTTCATTTTTAGAGCAAAGCACAAAACACCATTTATTTGTTGCATTTTGCTTTTATCACCACTCTAAGTTCCATCACACTAATCATTTTTCATTTTGTCTGTATATTTATCCTCCTGACTTAGAGAAAAGTGACTGAGGTGCTATACAAAAGGCTAAAAATTACCCCAACCTGCTTCCAGAGATGCCAAGATATTGCTGTCTGGTTGTTTTATAGAGATATAACTGAAATTGCTAAGTCTTCCAAGCAGGAGAAAGTGCCATTAAGTGTCTTTTCCAAGGACACAACAAAATGGTGCAAGTAGGTTTTGAACCAAAACTATGTCAATTACAATCATGGTGCTCTTAACCACTGGACCACACTACCAACACTACCCTTTTAAAAGTTTGAAATTTTGGTTAACCACACAAAGCCATTTGTAAGTAGTTACAAGATCTTTTTTTATGTTTAGACTTATCGAAAATCAACCAAGTTAACACCTCATTTGCTTCAACATAGATACAGCTATAAATTTGTTTAAACTAATTCATGGGTAGCATCTTTTAAAAAAATTTGGGAAAACAAAAAGTATTGTGTCCATCTGTCATCAAAACTTAAAAGCAATAGGTTATTTTGTTCCTTTTTGTTTAATAGATGATGGATGCCTTGCCTGAGTAAATAATTAAAGAATGAGTGCAATAAGCACTCAATTTTTAAAAACCCAATTTTATAGTATAATTTTATTCACTCCATGTAAATTCAATGCCACATGAAAATTAGTGCTTAACTTTTGATTATTATTCTGGTGATTGTAAAATTGTTTGTATTTGCTATTTTACAAGTTATAGTCCTTGAATTTTCTTTGTGGTTAATAGTTAATCTATGTCCCACAATGTCGTTCATGAATAGCACAAAAATATATCAAAAAATAGATAAATGAATTATTTTTAAAAAACTTATGTGCAGTTCATAGATTAACTAATTTTACCATACCACAAGCAATGTGGGAATTTTTGCACATTAGCCATAATAAAAATTTTGCAAACCAGTAAAGACAAACAAAATTATGTTAGATTGAATAAAAGTCAAAGGTTCAGGCACTGAATCATGATTTAGTTGTATTACTTTTTGAAATTTTGTAGTTTTATTTGCAATAATACTTAAGTTGTTTTTCATTATTGTTAAAATCTAAAAAGAAGTTTTGTGTATATTTTCAAGTCTAATATTAATTTTGAAAGTCCAACCTAGGTTTGTTATAAGTTTAAAAGATTAAATTTTTTCTTCTACTAATTGATTGCATGTATTATTTTGGAGTAAGCATAGAAAAAAACTTATAATTTTGCTTTATTATTTTGCAAAAATTAAAAAAATAGTTGGGGGATGTTTATCACATTGTGCTTCCATCCTGCTCTGCATTTGCCTATTTTATATCTGGTTGATCTCAGTGGAAAATCAATTTGTTTTTTTGTCATGTATATTCATCCTTTATTATATTTTTGAAACTTGTCTATTTTTTTGTTTATTGAGATTTAATTTTCTTCCCTTTTTATTTTAAAGTGCTATGTTATATATGCTGGTTTGTCAGTTTCTACTTTGTCATTTAGATAATAGTTTTAATTGTACATAAGGTGTGTTTGGTGCTTCTTATCATAGCTTTTTTTCCTTGTATGACTGAACATAATTACTTTCAATTTATTAATTTTTTTCTGGTCATATGGCAATTTTAGTCTAAAGTTCTATTAATTAGTGTACAAAGAAAACATTACAAAACTAGTCAATAGTTTTAAACAGTAAATTTACATTTTTTGTTTGTTTCAGCACTCGGCAATTATAAATTGTGATAATTTAAATGATTTGTAAGAAATGCCAAATTTATAAAAAAGACTAGTTGCTATCACCAAAGTTTCTCTTCATTTGGTTCAGATCATAGCCATACCATCCAAAAAAAATTGGGGCAATAAAGTTTTGCCCAAAATTTATCACATTTTCCCAAATCATAATTTTCTAGTACTTTGCAGATATGACAAAAAATTGCTTGAGATTCTAGGATGAAGACCAAGAAAAAGGTCTTCACTTTGAATCTGCCTCAGATTTCTCGATTTTCATCCCAAAATCATGGTGTTCTTTAAAAAAGGTCTTCACCTAAATTTGTTAACTTTTTTCTGCATTTGGCACAAATTTTTTTGATCATTGTCACTGCCCTAAAATTCTTGATTTGCCCTAATTTTTCTTATCACTTCCCAAAAAACTTTGGTTTTCCTTAAATATTTCCTTGTCATTGCCTGAAAAATTATGACATTTCCTAAATTTTGAAAACTTGGTGGGGCAATTGCCCCCCTGCCCCCCAGCAGGAACTGATATGGTTCAGATCTATGGCTTCATGGGATTAATTTGCTTGGCTTGCGAAACATATCACCAAATTTGTTTAGTCGACTTCTGGGACATAACAGTTAGTATTACACAGGGTGTTTCAAAAAGAATATGCCAAAATCATCACGTGATATATCAAAAACAAAAAACAATAGAAAATTCTAGCTTGGACATGTGTGTTGTATGTACCCTCAAGTTTTATTTCTTGTTTTACAAGTGCTCAGTGTGGCCACTACCAGTGACTTGGATGACATCAAGCCAATATGAGAATTCATCCCAAACGCACCTCAGCATGCTGTGGTCCACCGTGTTGATTACAGCTGTTATTTGATCTTTCATGCCATTGATATTTGCTTGAAGCAGTGGAATATAAACTTTGTCTTTAACATACCCTCCAAGAAAAAGTCACACGCAGTGAGGTCCGGGATCTGGCAGATCAAGCACAGAGAGCAAGGTCTCTAGCAATCCACCCGTTGTTGGGGCACGTTTTCATTCAAATAAGCTCAAACCCCGAGATACCAGTGGAGTGGTGCTCTATCTTGCTGAAAAATGAAGTCATTCGAATCTACTTGCAGTAAAGTAAATAGCCAGTTTTAGAACATATCCAGATAACTTTGTCCTGAGTCACCGCGCAGAAGACGTTCATTTTAGGAAAATCTTTTTGATGTTCAACTGTTTCATTTGGGTGATGTGTTTTCCAACTGCGCACATTGTGACGATTGACTATGCCACAAAAATGAAAAGTTGCCTTATTACCAAAAATGAGATGTGGAAAAAGGGTTTCATCACTTTCCACTATCTCCAGCGTTGACTCATAAAATGTTCTTCGCATCTTCTTGTCGTCATAAGTAAGTGCTTGGACGAGGTTTAGTTTGTATGGTTTCATATGTAACCGTCTTTTTAACGCACGTCAGACAGTGGTATGCGAGATCTCAAGCTGAGGACTTGACGTGTACAATTACGTGGGCTGTTCTCAAATGCATCGTAAATCCTCTCCACCTGCTCCTCTGCAGCACGTAGTCTTCAAAAACTCTTTCCTTTGCACAAACATCCAGTCTCTTTAATTGTCTATCCCAGTGTTGAATGCTCTCACGATGGGGCGGATCAATGCCGAATTCTGTTCTAAAAGCATGCTCAACCATGACAATGGCGTTTGTTTTCACAAACTCTCGCACGCAAAATGCTTTCTGTTGAGGAGTCGCCGTTATGAGTGTAAAAACGTGATCCTCTTAAGATTCAATGGTGCCAGAAGGATTACTATCCACAACGGTGAAATTGACACACAATTAAACTTAGATAACTACTCTATCAACTAATCATTGATACAACTCACTTCAATGTTATAGACCTGAATAAATGCGTAATGATTTTGGCGTATTCTTTTTGAAACACCCTATATAATTTACATAGAATAGGTCAAAAAATGACAGTTAAGTGATTCATTGGCTAAATGTAATGACTTTTTTGGTCTCTCCTTGATCTTAAACGCAGTTTTATCTTATATCCATAAAAGACCAAAAAAAGTCTTCTAAATAGCTATCAAAACCAAGGGCTTCCTACGAAACTTTTTTAAATAGGTAGCCTTAAAAAAAGCTGTTTTAGAAAACCCGAACGTTTTCGTTTGATAAAACGTCCTTTTTATTGCTTCAAATACAGGGGTGTCCATAAAGTCTTTAGGCAATTTAAAAAATTTATTACAAAGGCAGTTGATGAGATACCTTATATAGGTTAGTTTTATATTAATCAGTGTTTATTAAAGTTTTTATTCAAACTAAAATTTTGTGTTTCAGATTTAAATTTTTTATGTGTTTGATAAATATGTTAATAAACCCTTGCAAAATGTCTAGTCCTCAGAGAAGGCACAATTTTCCCAGGTCTTCTTGGTCACCCATTTCTAACTGTATCCAACACTGACCCTGTCTCTATAGATTTCTTGTGCGATCAATGAATTGAAGGACGTAATGGTGGATCTTTTCCATACTTAGTTCTGTATTTTCGCTGAGTCTGAACATCCGATTTTGTCTCAATAAACGAGGATACACATTGCGCCTTCTTTTGAGGTGTAGACATTTTGCAAGGGTTTATAAACAAGTTTATTAAACACATAAAAATTTAAACTGAAACACAAAATTTTAGTTTGAATAAAAACTTTAATAAACACTGATTAATATAAAACAAATCTATATAAGATATCTCATCAACTGCCTTTGTAATAAATTTTTTAAATTGTCTAAAGACTTCATGGACACTACTGTATAATGATAACCGCAATTTTCAGCCAATCACAATCAATCTTGAAATTCAGTTCAGTTTTCTTTTATTTCTGCTCTGCCACATGATCAAAATACAATAAAATATTAAAAGGTTTTTTTGTTTGCTTAAAGATGAGATCAGAAAAAAATAAAGCAATAAAACGAGTTGACATTGTGACTTGCAAATTAGTGAAAAAAGTATTATATGGAGCAAGGTTGTTTCACCTCATTGTAATTCTTCAAATATTACGTTCAGTTCTACAGTTCATTCTAGCGAAACCTCCTGAAGAGAACTAGACGAAAACGTTTGAGTTTTCTAAAATAGCCTTTTTTGAAGGCTAGTTATTAAAACAAAAGAGTTTCGTATGAAGCCCTTGGTTTTTATAGCTTTGTTAAAGTTTGTACCAGCAAAAAACTTTTTAAAAAGGTCCCCACTTGCCAATCTAGGCAGAAAATGTCTATGATATGTATTAAATAACATCTTGTTTAATTTTTGCAGAAAAAAAACAATTCTTAGAATCCCAAAAATTAAAGAGTAAAATCCAAAAAATGAAATTTAAAGAATTTGGTATGCTCTGACCCATGGGTTAGTGATTTACCATCCCTGGTAATTTGATTAAATAAAAAATTTTGTGAGTTTTTACATGGTTTACAAAGACAAAACTTTAATTTAAAATTTTTGGTTTGCTTGGAGGTGGTATTACCGGCCAAAATTTGGCCCCCAGTTGTTAATAATTAACTGGACCAATTTGTAAAAATTTTGGTGACTTCTGATGCAGTTATTTGTAAAATTGGAAAATAGAAAAACGTGTAAACTTCAATTAAACTCCACTTGTCATTAAAGAGACTTACACCGATGGTGTGTTCACTTTATTTTGTTTGAACATTATATGGACAATTTTATCATTTTAATATCAACTTGTAATGTTTCGTCTTCTAAAAGTGGTGCCAATTGTGTAATTTATTAGCAGCCGTCCATGTTAAAATATATTATTACTATTGATTGCTGAATAGCGTTTTTATCAATAGGATTATCTGACAATAAGTTTTGCAGTGGTTGATTAAATGACTAAAGGAGAAAACATGTCAGCGCTGGTTTCTCTAGTTTAAAAATGATAGAGCGAAAAAAACGCATAGCCCACGTAAGTTTCCATGCAGTCTATTTGATTCGTTCTTTACTAGAATTTTTTCTTAGTTTTTTAATGAAGAAATGGTGTAGGTACGATGTGTTTTGCCATATTTTTGCTGTAGCTGTTGTTTATTTGTGGAAAGACTTATTGTGGCGCGGTTTTAAGTACAATTAGTGAGAAACTTTAAAACTGAATACATGGCATTAGACAGTAGAATGTTTACTCTATATAATCACTAGGGCATTATGGAAATTGATCGAAACTTAAGCGTGTTCAGGACTTCTTCGAGGTTTTTTTTGTTCGATTTCTATTTGTTTGAACAGTGCAGAAACGTTGGATGTACCATTGTCGGCATATCCTTTACATTCTTTAAGCAGCTAACCAGCAATTAGTCAACTGTTCCTTTGAAAACTTTTAAATCTTAATGGTTTTTGATTAAAAATTAAATATTTGTTTCACAGACTTGACAAAGAAGTAGTTGCGGTTTTGCTTTAATTTTTATTGCACAATACTTGTTTTTTTAGTTCTTTTTTTTTTTTATGTTAACATCATATATGGTATTGATTTTAATTTTTATATTGTATGAATTTTAAAAATATTGTAAGATATCTTCGCACAAAGCACATGGCTATGTTATTGCAAATTATCAGGAGGCTGAAAAGCTAATGCTTTGTAGCTTGTGGAAATTTATAAAAGCATTTTGAATAAGAATTGCTGCGCCAATCGAAATTTATTTGCAGTAACTTTTGTTTCGTTGATGTTGTTTGTTTCTTGAATTAAACTTAATATCGCAAAGATTTTTGTGTGTAAACAGCTTTACTAATTACAAATGTCATAGCAAGTTTAGCCTTGCTGCTTTGTATGTAAAAGAAAAACATTTTAAAAAAGCTATTTATATATTTCTGTTTGCATTTTTTGCATAATGGCAAAAAGACGACCATGCCCGAAACAATAGATTGCTTTACCCCTTGATATGCCTGACCGCGATCGAGGTAATAAAGTTAGACTAACCGTCAAGCGTTTACCGCGATTTGCTTTTACTGATGACTGAATTTTGTTTGGTTGACCCTTTTGTTTTTAAGTTTTTATTGAACCATATTTAGAAATCCTAAGCAAGACTGCCAAGCGGAGAAAACTGTAGCTGAAAACATTTTTAAGATCACCACAAATTTGAGGAGAACCAGAAGTTAAACGAAGACAACGTTGATTACGGTCGCTATTAAACCGGCACTTTGCGTTTTAGCCCAACTTTCTGCTTTAGAAAAAAGCAACAACTGAGCCGTAACCTTGTAGTTCTCAAGAAACAGTAGAAAATGTTTTGGCTTATTCGGCAGAGATATATTGCGGCACCGGCATAAATTTCTTGTTTTTTTCAGTCTAAAACGTTTTTTTAAAAAGCGTTCTTTATGAATAACAACAGTAGGTCCATCTATTTCTGTACACGTAACCAGTTGTGATTAATTGCTTCATGAAACGTGCCATTAATCGACTTGTATGGCAGCGAATATCCGGCCTAACGTTTTAGTCCGGTATAAGTCAAATATTTTAAACTTTATACTTTACTCTTTATATATTTATTTGCTTCAATAGAAATATTGCTGCAAGTGTGATGAAACAATCGTTCAATAGAATTGCTTAAGTAGGATACGCCAAACACTCGATTTCTGAAGAGCCGGATTTGTTGCTAATAAATATTTCTCTCTCGTATCTTAAGTATATTTTTTTAAATTAAGTCATGAATTAGGGCTCGTTTCCATTATGAGCGTTGGCAAGAGTATTCTTTGTTTTATTGATTTTTTACATCTTATCTCTACAGTTATCCTTCTCAGTCGTAGGAAAGGGACGAAGGTGCTCAAGCATTCTTTGTTTCTTTTATTGATCTTGTTTACTTCTTATTTTCTTATCTCTATGTATATTTATCCTCCTGATTCGCAGGAAAGCGAAGAGGCTATACTGTACATAGGGCAAGCAATTACCCCGACCTGCTTCCAGAGATACTAAAATATTGCTGTCCGTTTGAAATTTTTTATTTTAATTTTTTACTTCTATAAAGATATGACTAAAATTTAGAACTGCTTGCCAAGACCACCAACCAGGGGAAAGTGCCGTAAAGTATCTTTTCAAGTACACAAAAGAATGGCACGATTAGGTTTTAAATCGAGACCATGTCGATCACAATCACGGCGCTCTAACCACTCAAGCACGCTTAAGCGCTAAGAGAAGCAAAAAAGTCAATAAAACAAAGAAAGAATACTCCCGCCAACGCTCGTAGTGAAAACAAGTTTTTATGAATTTAAGCCGCCTAACAATAGGCTCAGCTGTTTGTTTGAACTAGGGATTAATTTTTTTAATAAGATTTCTCTAAATAAATTTACTGCGCCAAAGTTGTAGTAGGCCTCAAAGTAAAATTTTTTTAAACCTGGCAATTAAAGACTCCGAAATATTTTGGGTTGTAATGGTCAGGGGCGCCGGAAGCGGGAGGGGCAATTGCCCCCTGCCTTTTAATATTCTTAAAACGCGGGGGCAGATTGTGCTCTTTAAAATTAGTATTACAGATAAATTTTTTTTAGTTATGCTCTACAATTAATCTATATAATCTTAATCACCATTAAATCCAACAATGTTTGTAAAATTACAAAGACAGCCGTGACTCATAGTAGGCTACAGTAATTAAAGCAACATAAAAGTTTTAACGTATGCAATATAAAATTATTGATATCGTAAGCGATTAAACTTCTGGTAAACATCTTTTTCTACTTGAATCAGTAAACTGAATTATATCTTAGCCGAAAATCAATTTTTGATTCATTAACTGATGGCAAATAGCCATATACAACAATCAGGGATACCTAAACTACCATGCCGGTAGTTTAGGTATTTTTAACAACAATTATACCAAGCGTTCTAAAAAAAGAATAAAGCATCAGAAAATTTTCAAGTGCTCGCAAAGAGTAAAAGTTTCTGGTAATAATAAAAAAATTTTGATTTAGAAGCAAGGAAATTGTAGCATTAATCTAATTTTAACCAGCTGTTAAAATCATAAAAATAGAACTCGCACTGTAATTGAAAAAGTTAATTAACTGTCTTTTTTGAAACCTTTAAGTAATTCTATTGTTTGCGTTCACTGCTTTATGGGCAGATCACGTGCAGCGATCTTAATGAAATCTGATTGGTTCACTTACACGTGGCGAGCACACTATAAATTGAGATGTTGGTAAATGCAATTCCTTTCAGTCGTTGGTGATCAAGTGGTTCGGTGATTTGGTTTGGTTTGAAGAGTGAGTTTGTAGATCGCAAGCGAAACTTGGGAAAATTTCGTTTTGCGATTGCATCGTTGGCTGCAAGTTGGTTGCAACGTTGGCTGAACGTTGGTTGCACGTTGGCTGCACCGTTTGAGCTGTAGTGTTTTATTGGTTGTTGGCTTGTGGAAGCCTGTTATACTGTCATATAGAATTTTCAACGTTAATATATATTATAAACCATAAGACGTGTGTGAAAGCCAGCGGTGTGATTGGGGAAGGCTCGGATAGCTTCCCCATAGTTGAAGAAATTGAAGCTAAGAAGAGAGGGATTCGCTGTGCGGTCTACATTAAACCTGTAAAATTAACACCAGTAACACAACCTGTCTGACTTGGCTACTCAATACTCACTTATGGCTGACATTAAAGTCTAAAAATAAAAACATCAAGACTAAACGCTTGACATTCTTAGCCCTTTTGAAGGACTGTGGTACATATGTGTGCCATGATTGTGATATTAACGTAACATTTTAAGAGTCTTGTTCGTTTTGATACAGAAGAACTCGCAGACTTACATGCTCATATAAAGTTATTTAACAAAGAAAGTAGGCTACCACGCCTCTGAAAAAAGTAGAAAAGATATCAACAGTTTGCGAAGTTTGAAGCAAGCCGACAAGCAAAAAATGCTTTTTGGAAATACATAAATTGCTTTAAATTTACTGTGGCGTAGCTCTCTTTTCGGCTTTGCAGAAAGGTGTTTTAGTGTCATGAGAAGAATCAAAACATGGCTTAGAAGCAATATGAGAGATAACAGTCCCATTAATTGAATGTTTGCAAATATTCATAAGAACTTTGTTGTGATATTGTGCAATAGATGACGTAGTGTTTTCTTAAACGCTCTAATCTTAATCAGCGCCTTCTGCTCAAACAATTATTGGACACGCGCATCTCCAAGCATAATTGTTACTAGTTAAATATACGCCTTTATTTTGGTTTAGCAGTCAGTTCAAAGTTATCAAGCTACTACAGCAAACGAACTAAAAGCATTCTATTTCAATACGGTTGTTTTTTGGCTAAGTGATTTTTGTGAATTTTAATTATTGTTATTTAATAAACCTGTGTATTCGTGCAAAGATACAACAGGCAAAAGTGGCGACGAGGATTCAAGGAACTCAACTGCGTCAAGAAAGAAAAAAAGAAAATTTGTTGAATTTGCATTACAGCTTGTATTGTCGACAATGAGTGAAATTTCCGAATTGATTTTGTTGTTAAATAAGCAACACCAAGAGCAGAACAAGCAACACCAAGAGCAGATGACAATGCTTCAAGAGCAGCTGAAAATTCTACAAAGCAGCTTGAACAACCCGCGAGAAAATGTTCCAACACCGATGGCAAGTTTTCAACCATTCGATTCCACATCTGAGTTATGGACTGATTATTTGGCAAGGTTCCGAACATTCGTCACTGCTAACTCCATTCCCGACAACAAGCAAGCACAAATTTTTCTTACCAACCAATCTAACTCCGTTTACAAAATGCTTAGCAACTTAGCGGCTCAGCAACAACCTGTCAAAAGCATACATGAGCTAACGATGAATGATATTCAGACGTTTATGGCAGAGCAGTTTGACCCAAAACGATTTGTTGTCAGAGAACGTTTCAAGTTCTGGTCTGACATGAAACGCAAACCTGGCGAAACTATTATTGAACTGGCAAGCAGAATACGACAAGATGCAGCTACATGTGATTTTCAATCCATTAAAGATCCTTTAGATGAAGCCTTGCGAACTAAATTTATCTGTTCAGTCGACAACGAAGCAGTTTTGAAGACACTCTTCAAGCTCAAGGACGATGAACTGAAGTTTAGCAACGCCATCAGAGTGGCTCAAGAAGTGGAAGAAGCAGCCAAGGTAGCAAAGGAAACCGTACACGGTCAACCTTCTACGTCGGTGCAGAAAGTTTATCACGCAAAGTCCAAAACTTCCAAAACGCAAGAAAAGAAAACCGCCTGCTTCAGGTGTGGAAATTCTGGACATTTCAGCAAAGCTTGTCCCCACATTAAAGCTATTTGCAGCTTCTGCAAAAAAACAGGTCATCTGCAATCTGTATGCATGTCTCGACTCAGAGATAATAAGCTTGTGAAACAACAGCTGAAATTGGTGCACAAAGTCCAATGTTCTGTTTCACCCATCTATCAAACTATTAGACTTAATGACCGCAGAATTAAGTTTGAAATTGATAGCGGAGCCAGTGACACATTTTGCTGTGAAGCGACGTGGCAAACGCTGGGTAAACCTACTCTACAACCTGTAACAGTTCAATATCAAGTTGCTGAAGGTAGCCCGCTACCCGTCGTGGGACAATTCCAATCAACTGCAAGTATTGATGGAAAATCACCTGACGTGACCTTTCCTGTAATTGTCACTAAGGTGCCCAATCTAAATTTACTAGGTCGTCTGGCGATGATGAAGTTGAAACTCACCAACTTAACTGATCACTTAGCTGACACAAGTTTTGATGGGGAGGAGATGGAAGATGATGTCGATAGCGTTTGTTTAGTTCGAACAATCAGTCGTCAAATCAATCCTGACAATCCATTGCTTGTGGTCAGAGAGACTGCCAAGGATCCAATTCTTTCCCAACTAATGCGATTTGTGAAGGAAGGATGGCCGCATGCATTTTCGGAAGAGCTTAAAGACTTCAAAAAGTTGGAAAATTCGTTGTCAACAGAGAATGGTTGCGTTTTTTACGGCTTACGGGTAATAATTCCTTCAACCCTACGTAATCATATTCTTAAATTATTACACCTTGGACATTTCGGCATGCAACGGATGAAACAACTTGCCAGGTCAACTGTCTATTGGCCTAGAATTGACTTTGACATTGAGGATTTATGTCGCAAATGCACTTCCTGTGGCCAATTTCAAAATAAGCCGGATAAACCTTCAATCCATCCATGGATGATGCCAGAAAAACCATGGTCAAGACTCCACTTGGACCATGCGATCAACTTTCTGGGAAGAAACTGGTTAGTCCTTGTAGACGCTTATTCAAAATATCCTTGCATTCATCCAACAACCTCAACGTCTTCGAAAAGTACTACTGCTATACTTGAACAAGAATTTGCTCATTTCGGATATCCCCACACGTTGGTGACCGATAATGCCACAACATTCATGTCTCAAGAGTTCCAAGCTTGGTGCAAACAACGAGGCATTGTACATCTCACCGGAGCACCTTATCATCCAGCAACAAACGGTGCTGCCGAGCGTTTGATACAATCGTTCAAACAGGCATTGAGAAAATCCTCGTTACCTCCAAAGGAAGCTTTGCAAGAATTTCTAATGCAATATAGAAGAATTCCTTTTGCATCGGGACTGTCACCAAGCGAATTGTTGAATGGAAGAAGAATTCGCACCAAAATTGACACTTTGGTTCCATCCATTCCGCATCTCCTGCAGGGAAGACAGTCAAAACAAGCGAGCAAGCATTCAAATGCTGAAGACTCGGAAGTGGTTTCGAAAGTCGAACATCATTACTCACTAGGAGACCCTTGTTACGCACTGTACTTCGGCCCTAGAAGAGATCGTGACCCACGATGGGTGCCTGCGATAGTTACGAAAGTCCATGGTACACGAAGCGTCAATGTACGAGTCATTCCTCGAGGACCAACTTGGAGAAGACATCTTGATCAACTTCGACCTCGATACGGTTCGGATCAAGATGATGATCCCTGTGAAATCCCAACGAGCGTTTTGTCTACAGAAACACTTCCAGCCGGGACTGACCACGCATCTAGTTCTTCTTCGATGAACCAACGCAACAATCCGAGATTACCAACCGGAGACGAGTACGGGCGACACAATCCACGACGATCAGCAAGGACCAAAAGACTTCCAAAAAAATATTGTTGCTAATATATATATATTTTTTGTCGTAGTTTATTTGGGGAGGTGTTGTGATATTGTGCAATAGATGACGTAGTGTTTTCTTAAACGCTCTAATCTTAATCAGCGCCTTCTGCTCAAACAATTATTGGACACGCGCATCTCCAAGCATAATTGTTACTAGTTAAATATACACCTTTATTTTGGTTTAGCAGTCAGTTCAAAGTTATCAAGCTACTACAGCAAACGAACTAAAAGCATTCTATTTCAATACGGTTGTTTTTTGGCTAAGTGATTTTTGTGAATTTTAATTATTGTTATTTAATAAACCTGTGTATTCGTGCAAAGATACAACAAACTTGTTGGACAATATCAATTTACAAGCCGTTGCTGATGACTTTGCCAGCAAGCAAAACACTAATAAATTATTTTGGGTTACAGTTACATTAATTGTGCAACGTTTAATAATTGACATCAAACCTCAATCTAAAGGGCCATTCATGCTCATGTAATTAGGTTTTTTCTTTTACACAATTCTTAATAGCTCTTTAAGTTTTTTATTGTTCTATCTATTTTAACCTTTGGCATTCTTGATAGCGTAAATGTTTTAGTCAGCGTTCTGTTGTGGGTAACTAAAGACTATATTCACTGATTAGCATGTGAAGAACATTTTGTGATATTCCCAAGCAAAATGCATTCGATCTGTATCGATCTGCTTTTGGCTGCCGTGCATGGACGTCGCAATTATTGAATGTGTTTTCGAAACTAGCTTGGGTGGTTTTGACAAAAGTTTAGTTGTGGGTAGCCTATGGTGGATAGCTTTTGGTTTAGTAACCAGTTAATAGAGTTGTATTTTTTTTAATGTCTAGCCTAATTGAGAAAAACTTGTGTAAAATTGGATATTACAGCGGCTATCGCAGAGAGTGGTCATGGCAGAGTCAACATAAAAGCTTTTGCAAGATGCAGCACACCATAAAATTAAGGTTTTTAGCTCTAGGTTTATTAAAAAGAGTTGACATTGGCCGAAAAATTGATCGAACCAAAATAACAGATTAGCAAAATAAAACTTTTCCGAGATAGCGGTCTGTCCTGTGCAAACCGAAATTCTATCATGTCAACCAAAATTTCAAATTGCAGCATGACTACCAAAATTTGCTTTTGTTGGCAGTGCCTTTTCAACAAAAAAAGTGCCCTTTTTTTAAATTTTGCCCCCTTGCAAAAAACTCCGGCGCCCCTGGTAATGGTGTGTTACCAGACTCGCTACTAGACATGGAAGCGCGTATTAAATCCATGAAGTCACGGACAACACCATATAGGTTAAACCCAGAACAGTAAAAAAATAGCAACGGTTGGGAAAAAGAGGCAAGAACAGGATAGTCTAGCACGAAAAGCAAAGTTTCTTAACTGAAAATGAAATTAAAATCACGTTTTCTATTTATTCATCGGACTTTCAGGATAAAGTCAGACACGTTAAACTTAGGACAGTAAAAGCTCCGCAAATTGTGTGCCGCGAGACGAAGCAAGGTGTGCAGCGAGATGAATATATGATTTAAACAGACAGAGAAACTACTTTTTTTTAAGGAGGAAAAACATTTATTAAGTTTTACGACTGCTTAACAATTCGTTAAATTAAGCTGTAGCTCAGTGGCGGCTCGTGACGAAAATATTTGGGGTGCTGCAAGTCATAACCTAAAATTTGGCAGAGCATAGCTTAAACTATTAGGTCTTGAACTGGTTGAAGCTGTCTTGAACTTAACTGGTCATGCAACTGGCATGCCAAAAACTGATCATGCATTGAAGTATTTTCTGGGTAGTTAATGGGTAAAACATGCAATATTTTCTAGATAGCAGAAAGAAAGACTATACTTTTCGTCCTAAAATTGTAGTGTTCTCTATAAAAAAAAGTCATCACTTCAAATCAGTCGCAAATTTTATACTTTTCGTTCTTAAATTTTAGTGTTCTCTAAAAAAAAGTCTTGGTCTCGGATCGGCCTCATATTTCTCTAATTTTGTCCCAAAACGGTGCTGTTTTTTATTAAGTTAAAAAATATATAGGTCATCGCGCAAACGTTCGTCATGTAATGGCTTCAAAAATGGTTATGCAACGCATGACTTGCATGCCCTGACCTCACGCCACTGTTGTTAACCTTGTCATTGTTGGACTTGAGTTTGGATTGAACGATGAGGGGTGGTGAAGGGAACAAGATGTCGATTACTGCACGTAACTGATGGTTGTTAAGGAGTTCGCTGGGCGAGTATCCACTGGTAGTTGGAGTTCTTCGGTACTACATCAAGAATTCCTGTAATGCTTTTCATGGTGCTTTTGAAGATTTCCTTAAGGCTTGCTTGAAGGTCTAAACAAGCCGCTCTTCCGCTCCGTTTGTTGCAAGATGTTAGGGAAAACCAGTAAGATGAATGATGTTCCGGTCCTTGCAGTAGGTCTGAAATACTTTGAATAGGCATCCACTACGACCAAACAATTTTGACCCGTGAAGTTGATGGCGTGATCCACATGTAAGCGGGACCAAGGCTTTTCAGAAGAATCCACGGGTGATTTAGAAGTTTGGCAGGGGCATTTTTGTGTTACTGCACTCACTTTACCTTTCTACCTTATAAAGCTGACAGTGTTCCCCCTTTTAATTTTATTGCTTTATAGAGTTTTCTCCTTTTATACCTTTTTCAGCATACCAAACTCGCCTTCCCTCATTTTTAAATGAATGCAAGCCTCCATACTTGCATTTCTTATATTTTTTCTTCTATGACGTCACAGGAATTGTATTATTTGCTTGACTAATTTAACTACGTATTATTTTTTACTAAAACTAACTGCATTTTTAATTTTCTAGTAACCACCTGACGATCCTATAGGATGAAACAGGCTGTCGTGGTTTCAACTTTTTTGTTGTAGTGTTTTTAATTTAAATAAATTGCTTTAACCTGGTTATCGAGCACTGTACCAGCATTTTGAGACCCATTCGGTTATGGTCTCCATAATTAGGTCTCCATGATTTATACAGTCTCCATAATGTAGTCTCAATAATAGATATTAGGTCTCCATCATATAGTCTCCATAATACTGGGTCTCCATAATGTATATATAGATAGGTCTATCTGTCTATATATACATTATGGAGACTATATTATAAAAACCTAATTATGGAGATTTAATTATGGAGACCTAATGTTATCGATACCTAATACAGAGACCCCATATTATCTATATAAAACTGGAGACCTTATACAAAGACATATATGTAAAAGTTTTGGCAAAACGAAATTGATTGCAAAAAAACGAATTTGATTGCAAAAAGAACGAATTAGATCGAAAAACCCTATAATAAAACGTAAAGCTGATCATCGACGACGTGTTTATTCATTTTATCCAAACTCATCCGTTCTTGTGTAAACTCTGTCAGGATCAGCAGGCTCGCCAAACCAACCACTTGTGTTAAATCTAACAGCATTATCGCACTGTCCTCTAGGCTACTTAGAGATTTTAGCCAACAAATCCGAATTTTAATCATAGCCTATCTCTAAATGGAAAAAAAAACAAGCAAAAAGATTTTAATCAGACCGCAACATATTGGCATCTCCGAAAGTAGGTCGGAGTAATTGCCTGATGGTTGCCCTTATAAATGCCATCAACGTTTTTTTAAATTTATTTATTTATTTATTTTTATCTCTATATTTATCCTCCTGACTCGCAGGAAAGCGACGGAGGCGCTATACATAGGACAACCAATTACCCCGACCTGCTTCCGGAGATGCCAAGATATTCCTGTCCACTTGAAATTTTAATAGAGATATGACTTTAATTTAGAACTGCTTGATAAGACCACCAAGCAGGGGAAAGTGCCATAAAGTGTCTCTCCCAAGGACATAATATTTTTGTTAATATCGATCCGAGTTTCTTATCGCAAACACATCATCCTGCAATCTTTTGGAAATGACATCAGCATCCTTTTAAATCAGCTTCACAAGCTTTTTTCAGAGCACAAACAGGAATTCTCAACTTGGGGGGTCGCGATCCTTGCGACAATCGCTAAGTCTTTTAAGGGGAGTTTCAACAATATTGAAGTTAATACAATATTTTTTAAACCTCTGTCTACAGAAAAGAGAGCAGAAAAAGTCGGATAAATAAAAATCCGTTTTTTTATATGACTTTATTGGCCTTTATGCTGCTTTCTGTTTTAAACGGAGTCACCACTGCAGGTAAGCAGCTTGAGTCCGTTGAGGAATTTTTTGTGAAGTGACTTTTCTAAATGCACAGTGCAACCAATCATTCACGAAAATTAAGCATCGACTCGCGTCCTTCTGCTTGCAAACCCAATTGTTTTTATACAGAGTGTTTGCTCACATAGGTACAGTATCGCCGAGACGACTAAAAGCTGTTTGACGATGATTGATAGTAGATTCATTTTTTAATAAGACAGACTATGCATATAACAATTGATGGAATTGATATAATCTTGCCTAAAGCGCGTGGTGATGGTTTTCTTTGATTGTCAGTAAAAAAGTGGTGCGCAGATGTTATAGTTTTTATAGAATGCGGTTTTCTTTTTGTATAGTTAAAAATTTTTTTTTCTTTCTTGTTCCTTGAATATACTTAACAAAATAATAAGAGCTTACAAAGATCATTGATGACAAAGCCGCAAATATGGCTATTACATGTGAGTAACCATTATGTTTCACACTTAATTTTTTTGTATAGGATAAAGTGTCTGTAATTGTTTTTAAAAGCCCCTATTCTCAATTATATGGGTTCCTCTGGAGTAGCGTATCTAACCACCAATCCGAACTTCCAATCGAATATCATAATAGTATCTGTTTGTATTATATACAGCTTAAAAATGGTTATTACACATAAACAAAGGAAATATATAAATTGATCTATTAATAACCAAAAAACGTCGGGAAAACACTCACAAAATATCACCTTCACTAAAAATGACAACTACTGAAAGGAAAGAAAATTACAAAGGACGGACAATGTGATAGCGACAACAAGAAAAAGGCGAAAAGGAGATTCACGTGACCGCAAAACGCGAACGCAGAGTCACGTGGCCACCGAAGGCGCAAGCTCAGATCGGAATCCTTAACAGTGTCTATTTAAAAAAAATCTTATTTGAAATAAAACTGTTATGTTTACTGTGAAAACTCAGTAGGTGACCAGAAAAAAATAATAAGTTCTGTTTGTTCTAACAGTGCTGCCCTTGGAGCATTCATAGATGTTTTTGAGTTGTGCACTTAATGCATTGAAAGAATACCTCCGAGTTTTACTTCATTTAGAGGTTTCATAAAATACTACAATAATCGATAACAACCTTTTACTAAGCTTTACCTATCACCATTATGAAATTTATGTCTCATTTACCTAATTTTAAATACTTTTGTACAATAAAAAAATTTTTTATCGTATGAAACACTTTAAATTTTAGTATAAAACCATATGAAAATTAGTAACAGCTAACTTTACTTCCAAAAAAATCAAAAAGCTTTCTAAACTTTGCTGATTTTTTATTATTTTTGCAAATGTGAAATGAAATTCATGTTTTAATAAAGCGTTTATAATGCAAGTAGGTCTGATGATCTCATTTTAAGAAAGGACAGAAAATGCAAGACCAACAAGCACTATTTGTACAAGTATACCGTTGCAAACTCTTTCCTACCTGTCTGAAAAGTGTGTTTCACATATTTTTTTGAAATTATTTTTCTATAGACATCGTTAATTAGTATGTCTCTGTTGCTTGGCACAATCGAATGTCTTTGAAAATTGAAAAGAGACAAAGTAGGAGTAAAACTTTCTTCTTGTGATCCTTAGTTGTCCGTATTTTTTAAATTTATTATTATTCTCCAGTCTCCGCAATCATATAACCTCGTTTCTTTAGTAAATACCGGTGCTGTTGGACCGATAAGGTGCTCAATCAATGGGGTTCCTTTAAAATGTACTGGTCGGCATGGTTGACGTGGTCGACGTGGGGGGGCTAGGTTGGCGAGGTTGACTGAGTTAGTTATGTATATAAAATATTTAGATCAATTTATTTATTGTTGAAACCGGCTGTGTTTGTAATGTAATAAGTAGAGCAATAATAATCATTCAGTTTTGATAAGTTGGCTAGTTTGGCTGTACAAGATATTTAAATTTTGTTGAAACCGACTGTATTTGTGGGCTAATGTAAATAGATATAAAAAGCATAATCATTTGGCAAGGTTTGCTTGGACGAGGTTGGTGAAGTTCACTTGCTTTGATATGTGGGGACTGGGCTAAGGTTGGTTAGATTAACTAGTTTGGAAAAGCTTCCTAAGTTGATAAGTTTTTTTTAAACTAAAAATTTTATTTTTTCTACTTTGTACATTAATTTAAATTAGGCTTACATATACAGTTGGCTCAATAAAATTTTTAATCAACCTTGCCAACCTAGCCAACCACGCCGACCACGCTGACCACTGACCTCGCCGACCACGCCGATCTGTACATTTTGAAGATACCGAATCAATGTTGCTCTTTTAAGTAACTTTAATCTGAATCTCTATTAAAGCTAACTTAAAATAGGACACATGTATCGGAAAAATTAATTCTAGATTGACATAATTTGTTTCCTGAAGATATATTTTTATAAAAGTTACCATCTATTTTTGTAAAAGCAAAATAAGAGATTTTGCTGTAACTGTAAACAAAATTTGGTTCTTGTTCACTATTTGCCAAGCCCACTATATATGTCATTAGCTTTGAGTTTTTGGAAATTTCTGAAGCCTGCAAGGTTAATAATGGCAGGCAGTCAACAAAACCACAAATTTGTGGTGATGCTAAATGTAAAAAGAGGTGCACATTTTTGGAACTATTTAATTCAGATATTTTAAATAACTTCATATCAAATATCTTTGTGTGTGAGTTTTAAACAATGTGGGCAATTCTTTAATTTGTTCCCAAAAGTTTTGGGTCTTTTCAAGAAGTCACCATAAACAATTTTTTTGGTCCAACTAACTCGGAATCCTTTACAGCACTAGGATGAAATGAAAAAGAAACCATGAGGATAGGATCCCTTTAAAAAGTGATAGTAACCACAGGGGGATCCATGTTAGTTTCATAAGCAAAAGTTGCTTATATGACTTCTCAAAGAGACCCAAAGTTTCAAGGTTAGATCATGCTGTAAACAAATAACAATAATGCTTATTTTTGTGTATAAGGTTTTTGTTTATTAAAAATTAATTGAAATTGATATTATTTACTCCCTGATTATTCTCAATGGGTAAAACAAAGAAAAGCCGCGAAAGACTTTCAGAAGGATCAAAACTACTAAAACATAAATCTGGTTTAACCGAATCAGTACTTGCTGTTGGTGAAGCAAAGAGCACTACTAGAAAAAAAGAAAAAATTAAATTATTAGAGGTAAGATTCACACTTTAACAAGCTTTATAATAGATAAACAAGGTTAACAAGGTTTTAATTAAATGTATCATCATCAATATCATCATTTTTGGAAAAAACAGTGAATTAGTTTGTGTATTTCTCTTTGCTCTCTTGTCTTTTTGGAATTGTGGGGGCAGCAGCTTGAGTTGGAATCTTTAAGCATCCCAATCTTTTGCAACTAACTGCATTTCTGCCAATAGAATTGCAAGATAAGACCAGATTATGTCTGCAGCATAATCTTGCCAGTGAGTTCTGGGTTTCCCTCTAGGCCTTTTGCCACTTGGAAGAGTATAAATTAGAAGTCTTGCTATTTGTATGTGGGACATTTGTGTCACATGGCCTTACCAGCACAGTTGCAATCTTTTTATGCAGAATGACCGCAGTTTGATGTTGAGTGATTGACAAATGTCAGTACTTTTTACCTTGTAAAGTAATGATAAACCTTTGACTTTTTCCCAAAAAAAACATTTCAGCTGCCTATATTTAGGATCTCACTCTTTTGGTCATTATCCAACACTCACGATCATAGGTCAGGATAGAAACAAAAATCAATTTGAAAACAGAAAGCTTTGTTTTTGTGTACAGCTCTCGTTTCAGTTTAACTGATTGGTAAAGTTGGCACATTACTGCACTTGCTTTTCCAAATAATCACATATGTTTGTGTCTTTTTTAAACACAATGTTTTTGGATCTCTTTTAAGCAATTTTTAATAATTGGGTGAAAATTTCTTTAATTTAATGTCATTAATTTTTTCCAGTGAGTCAGGAAGATAAATAGTTTTAACTAATGAATGAAAGTAAAGAATGAAAGATAGTCTCAATTAGCTCAAAAGCAATATGAAAATTACCTAATAAACTTTTATTAAAAAAATGATACTGTATAAAATGATTTAAATTTATTATATTTGATAAAAAAATGTTATGCTGAAAAAATTCTTATAATTATCATTGTTATTATTGAATCATTTCATAATAGTTATTTTATTAAACAGGAAGATTATGATGGAGTGGTAGATGACAAATTGACAAAAAAAATATTGGCATCAGCACTTAGCCAACAGGAAGAATTGCAAGAAACTGTTGAAATTCAAGATGATCAGCCAATGGTTCCTATTCCTAAGCTTGGTGTGGTAAGGCTGTAATAAAGAACATTTTTTTATTTATTTACTTACATCTTTACGATGCAAGATATAAGGTTTGAGACTAGTTAATGTTTGTGATTTGTTAAGGCAAAAAAGTTTTTATCAGCTTTCAACATGCTGCATCAAAAAAGTTTATTCATGTAGATTTTTTATCAAAACTGTAGTTGTTGTGCCATCAAGAAAGATAACTTTTATTTTGATCTTGACTACACCAAATAATACAATGAAATGTTTTACTAAATTCTGGAAAAAATTGTTTTGAAGGATTCAAGACTGACAAAAGGGAATGTCCTTTTTATTGAATTTTTACTATTGTTTTAATTCATAGTAATTGCAAAATCTGGCTGGTAGTCATTAGTACTAGATTTTTTTCTTGGTCTAAAATTTTAAAGACCTCTCTACTTCGTAAGTAACTGTTAAAATTATCTCCTTGCACAAAGTGTGCTACAAAGCTTTATCTACAACATAAAACAGAAAGCACTTTATTATGGTTTCGAAATGAAAGATGATTTATTTTATTAGTTTAACATTTTTCAATTTATTTTGATTCTTAATTATCTTGAAAACAAATTACAGTTTTATTTTCTAGTAAAACTAAAAAACTAGATTGCTTATCTTAAAGTTTTTTAAATTGATAATATTAGGTAACAAAAAATGCTTTTTGGTTTGTTCACCAATGTTAATAATTGCAGCAACAAAAACACATATGTTTTTGCTCTATCTTGATTTTTTTTCCTGTGACTGCTTAAAAGTCAAGTTAGTTTGTTAATTGAAAGCAACTTAGAAAAAAGACTGCTGTTTTACTTAAATATAGAGATAAAAATAAAAGAAAATAAGAAATTGTGACTCTGATTCACATGATCTTTGTTTAATTTCTACTTTAGCATATAGTTGTGTTCTTAAAAAAAGGCATGTAATAGCACCTTCCTCCAATTGGTGGTTTAACAAGCAGCTGTAAATAAACAGTTGTCAATCACTTTATGAGTTATTTAGCAATTAAATGCAAAGTTTTAACTAGGCAGCACTATCTTGATATTTCTAAAATGGGTCAGAGTACTTGTTTATAGTTGTCTTCTTCAAACCCTTCTAACATTGCCCTGCTAGTCAGAAGTATAGATACTGTAGCTCAGCGGTTCCCAAACTGTGCGCCGCGAGACTTTGTCAGGGGCACCGCGAAAGTATGCGAAAGTTGTTGTACTTACTGCTTTTCTCACAATAATTGCAGTGTGAAGGTTGTTAGCAGCAACTTCCCTTCAGAGAACCATTCCGATTGAGGACCTTTTTTAAACAGCCTGATTTTGGGAGGAAAATAGGGAAATCAGAGATGAAATCGAAGTGAAGACCTTTTTTTTTTTTTTTTAGAGAACACCCTGATTTTCAGAGAAAAATAAGGAAATCGGATATAAAATCGAAGTGAAGACCTTTTTTTTTTTTTAGAGAACACCCTGATTTTCAGAGAAAAAAAGGTTGTTCAAAGAAGTAATGGAACTGAATACCTTTTTTTCATTAAGGCGCCGCGAGTATTGTTAAGTCTTCAAAGGGCGCCGTGAAAAAAAAGTTTGGGAACCGCTGCTGTAGCTGATATTATTATTTTAATAATTATTTATATGTAACTAAATCACAACCGTTTTAAATGCCTTTACTGCTTCATTTATTTGTGAACCCAAAAAAACTACTTTCTCAATAATTTTTTATTGTATGAAAGCTGTTATTGATTGATATATTCATATTGATGATGATGATTGATATATTCATAACTTTGGGTTTAAGGACTCAGAATCCGAAGAAGATGAAGTTGAATGGCCAGTTTTGGGTGCAGAATGTTCTACATCAAACAAATTAAAAGCAGATTTTCAAGAAGTAACTATTGATGAAAAGGATGAAGAGACTCTTAACACTTTTATGAATCCGAATCCTCCTAATCGCCGTTGTCTGGCAGATATAATTATGGCCAAAATAGCAGGTTTCATAACGTCTACCCTGAAAATTTCTGGTTTCCAGTTATTTTTTCAAAATAAGATAAATAATTTTTGTTACTATGGTTACATGTATATTGTTATGAAAAGAAGTTCTTTTTTTTTTTAATTTTATCAGCAATGTACTGTAGTGGTTGATTAGCTGGCTGTTGAATTACTGATTTTAACATTACATAATATATTGTTCCTCAAATAAAATTAATTTCTCTGAAAGCTTTCCTAAATTAAGATACGTTTTATTGATTAATTATTGTCTGAATTTGGTGATTTTGTAATAGAAAAAGAAGAGGATGTTTCTAGCATGGTTCCAAACGCGGAATCGCACATTTCTAAAATTGATCCTCGTATTAGATCCGTTTATGTCGACGTGAGAACAATATTGCAAAAATACAGATCAGGAAAGCTTCCAAAAGCATTCAAGGTAAACTCTTTAACAAGGATTCACCAAAAAGCGATTGCTGCTTAACTAAAGCTTTCAAATCTAACTTTATAAAAGAAAAAAGGTTTTGAAAAGTTGCAAGTTGCAATTCGGAACCAAGTTTGTGGTATTGATCTTCGCAATTTCACGCACGTGCAGCACGCCGCCTAAGGGCACTGTCGTAGCCCTACTAGCCGTGTCGGATTTGGTCGGCCTGGAACAGCACCCGGACCCTCGTCCGAAGTACAAAGGACAAGGACTAAATTAACCCTTTAAGATCTGGGTGCCTTGTTAAAAAACACGGTTTTACGTATTTAATACGACAAAATTTCCATTTCCAAGCCAAATAGGACGATTCTGATAGAAAAAAATTTTTTTGCATATCTGTTGGAATATTGGTTAATTTTTTTGTTTTTCATCTGATCCATTTTACACTTTAAAGGAATTGGTGAGAAAGTCGTACTTGAGCTAAAATTTATACGAATTTAAAAGGTAAACATTATATTTTTTTTAGTGGGTCGATTGTAGTATTTTCTTGCATGGTAAACCAATTATTTTTTGTTAATTTGTAATTACAAATAATGTAAAACTTAACTAACCTAAGCAGATAAATTCTTTTTGATTTTATAGTAAAATAATTATATACAAATTTTAAAAGATTTTGGTTTTTATATGCAAAAAATGTTATAAAGAGTTATAAAAATACCAAATGTGTGATTTCAATTGATAAATTAATAAAATTATATGCTTACAAATAGAAAATTAAAAATATTAAAATACATGTTTCATTTAACATTTATGCAAATTGGTTTTCAATGCAAAAACACTACAATCTACTTATTAAAAATAAATAAAAAGCTTACCTTTTGAAGAAGTCGTATGAATTTTAAATGTGTAAATTGCTCGATTGCAAAGGTGAAGTAATTTACTTTAATAATCAACATCCAATAATTAAAGTGCAGCCTACAAAGCCAACACAGTTCAAGAGCAACATCTAATTCTGATTATTACGTAAAGTTTGTTGCTTGTACGTTCCACAGGTAGTTCCCCACTTGAAAAACTGGGAGGAAATTCTTTACATCACAGAACCGGAATCGTGGAGTGCCGCAGCAATGTACCAGGTTGCCCTTACTTTCCTATGATCGTTGTTCAAATGGTAAACTTTTATTATGACGTAGGCGACTCGTATTTTCACGTCCAACCTGAGCAACGATATGGCTCAGCGTTTTTACTCCCTCGTTTTACTTCCAAGAATCCGCGACGACATACATTACTACAAGCGCCTTAACTTTCATTTATTTTCGGTAAGTTGTTTCGTGTGAATGATAAAAACTTTTTTTGCTTTTACGGTTTCCGTATTGGATTGTATTGCCTTGAACTGTTTACCTGGACACACACACACACATATATATTAATAAATTAAATTGAATTTACATTAATTTTATTTGCTCAACAGACTGTTTCGCCTGCCTGGGCTCGTCAGGGGACGGTTAGATTTCAAATTTTGAATAAGATTTCTAACTATCCCCGACGAGCCCAGGCAGGCGAAACAGTCTGTTGGGGCAAATAAAATTAATCTATATTAAATTTTGTGATCTGAAATTTAAATATTTAATTTAACCTCTCTAACTTGACGTCATTGAGCACTTTTCTGATAAGCACCGACCAAAAATTAAAAAAAAATTATATATATTATAAGGAAAACTTCAAAAAAGACACAAAATAGTTTATTGTTTCAGGCTTTAAAGAAGACTTTATTCAGACCTGGTGCATTTTTCAAAGGAATTCTGCTTCCTTTATGTGAAGAAGGCACGTGTACTCTACGAGAGGCAACAATCATAGGCAGTGTGATGGCCAAATTTTCTATTCCCGTTCTCCACTCAAGGTAAGAGCTACAATGTTTATCGGAATCGTATTTCCGGCTTTATCCCAACCCATTATCTGTGTTTAGTGTGTAGCCGCACTCTGCCAAGTTAATTTGTATGCGTTATTAGTTTTATAAATTTGCCGTATTCTGCCTTCACTTTATCCAGAGTTTTGAATTTTTCTTTAATTTTATACGAACTTAAATCAATTCTAAACCAGTTTCATGGCGTGTAACGACTACTACTACTACTACTACTACTACTACTACTACTACTTGGAAACCCAGGCTGTATCTATTACAGACTTCGTTATTCAGGCGTATGGGTCACGGAACTAACCGTTTATCCGAATTCAGCTGCATCGTAGCCTACTTGTCAAGATTCTAAAAAACCCTTTTTTTTTTATCTAAATTACACTGAATTATATGTTTTACAATCTACCAGTTGCCTAGTGAAACGTATTCGTTATTGTTTTGTGCATGTTAAGCAGCAATTAATAAAATTGCCATTTTAGCTTTTTCAAATGATCGATGAATTTATTGTTTTAGTGCTGCATTATTAAAGATAGCCGAAATGAAATATAACGGAGCAAATAGCATATTTTTACGAATCCTTATTGCAAAGAAATATGCGTTGCCATTCCGAGTAATCGACGCTTTGGTGAGTCTGGCTGTTTTTTAAAAACGGTCGTACCTCAACTACCCCATAATTAATCGATTTTCAGGTTTTCCACTTTTTAAATTTTCGCACTGAAAAACGAACGCTTCCTGTTTTATGGCATCAATGTCTTTTAACTTTCGTCGAAATATACAGGTTTGTAAGCTTAATCCGTTTTGATCCGTCGATTGCGAAAAATTTTAACTTTTTTAGGAGCGACATTTCGAGCGAACAGATCGAAGCGCTCTTGGAGTTGCTTCGCATTCAACGTCATGATGCGATTTCTCCAATCATTCGGAAGCAGCTTCAGACTGCTGAATGTCGCGACAAAGAGATGGAAGAGCCAGTGGATTAGTTCAATTGGAGTTTTTTGCCTTTTTTTCGCTTATTATTTAAAATAAATGTTTTAAAAGCGCGAATTTATGAATTAAACGACTTCAACAAAAAGTTAACTCAAATTTTGCGTCATGTAATCTGGTGGTGACGGGTTGCCCGATCTGTTCCTGATTTAGGAGCCCGGATTAACTCTATTCCTGGTTAAAGAGCCCGGATTAATTCTATTCCTGGTTTAGGAATCCGGATTAATTCTATTCCTGGTTTGGGAGCCCGGATTAATTCTATTCCTGGTTTAGGAACCCGGATTAATTCTATTCCTGGTTTAGGAGCCCGGATTAACTCTGTTTTTGGTTGAAAGCCCGGATTAATTCTTCGCCATCCGAATAATCAAGTGATTATCGAGGATACCAAGAATCTAAAATAGTAAATAACGGCGAAAGATAACTCAGCTTAGAAAAGTCAAGGATGGACAGTACAGCGCTAGATGAAGATGTCCGGTCATTCAGAACCGCTGTCGCTAAATTAGAAGTCTTCAGTCGACCGATCCGGCGTTCTTACGAGGATGCTGTGTCTTGTGTAGCGCGGCGAGAAAGAGAGTTTTTCAGAAAATATTCCAGAAACTTTACGATGAAAGAGACCAGATCGGATACTATCAATCCTGTGCAAAATTTAGTTCAGGTGTTTACTTCTATTCCACCATTTAATTGAAAGATAGGTGTTGGGAAGAGTGGCATTGGGGAGAACGTGTGGACAAGCTCTGGTTAAAAAGAGAAATCAAACAGGATAAGTCTTGGCAAGGGATTTGGGAAGGAGATATGGGAGTGAGATGGATGGGAGTCGATAAAACAAATTGATAGTTATAGCATAGGAAGCGAGACCATGTGATTATAATCACTCGTGTACTGCAATTTTCCATCGATTTATCTTTTCAACGTGGAGAAAGTCCACTTGAGTACCTAATGCTTTGTTTTTAAGAAAAAAGACTTTGTCACGTAACTACTGTATTTCGCAACTCTTCTTTAAAGTCACATAATTTTCAAAAAGTTCTAGGCCAGTGTGGTCCAAGGCTAAGAGCATGAAGGGCCGCATTAAGGTTTGAAAAAGCTTCGCGGGCCGCAAAGATAAAATCTAGGTCAGGGTGGTCCAACTTCTGCACTCCTGTGGGCCACTTTTCAAAATTATTCGAGTTTGCGGGCCTCAGCCGGCTAAAAATACGTATTTTTGTCCTAAAATCAGGGTGTTCTCTAAAAAAAAAAAAAAAGGTGTTCACTTGGAATCGGTCTGCAAAATTCCTATTTTCGTTCCAAAATCATAGCGTTCTCCAAAAAAAAATTACGGCTGCTTGTGATCGACAAGACTTGTGCAAAATTGTTCCAAACTGTAGTTGGACCACTGGTTCTAGGCAAAACGCTTGGTAATCTTTTTGCTTTTACCCGCTTTTTACTCGGAGTGCTAATTTTTTGGAAAAGCTACAAGACCAAGCATTGATACAAACTTTTATTGAAATGCATGGAATTAACTCATTCGGCTTGGTTGACCTGGTTTTAAACGATACTTGCTATGAATATTTACTTTAAATACCATACACCAATTCAAATATTACATGTCAAAAAATCAGATCGCTTTATGGCAATATAAGACTGACAGCACAGTAAATCTACAACAAATTCGATGGAAATTTAGAGCAGATTTTTTGGCAATTAAACAGTAATAGCGTATAGACCATGTAGTAAAGACACGGCGGGTCAATTATTTTTTTGAAATTTCTTAATAAAATCTAACAATTTTTAACAGAAGGTTTTGGAAAAAACGACAAGGTTTAGACCAGACTTCAAAAATACTTTCCAGCCTGACTCCAAAAATTACTTTTTAGCTTCTTGCAAATTTATGTGTTTTACTTTGAAAATGAAGACCCAAAAAGATTTTTATTGCCTTTTTTAAAAGCACGGCTTCGCTATTAAGATAGATTTTTATAAAAAATTCCTCCACATTTATATATTTTGAAATTTACTTTGTTGATCTCACACCTCAAGTTTGGGTGCGAGTCACTTTTTTGGACTCCCGATTTTCCATTATACTGTATAGTGACTATTTTTTTCCATACATGGCATCAAAACCACCGACCTTTGGCATCCGAATTGAAGACCGTTCTCACGAAAATAGTTAAGCTCTCGGTCGTACAAAAGTGAAAGATTTACAATATTACTTATACAAGTCGGCGCTACAAAATATAGTTAGAGTTAACTCGATAAATATATTTGCTGTCAAACCCATCAGTAATTTACATCTAGTTTTCCGTGGAGTAACGCGAGATTTAGAAAGTGCGCCATGCCCGACTTGTCTAGTCTCGCAAACTCCGGTCAAGTTTGTTTCAAGCAATTTCTTTAAAATTCCAAATGCGTGCAGTAGAATTTGCCTATATTGACATCTAAGGCGATAAAGAAAGGGTATCGATGTATCCGAATCAATCGAATTTGTTTCTAAAAATTCGGTTTTTGTTCAATGTAAGGGCCTGGTAAGAGTTAATCTGTAGTTTAATCAACATAGCCACTTAATATTGTGTTACTTATACTCGGCTAAAATAATGCAAACAAGATCATGAACAGAAAAAATGATAATAATTTTTGCACACAGGTCTAGCGCAACTGGCCGCAGCCAAAGTCTAACCCTAACCTTATTCTCTACGACTCTATGGCCAGTTAGGCTGTGGCTAGTTGGTTCACAGTTAGTTGTCTCATTTTCCACAAAGACGGTACTGATACGGAGCAATGCGGTGTTATTACAGTGCATTCAGTGCAATGTAAGGTGTTAACATCTACTTCCTTCGGAAATTCGCTAATCTTTCTTTTGTTTTGTTTTTATGACGGCTTTATTCAACACGTGTTGCTGAATTTTAACACACAATTTACTGTAGCGCTAGTTTTTGACTTTTTATCGGTCAACAAGCACAATGCGCATTACTATTCTTTCAACTGTGGTTGAGAAAAAAGCTACTATTGTCACTATATAAACAAACTAAATGTTCTGGGGGTGATGAAAATAGTATCAATATAGGCAAACTGATGATGTATCCAAAGTCGATATAAGCGAACTCGATTGTATATAAAAGATAGTAGTTTTGCCATGACCAATGAAAAAGTGTCGATATAACTGAATTTTACTGTATGAGTTTTCCTAAAAGCTAGATTGTTAAAGTACTAGGCAAAAGCTAAATCAAATAAACTGTTGATTTTTGATTCGTCGCGAAACAGTGTATTTTAATTTGCACTTGCATTGGTCGAGGTTTTAATCTACTCTTAACCATATTCACGTCATTAACTACATCGATTCAAGCGGTCATTTACATAATCATGAATTTGAGCAAGATTCGATCCCGTCGCCAAAAAAAAAAAAAAAAAAAAACAATAATCAATACCTCGTTTGAAACCCAGGTCACAGACGTGTTAAGTTACACGTCATGCTTAAAGTTACCCGCGTTTACTTCACGCTTCGCTTTACATGCATCACGCATTACGTTATATTAAAAAATAAACCGAAAGTACAGGGATTAAAACTATCGGTATAGACTCCAGCCGTCTTTTGGCGTTGGGTTTATAACTAAACATCTTTTCTAGTCATCGCATCAATATAAAAAATTCTTAATGAAATAATGCGTTCTATCCCTCACATCAAAAATAATTTTCATTTAATCCTCACAACAATTAACTTTGAGACTCTTTATTAGACACAATTAAGACTTAATAAAAAGAAGTGGGAAAAACCAAAACTTCATTTTTTTAAAAAAGTATTTAGAATGGATTTAAATTAACAAAACTCTTCACAACTTATTGATTCATCATCTTCACTTGAAGTGCAGTCAGGATCTTCAGACTGAGATTGACACTTGTCACACGTACAGTGAAAAAGGTAATTTTCTCTAAAAAAAGTCGATAATTAGCTTAAACACATCAGTGCAAGTTACACTACAAGGCTGCAAAATTCAAAAGCTGCGCGACAAAAAATAATACAAAATGTAAGAAAGATTTTAATTAATTTCAAATCCACTAGACAACTTCAGATAGAATTTTAGTTAAATACGAACTTACACGGACAGAATGCAGAAAAATTTCAACCCACCTTAAAATTTTTTGACGGGAATGACGACTGCGGGAAACTTCACATTCGCTCAGATAAGAAATCGTAATTTCTTCATCCTTTTTTATATTACGCAATGCTCTTAAGGTAAGTCTATTAAAAAATATGACATTACACTAGGCATACCGTGTTTCCGAAGGGATAAATCGGAACGTTTGTTAAAAGAAAAAAATTCTTCCGTAAAAAGCAGTGTTCTCTAAACAAAAAAGTCTTTACTTTGAATCTGTCTTGGATTTCTTGATTTTTGTCGCTAAAAAGTAGTGTTCTCTTTAAAAAGGTTTTTACTTAAATTTGGAAACATTGGGGCATAATGTTAACCGAGCGGGACAAAACCCTAAAAATCGGGATGTATGGTAAGCCTACGTTGCACAATAGTTTGCGATAAAAATTTATCGCTGCTACGAAAATAAGTTTATTTTTGAACTGGTAAAAATGAAAAAAATTAAAAATACCGTATCTTTTTTTTTTAAACATTAATTTCATAAAAATGATATACTGCTGAAACAATGAAAAGAGTTGACATGAAATAATTAACAATCGACTATATGATACATTTTCTGACGTCAAATTATACTAAATCTGTTCAGGCAAACATTTTTTAGATGTGAAATCGATTTCAAATATTATCGACCAGCAGAAAACAACTGCATTACTATGCAAATTGAAAATTTCAACCTGGTTGCAGTCTACCTGCTGTTATTGTGCAAAAAACATATCTCGGCGTTCGGTGAACAGCTGTGGTTGCATTTGCTCTGTATCAAGTACAATCCCGATCCTTCGCAATTTAAAAAAACACCAGCAACTGGAAAAAACAACTTCATTTTTAATATTTCTAATAATAGTGAAAAATCATGGCAGCGTGGTCGAGTGGTTAAAGCACCGGACTGATGATCAGCATGGTCTAGGTTCAAAACCCACTTACGCCATTCTGTTGTGTCCTTGGGAAAGACACTTTACGGCACTTTCCCCTGCTTGGTGGTCTTGACAAGCAGTACTAAATTACAGTAATATCTCTACTAACTTACTAGCGGACAGCAATATCTTGGCATCTCCGGAAGCAGGTCGGGGTAATTGCTTACCCTATGTATAGCGCCTCCGTCGCTTTCCTGCGAGTCAGGAGGATAAATATAGAGATTAAAAAATCAAATGAAAAAGATTCATCGGTCATTAAAGAAGGGATAACGCAATAGCGGAAAAATTAATTTTTAAATTCTACACATTTGGAATTTATATTTATATACAGATTTGGAAATGATTTTTTTAACTCACCTTGATCTAATTCTTCATAGAGACTGTCAATGAACTTTTCTAATTGATCACTTTCTTGCGGAGAAAGCGAAAGGTTTGCGCAATTCTTGACCCACACACTTAAAGAACTTGAACCAATTCCTTGTTGGTTTGTACCAAGCAAAGCAAACAAATTTTGAAAACCTTCTGGGGAAAACCAGTGCGCCACTGACTCATCAAAAATACACGATTTCAATAGTTCGCGCAAGATGTTGAGTTGTTCTGCAAAAAATGAAGTTGCTCCAAATTAAAGTTATTTTGAACTTAATGATTCGCATATTAACAACAAGATCGGGTCGGTGTTGTGTTTGTAAAAGAAATTTACAGAAAACAATGTACGGTGGCTGAAATAAAGAAGCAAAAATTGTTGCTATTATAAAAATGAAACAGAAAAACAGCTCAAAATGAATCATGATGCAGAAATAAGCACAAAAAATACCGGAGCGGGGTTTGATACAGTTGTGTAATTAGACATGATTAAGTACGAAGAAAATTTAGATTGTTAAGATCAGGGGTTCCCAAACTGGGGTACATGTACCCCTAGGGTACATTCAGGCTTCTCAAGAGGTACATTATTATGTGATAGAATGTCCTTATTTAAGTTAAATTCCGTGTCCGGAAGAAATAATAGACTCAAATGTCTAGAATTTTCGAATCCGGTCGATTGTAATTATGTCAAACAGAACAATTAAGAGGGAAGACTTTTTTTTACAGATCACCGTGATTTTGGGTTTGAATGAAGAAATTTTCTGGCTGCTGTAAAGCGAAGACTTTTCTTTTTTTTTAGAGATCACCTTGATTTTCGGCATAAATTGGGAAAGTTTGTATCTGATTCAAAGTGAAGACCTTTTTTTTTCAGAGATCACCTTAATTTTGGGCATGAATTGGGGGAAATTAGTGGCTGATTCTAACTAAAAGCCTTTTTTTAGAGAAACGTCACAAAATTTTGGGGGTACATGCAAACCTGCTACAGTGTCCAAAGGGTACCGATGAACTAAAAGTTTGGGAAACCCTGGTTAAGATCAAGCATTTTCTGCAAAAACCAGATTTTAATAAATTACCTTCAAACTTATCGCCCAACAACTTATGAACAAGTTCGCCAGTATTGTTTCGACAGTTTTGACAAAAGTGTTCGATTTTGTTGCGAAAATCACCATTGAGGCCTTCCTGAAATGAAAATGCTTAGACGCTGTTTTTCTTTAAAAATTTCAGTGAATAAACCTATGACGAAGGCTCAGGATGATTCCTTGATGATACCGTAAGTTGAAGACATTTTACAAGACATTACCTTAACCTTATCAAAGACCAACTTAAGAGGAGGGTGTTTTAGTCAATGTAGGAGATCTTTATTTCCATGCGGATGATGCTAAAATTTTTATACTGATAACCATAACAACTTGCATAACAATTTAACAATTTCTACGTTGGTGATAACACTATCTCTACTATATCGATATTGTATAAGATAATTTCAGATGACGCAACTATATTTTTTATATTGTTGCTAACAGGGTTGCATAGCTGAAGCTGAGAGCCGGAGTTAAAGAAAACTTTAGGTTAGAAACTGGAGCTGGACCCAGGCATTTAAAAGTACTAGAATAAAAAACCATTTGCATTTTAATAGTGCAATAATTGTACACGTATTAAATCAAAATTTTAAAATACATTTACAGCAAACCAGTAGTTTCTTTACCACAATATCGAGTCCAGGGCTGCGGAGCTAGAGCTGAGAGCCAGATTTAAAGAAAATTTTAGGTTAGGAGCTGGAGCTGGATTTCATTGCTAGCTCTGCTGCCCTGGTTGCTAAAGCTCATACATGTTCTTACAAAATATCTAACTCTTTTAATTCTTTCAGTCATTCGATTTTCAATTAAACCACTTATGTGAGACCTACTTGTTGGTAGAGGGGTAGAGTGGTAAACTACTTGTTGGCACGTGATATGGTCACGGTTCAAAATCTATTCAATCATTCTGTTGTGTCGATGAAAAAGACACTTTACCACATTTTCCTCAGCTTGGCTATCTTAGCAGGCAGCTCTAAATTTTAGTCATATTCTAATTAAAACTCAAACCAAAGTAAAAACTTTTAACCGGACAGCAATATCTTGGTATCTCCGGAAGCATGTCTGGGTGATCGCTAGGCGGTTGTCTACAGCGTTTCCAGTGAATTAGGAGGATAAAATTTAGAATACAATACTATGATTTGGTACTCTTACTTAAAAAAATACCGCAATTATTGAAGGTGTTCACAAACGTTTTACTAGTATTACTTGTAAAGACTGTAAGATGTCTTACATATTTTGTGATCGCATGTACAAATTTTATATAAATCTGTGCAATACAAACGATTTGAATTTAATTGATTTAGAATTTAATCTTTTTCACTTTTTTGCATAATTTAATTCTTGTAAAAATACTTTTCCCATTGGACCGTAATCTAATACTTAACGATTTAACTTGTAAAAATTAATTTTTTCGTAGCAATGTCTAAAGTTTGAAAAAAGCTTTCAGATGATATGGTTTATGCTCGCAGTCTTACCTTGTTTAAAAAATTTTTACTTGCACATTGTTGTTAATATCTTGGACATTGAAATTCATCTTTTAGTTGGCTATATTATTTTTCTTTTCGGGCTTGGGCTTCCTATTTACACAGTTTTGTTTTATTGTCGCCATCACAATATGGTAAGATAAACTTAGACCAAGAGTTATCAAACTTTTTACAAAAACGATGATTAGATATTGAAACATAAAATTTGTTCCAAAAAGTAATGATCAAAAAAGGTCTTCACTTGAATTTCAAAATAAATTTTACTTGAGCAAAGACCTTTTTTTGTCTTCACTTGAGTTTTGAATTAAAGTTATCCAACCAATTGTATACTTAAGAAACATTTTTTTAACTCTGGCTTAAAAGTTTTTTCTGGGAAAGGAATCTTTCTTGACTTTAGTGCATCATAAATTTATAAAAGTTAAGAACCCCTACTGTAGAGTAATATGCTACAAATTTAATGGATGTGTGCAACATTGTTAATTTGTGATGTTTTGATAAAGCATGCAAAGAAAGCTGTTAATAACCCCAAAGTTATGACAGTCTCTGATAAAAATCCAACATGACTATCAACTGCTGCCACAGCTCATCAAAAAGTTAAAAACCTCCAAGCACACTTAAAGAAGCTGATGTTAAGATCTCTAATCTGGATTTAGAAGACTGAGCATAAGTTGTTATAAGAAGTGTAGGATCATGAAATGCAATGTAAATAACATTGTTTGTTTAAAGCAATGGAGTTTTTTACCATTGCTCTATGCAAAATTTCACTGCTGTCAGCCAACAATTGCTGCTGTACAATGTTCCTTTTCCATTTTTGGCCATCTGTTGCATAAGGACAGGCAATGCATAACAAATGTTGAAAGTATCTGTCTTTGTACTAAAATATATTTTAAATCGTATCACCATAAAGATTATTGTATGTCAAAATTGTCCAAAAATTTTTTATTTTTTAAATCAAATTTCTTGTTTTTTCGATCAAAAAAATTGCCTTAGCTATGAGTGTTACCTCAAGTACAACTGTGTATTATATTAAATAGATAAAGTCAATAAATCATAAAAAAAAATATAAAGAAATTATATCATCATCATCATCATCATCATCATCATCTTTATCATGTCTTTATCCTCCTGATTCACAGGACAAAATTGAAAGCATTAAACCAGGGCAATTATCAAGCAATATAGGGCAATCTGCTTTAGAAAATGCCAAGGCATTACTATCTAGTTAAAGTTAAAAAAATTTTTTTAATTAATGATATGACTGAAATTTAAGAGCTGCATGTGGCGTAAAGTGTCTTTGTTAATGACACAACCAATTGAATACTGGTACAAGAAATTTCTGAAGTACAAGAGGAATAATTTATTCAGTTTGCCAATTATCAAATCAAAAACCAATTGAAAACAATTACATCTTGCATAAATTGAACCCAAATTTTTAAAAGTTTTTTGTAGTGAGCAAAAAACTAATAAAACAGCAATTACTTCTACCACGCGATAGTGAAAGAAATTAAAAACATTGTTCATGTCTAATATAATTAATCAATCAATCAAAAAAATTAACAAATTTTATAAAAGGAGTTTGAGATTTTTTGATAACTACTATGAGTGTATGAATGTTAAGGATTTTTTCAAGCCTAACACCAGTGCAAAAAGGTGGGGACAGTTTGACTCAAATTTTACATCTTATACTTCCAAATTTCTAGCACCTACAGTTAAAAATACAAAACATCATACCTTTATAAAGCTGCAGTAAGCAGTCTGCAAACAAACTATGCACTTCAAAAATGCACAAATTTTAATCGTGATAAAGTTCAAACATCTTTTACAAAAATTAATAGCAATTATTTGAAAGCAAAGTGATTAAAACTTTACTTGTTTTATCCTGGCAACCATCTTTACAATCATCATAATTGATGATGTTTCAGGAGGAAAATGGAAGGTTTTCCATGCTTCATCAAGTTGCTCCAGAGCCTCTGGAGAAACTTGACCTGATGCAGGACACAGAATCTACAGTATAAAATAGATAACAATTATTTGCTTGTATTATAACTTTTCAGTGTTGTGGTATTGACATAAACTTATAATGCAAAAAAGTTGCTCTAAATTTAAGAAATTATAACATCAACTTCAATTAAGTATACGAAAAGACAAGTAAACAAACCTGATGGTATTCTTTGTATGCATTGTGCTGACATTGCAAAGAACAGTACTCAGTCTAAAAAAACAATAATAGCATTTTAACTAAGATGACAGTTATTAAGTAGGCCATTATTTTTCAATTATTGAAAAGCCAAATAATTAAAGATTACAGTAATGCAATAAACCTAAACATTTACGTAAAATCTTTAAAACTTTACACTAAACTCTAAAAAACAAAGAAAAAATTAGTTGAAATTAGATTAAAATAATCATTTTATACTTCACAGTTTGGGCATGTTACTGGTTGAATAAAACGAGAAGGGCAACAATCGGGATATGGTAGAGTGGCAGCATCATTTTGTAATAATCTTTTGCACATACCTTCAGCACTTTCTAGAGATTTTATGCAGTAATCACAAGCCTGTAAAAGGTAATAGACAATCTTTTTGTACAAATGCATCAAAAATTCAAGGTTAATATTTACATTAATTATATATGAGTTAACATTATAGAATAATAAATCAAACAAAAAACAAAAATTTAAATTTACTTTAAATAGGACAAATAAAAAATACATAAAAAGGTTGTAAGACACTAAAGTTTAATTATTTTGACTATACATCTAACCCGATACTTGTACAGCTTATTCCATGAAAATTGTGAACAAACAATGGGTTCTTCTTCCAATATCTCAGAGTCAACTTGAATATCTTTAGCAGCAAACAATCCAAAACCCTTACAACATAACAATATTGATCAGCAAATTTATTTATTTTTATTTAGTTTATCTCTATATTTATCCTCCTGACTCATAGGAAAGCAACGGAGGCACTAATGCATATGGTAAGCAATTACCCTGACCTGTTTATGGAGATGCCACGATATTGCTGTTTACTTGAAATTTAATAGAGCTAAGACTGAAATTTAAAACTGCTTGCCAAAGCCACTAAAGCAGGGGAAAGTGTCATGAAGTGTCTTTTCCAAAGACACAACAGAATGGCATGGGTAGGTTTTGAACCAACACCACGTCAATCACAATTCTGGTGCTCTAACCGCTTGACCATGCTGCAGATGATAAGACAAAATACAATTTATGAAATAGCCTACTAAATAGAGAGGAGAATATACTCAGGCATAGGTAAAGAATACGGACCCCCCTTGTAAAAATAATTTAAAATAACAAAAATAAAATTGACAAATAAAGCGAGTCAAAGGTTAGGGTTAGGGTTAGCTAACCCTAACCCTAACCCTAACCCTATTTTATTTTTGTTATTTTAAATTATTTTTACAAGGGGGTCCGTATTCTTTACCTACGCCTATACTCAATAGAAAAAATGTTACAAATGAACCAGCAAACAATAATTAATAATCTTACTTTGTTATCATCAATTCTTTTTACAGACCACATGTTTCAAGCTTCATGTGCTTTAATTCACAATTACAAATAACCTAGTAGATTAATTTGTTTCAATCACAATTACAAACAATCTAGTAGAGTATTTTATTTCATTCTCAATTACTAACAACCAAGTAGTTGTGAAGCTCTAGCTCTAAGTAACTACCGAAACTATTAATTTTTTATAAAATAAACACAGAAAACTTTTTTATTTTATTTGTTGTGTGACTTGTTCTTTTTTGCTATAATGAAAGCTAAATTATTCATCAAGGCCAAGTTCCATACCTATCATGGTGAGGTTGGCTAAATTGCAAGCTATTGAAGCTGGGTAGTTTGCAAGATTGGTGTTAAGGCACAAGCAGATACGCTTTTTATAAAAGGCTTTTTACATAAGAATTTGGGTTTCTACAAGAAGTGATCGTAAGCATTTTCATGTTAGTGAAACTAACCAGAGAATCCTCTTCATAATGGTTTCTTCTTGAAAAGATTTAAAAGTTTCAATAAATGCATGTAATAAACTGGGTACCTTTAAATACTACAATCTACAGGAACCGCATGGAGCCACAGTGTAAACTTTAAATACACAGGAGCCGGATGGAGACCCTTAAAATAAAGTCCAAAGATGCAAGGAGCCACATGGAAACCTTTAAAATAATGTGCAGAGAGATGCATGGAGCCGCGTGGAACTGTGGTGAATTGAACACACATTAAAATTTGAACTATTCAAAACAATCACCGCCGTCAAAAAAACTATATAAAACTTGACATTTAAAGCGACGACCAAGAACACGAGAAAAACAAGTGAAGGTACAATTCGAGTAATAACAAAAAAAAAAAGTTTACAAGGAAAAGAATTTTATCGTTGGTTTGTCTTAGAATAAATTTTTAAAGAAAACGTTTTTTATTTCATCGAGAGACTCTTTCTGATTAAATAAGTATAGGGGAAGGTGGGGCAATATGGCACCATGAGGCAAAACGGAACATTTAAATAAATTCGTAAAAAAGAAATACAGCCACCTATTGACTATGATTACATAATCAGCCATTGAACCATGTTATTCCAGCCATTTTGTTTGAACGTCGAACTTATACCGACGAACTGAGAACGATCAGAAGAATTTTGACCTACTTGATCTAAAAAGAGCATATTTTAATAAGTGAGTAGTTTGCTTTATGGTTATGAAGTTAAAATATTGGACTTCATGTTTTTAAGAGTAATACCGTAGGCTATTCTTCGGGTGCTTTTGAATTTATCAGGTTTGATAATAATATCTGTCGTACGATGACATGTTAAAACTAGGCAATGGGGCAAAATGGTCAGCTATGAGTGGGGCAAAACAGACCAAAGTTTCATTTTGCCCCACACAAACTGCTGTTTAGTATGAAGGCTCATTATCAATATTTCTCTTCATGAACAGCATCAAAATAGTATAACAATTTTTATTTATAAAAATTAATGTTTTTTTTACTGATATAGCTTTTCTATAATCTATTAATAAGGTAGGCTAATCCTATAATAGTCTATCAATATTAGCAGGCCTTGTCAAAGGGTAAATTTGTTAATTGCATGTCTAAACTCAAACTGGTTTTCATTCAGCTATACCAATAAGAATATTGGCTTTCAGCTATACGAATAAGAAACTTCAAATTAGTTAAATTCTGCTATTAGTATCCATATTTGAATTTATTTTTTATTTATTAATTCAACCTTTTTACAATTTTAATAGTTGTATGAAAATTGCTGTTGTCTACCATGGTTCGAAATTACAAGCGCAAAACAAATCGACAGTTATGGAGTAAAGACTTCATGAAAAAAGCATTATATGCATTGGAAAATGGAACCTCTTTAAGAGCAGCATCAAAAGAATTTCAGATACCGAAAACAACTCTTCGAAGATTTAAACACCAAAACAAACATGCCAAAAACCATACAAAAATTCTTGGTAACTACAAGGTAAACTTGATTTAAAATTTTTAATAAACCTTTTAACCTTTTAAGAAAAATTATAATTTGATTTATAAATATAGTGTTATAGTATGTGACGTCATAGCGCACGGCTCTACTGCCTTCTTCTCTCTGGTTTGTTAAGTGTGGTTAACCGCGTGATAAACTATTAGTATAACTTACAGATTCAGTCGTATAACTATCGTGTAACTCCGTATAAATAAAAGAGCTAACTGCAGATACTAGTGGAACTCATAACATGGCGTCGTCGACAGTCAGCTTATAAATTTGTTTAAAGAAAATAAGCTTACGAACCATTATAAAAGTATACTGCAAGTTCGTGATCGGAGATTTGTAAAAGATTGAAGATAAAAGAGACATGGCAAGAAATAATCGAGAGCTGCAAGCAGAATTAGAAGCAGCAAACAAACGTATAGCCGAATTATCTCAATCTAATCAAAACGCGAATAGTAATATTAATAATGACGAACCTCCTTCTTGGCTAAAAACCATTCTATTTGAATAAGGTACATGGAATAGGTGGTGTATAGTTTTAAAGCCAAATTTCTTTGTAATTTATTGGGTGTACTCAATTGTTAAATTAAAAACTTTGAATTTTATTATTTTTCTAACAAACATAAAAAATGGAGGATTTAAAAAAGATTAGAATTGAAATGGAATCAATGAAAGAAAGGTTGGCAGTTTATGAATCAAATTATGAAAATAAATCTAAAAATCCAAGATCAGATGCTGCCTCCAAAATTTGTGTTACAGATGTATCAAAAAATGATGAACAAAAGAATGAGCTCAATGGCATGAAAGAAGCTCTCCTAAAACTGCAGCAGATGATTGATTCAACCATGAAAAGGTTATCTGCTGTAGAAAGAAGACAAGATGACCTTGAGCAATATAGTCGGTCAAATTGTTTGGTCATTCATGGATGTGAAAACGTACCAAAATCAAAACCGGGGAAGTATTTAGAAATAGAAAATTTTGTTTGTAATACTTTAAATGAACATTTACAACTTGATTCACCTTTACAGGCAAATGATCTTGACATTGCACATCCACTACCCTCAAAAAAAGGCACCCCAGTTATTGTCAAGTTCATTCGTAGGACACAAAAAAATGAAGTATATAGAAAAAAAAGACTTCTCAAAGGAACTAAAATGATCATCACAGAATCCCTTACAAAACGTCGACTGCAGCTATTAGAGAAAGCTCGCTTGGAATTTAAACAATGCCCAGTTTGGAGTTGGAAGGGTGAGATTTTTGTTTTTCATAACAATAAAAAAAAGGTAATTGATGATTTTATTGATATAACTAAAATTAAAAGTGAACTCAGTTATGCAC
Source organism: Diplosoma virens (assembly GCA_963680785.1). Taxonomy (NCBI): domain Eukaryota; kingdom Metazoa; phylum Chordata; class Ascidiacea; order Aplousobranchia; family Didemnidae; genus Diplosoma; species Diplosoma virens. Next base: position 11,680,942 of record OY796896.1, read on the forward strand.
AAACTGTAAAACAATGATCTATCTTTTTTATTCTATACTGAATTGGTTAATTTTTATTATTTAGTCTAAACTAAAAATTTTCCCAATACAAAAAATTATTAATATATCTTTATAAATTGGCTGGTTTCATGTACCCTTATCTCATAATAATTTTATTTTTTTTTACCTATTAGTAAATTTTGCATTTAATTTAATAAATTTAATAGAAGCTATTTTAGCATTTTTTATTTTTGATATTCTCTCTTTGTTAATCTTTTTGTTTGTCTGTGTAAATTTTTTTCTTTTTTGTGTTTGTTTATATAACTGATGTGTAGTAGTAATAGCCAAATAATTATTTGCTTTGAATGTAAACAACAAATTAAAAAAAAACAACTATTTTCACTTTGTAACTCCTGCAATCAAAACTATCACTCTCAATGTTTTAATAAGCATTCTAATACAAAAAATTCTTTAAACAAATCTCTATGTCTTAATTGCTCTGCAACCTTATTTCCTTTTCATGCTTTAGAATCTTCTGATTTTTCAAACCTTTTTACAACTGATCTAAATCAACAAAAACATAGCTATGATGCAAAAAAATTAAACCAACTTTTTCCAGAAATTTGTACAGAAGTATCCAATGACACTGAAACACAAATTTGTTCATTAGAAAATGATAGTTATTTAAGCTCAAATGAAGCAGCAATACTCCTTAAAAACTCCAGTGAAAATACTTTTTCATCAATATGCATCAATATGAGATCACTTATTAACCCCAATAATTTTACCAAGTTTGAGTGTTTGATATCTGCTCTAGATTTTAGTCCACATATAATTGCAGTTAATGAAACTTGGGAAAAACCTAACTCAACAGGACAGTACAAAAATTTAAAGAATTACATTTATTTGTCAAATCCTCGTAAAAATAATAAAGGTGGTGGAGTAGCTTTGTACATAAAAAAAAACCTGATCTTTGACATACGTTCTGATTTAAATATAATGGATGAAAAAATCTTTGAATCAATTTTCATAGATATTTACTTTGACCATAAGGTTGTTACCTGTGGGACAATCTGTCGATCACCTAAGAAAGATACAAAATCTCTAAATAAATTTTTTGAATATCTCAATTTTGTCTTTAATAAATTAAAACATAACAAAAATGTGTACATAATGGGTGATACAAACATTAATCTCATTGACCAAAAAGACCCTGGCACTGAAATTTTAACAGACACAATGTTTAATAATAATTTTTTTCCTTTAATCAATCGCCCCACAAGACTAACAAATAATTGTGCTTCCACCATTGATCATATTTGGACAAATATAACTTGTGTCAATATAACAAGCGGCATATTAGTGCATAGTGTCTCTGACCATTTTCCTATTTTTCAAATATCTAAAATTGGTAAATTAAGACAATCCTGTCCAATCAAAAATTTATTCTTTTCTGCTTCTAATCTAATAAATTTTCAAGCTTCTCTCGAAAATATTGACTACAGTAATGTTGCTACATCTTCTGACCCAGATTTAGCTTTTCAAAACTTTCAAAATATTTTTCTAAATAAATTTAACCAAAATTTTTTTAAACAATCAAAAAATCAAAAACAGAATAGCCAATGGTTTGACAAAGAGCTTTGGAGCTTACTTCACAAAAAGGACAGATTACATAAAAAATATATACAAAAAAATAACTTATTAGCAAAAGAAAAGTATCTAAAAATTAGAAATCAATATTTTCATCTTATTAAGCAAAAAAAAAGAGAATATTTTAAGAACAAATTTAAAAATTATAAACATGATATAAAAAAAACTTGGCAAACCATTAATGAAATTTTGGGAAGGACTAAAGCAAACATCAGTAAAACTAATTGTATCTTAGAAGCTGGAAAAATGATATATGAACCTAAAGAAATAGCAAACACATTTAACACACACTTTTCTACTATCTCATGTAAACTGATATCTCAGCTCCCTGCTTCTGCTGCTAACTATCAAGATTACTTAGGTTCCTCAAACCCCTCTTCCATGTTTTTTTATCCAACATGCCCACAAGAAATCAAAAGAATTATATCTACTTTAAAGCCAAAGTTGAGTTCAGGTTGGGATGGTATACCTTCATTTATACTTAAACATCTCCCTAAAAATGTAATATCCATTCTTAGCTACATTTTTAATCAATCTTTATCACAAGGAAAATTTATCTCTTGCTTTAAACACACCAAAGTAATTCCCCTCTTTAAAAAAGGTTGTCCCAAAGATGTTTCTAACTACAGGCCTATCAGCTTACTTTCCTGTTTTTCTAAAATAATTGAAAAACTTGTCTATATTCGTTTATATTCTTTTTTAAATAAGTTTAACTTGATTAGTGAAAATCAATTCGGTTTTAGACGAGGACACTCAACTTGTCATCTTACTTCCCTGCTTACTGATCAAATAGCAACATCATTTGAAGAAAAAATGAATAGCCTTGGAATTTTTCTTGACCTGTCTAAAGCTTTTGACACTATTAATCATAAAATATTACTAAATAAATTGTATCATTATGGTGTGAGAGGCACAGTTCATGATTGGTTTAAAAGTTATTTATTTGGAAGAACCCAACAAGTTGATTATAATTCAAGTATTTCAAATATAGAACCTATTTCTTCCTCGGTACCTCAAGGCTCAATACTCGGTCCACTCTTGTTTATAATTTACATTAATGACTTCTCAAAATGTCTCAAATATAGCAACAACCTGTCTTTTGCTGATGATACAACGATCATCCTTAGTGCAAAAAACAATAATTTATTATTTCAAAAAGGAAATAAAGAACTCGAAAACATTGACAACTGGCTAATAGCAAATAAGCTTTCCCTTAATGTCAAAAAAACAAAATACATTTTATTTAGCTCTCGTACCACAAAAACATTGTCAAAAGATTCAGTTTTAACTATTAGAAAAAATCAAATTGAAAGAGTCACTTCAGTCAAATTGCTAGGTGTTATATTCAATGAACGCCTAACATGGAAAGACCACATGGCAATGCTAATCAGCAAACTAAAATCATCGCTATACGCAGTAATGAGAGTAAAGCCTTTTCTAACTCAAGAAGCTCTACTTACACTTTTTCATTCACTAATTCTGAGTCATATAAGGTATTGCATTACAACTTGGTGCTATGGACACTCTGTGTTACTTAATAAATTACAAAAAATCTGCAACAAGTTTATTAATATGATAATCTGCACTAATCCCGCAAAAAAACGCAACAAAGAAATAACAAAAGATAATATTCTTAATATACAACAACTCTATAAATTAAATATTTCAATTTTCATGTACAAATCATTCCATAAGCAATTACCGTCAGCATTTAACAATATATTTCAAAGAAAAACTTCCACTGTAATTACTAGAAGTAACTCTCAAATCATACCTATATCATGCAAAAACACAGTAACAAAACAATCAATAAGATACATTGGCCCAAAAATTTGGAATGAATTACCTGAAAAAATAAAACTATGTAAATCCTTAAGTACATTTGTTAAAAAATCTAAAGCATTCTTCCTTGAACAACAATCAAACCAATAAACTGTTACGTAGGTCATCATTTAATATCTTTTGCTGGTCTTCCTTTTCTTGTGTTTCAGGAAAACAACTGAACAATTTGAAAATCTTCAACTCTACAACGGTCAAGAAAAGACTCAAGAAAAGTTCTTCAGGATCACTCTTGTTTCTACCTGAACAATTTTTTTAGCTATTGTATAAATTTTATTTTACTATTTATTGTTACTACTTTGCATCGGTTTTTGTAGATTTTTTTTTTATTTTTTTATTTTATTTTATTTTATTGTTTTCTTATGTTGTTCTTGTGTTCTTTTTGTTTGTTTTTTTTTTTTTTTTTTTACTAATGGTGTAATGTTTTTGTTTTTGTATTTTTCTTACTGAGGTTTTTGTTCGAGAAATGATCTTATGATCCGCAACAGGATTTCTTTCGGTGGGTTTGTTTGCCTGTTGGGCTGGTAGAATATGTTCATGCTTTTACATATTTTTAAGGACTGATCATATTCATCCAGCCGAACTCTGCTATGGTCCCACCATTGCACCGCCCCCATAGCAGTGTTTTATTAAGCAAATAACCTCGGTCCTATACATTTTTTTTTTCTTTTCTTTTTCTCTTTCTATTTAAACAATTTTATAATGAGGTGAAGCAACCTTGCTTCTATATTAAACAACAAGTCACACCTTTCATCGCTAATTAGCAAGACACAACGTCAACTCGTTTTGTTGCTTCTTCCTTTTTCTAACCCCGTCTTTAACAACACACAAACTTTTCAACATTTTGTTATTTTGTTCATGTGGCGGAGCAGAAATAAAAGAAAACTGAACTGAACTGAAACTCTTTTAGAGGCACAGTCTGAAAGCCAGCGACAGATGCATCAAATAATCGAACGAATTTCGCAACAGCAGCTGGCCCAAAGCGCAAACAGCGAGAGAAGCGAATCACGTGAGCAAACCATTGACGTCAACAATTCTAACAACGAGGCAAGGCGAACCAAAGCGGACGCACAAAAGCCTTCGACACTGCAGGTGGGAATTTCGTTAGCTGAATTTGCGAAATGGCGTAAATCGTACAACGATTATGCTACGGTCTCGCTTGCAACAGAGCTGCCATTGAGCAGTCAGTTGGCATTGCTTCGCGGTTTTTTTTCGATGGACATGCGAGAAGCCGTAGAACACGTACTTCTTATCCCGGATGATACGACACTTAAACCAGACGAAGTGTTAGACAAAATTAAAAATTACATCCGGAGTCAAAGAAATATAGCGTTAGATTGCGTCGCATTTGAAGAGAGAAAGCAAGCGGCTGGCGAAAACTTCGATTCGTTTTTAATCGCGATTAAAACTTTGGCGAGAGACGCAGACTTGTGCAATGAATGTTTAAATCGTCGTTTAGTCACAAAAATCATGTCGGGAATATATGACAAAGAGACTCGAACAAAGCTCCCAGCCATGTCCCCATTACCTGATCTTCAGACCGTCACTGATTTATGCAGATCGGAAGAGTCAGCAAAACTAGACGACGCGCGAATAAGCCGACAGCTGAATGAGAGAAGAGCGTACCAAAGCAAATTTCGCCGAAATTTCTTTAAATCTAAAGAGCGCACTAAAACGCCCTGTACAAAATGCGGTAAAAAGACCTGCCCACCAAAAGGTCAAACCCACTGTCCCGCAAAGGATACAGAGTGCTTAATATGTCGCAAAAAAGGTCACTTTACATCAGTGTGCTTTCACAACAAACCCGGGTTTAACAGACGCGAAGAAACGAAGAAAAAGTTAACGGGACAAATAAAGCGTAGATGCCATGCTAATGCAAATTTCGATAACTCCGCGGCGCCCAAAATAACTGTTAATCTTTTTTCTCTTAAACATCGTAACCCGTTAGGTTCCACAGAAGCTACACCAGACACAGGTGCCGAAGCAAGTCTTGTTGGGGTAAACATCATTCAACGGCTCGGAATAGACCTTGATAATCTAATGCCGCCAAATCAAGACACTCTTAGTGCAGTAAACCGGCAGACCGTAACATGCGTAGGGACTTTCCCATGCATCATCGAATACTGCGGCCGATTCGTGGAAGAAACCATTTACGTCTGTCCTGAGGTAGAAGATTTTTTGCTTGCTTGGTACGTATGTCAACAGGTTAACATTCTACCTGACACGTATCCTCAACCGATAAATTCATCAAAAACACCTCGAAAATTAGCAAGCATATTAAAAGCAGAGAACACAAGATTCATTATATCAGAGAACCCAACTGAAGCAGAAATTAATAAAATTGAGAACAAATTGATAAAATCGTACAGCGATGTGTTTTCTGAAGACACAACATTACGGGAAATGAACAGTAAACCCATGAAAATTTCCTTGAAAGATGATGCTGTTCCATTTGCTTTACCTGTTCCACGCCAAATACCTTTAGCTTTCAGAAGGATGGTGAAGACAGAGCTTGACCAACTCGTACAAGCCGGAGTCATTGCACCAGTAACAGAAGCAACTGATTGGGTGCACCCTATGGTCGTTGTACAAAAACCCAATGGTGGAATACGTCTCTGTATTGATTTGCAGAAATTGAACAAATACGTACGCCGTCCATATCATCCATCTAAATCACCTGCCGAAGCTATTTCGAATATTTCTTCTTCGTCTAAATTTTTCTCAACATTAGACGCCACTAAAGGATACTGGCAAGTACCTTTAGAAAAAGAAAGTCAAGACTTTACCACATTCATTACGCCGTTCGGAAGATTTAAATTCCTTCGAGCTCCGATGGGACTAGCTTCTTCTCAAGACGAATATTGCGCAAGAGGCGATGAAGCTCTGCAAGGCATTGACAAAGTCGAAAAAGTGGTAGATGACATTCTTATTCAAGGCGAAACCGCACAGGAGCACTTGAATACCGTAGTGGCTGTACTAAACAGATGTCGAGAACACGGTATTACTCTTAATCCGAAGAAAGTGCAGTTACTACAAAGTGCTGTGAGATATGTCGGATATATAGTGAGCAGCGACGGTATTAAAGCAGACCCCACAAAAATTGAAGCAATCTCTGAATTCCCTGCTCCAACAAATATAACTGAATTACGATCTTTTATGGGCATGGCAAACCAGCTGGGCGGATTTACTCACCTACTCAGTGAAGCAGCAGGCCCACTTCGGGACTTGCTCAAACCAAAAAATGCTTTTCTCTGGTCACCCCAGCATGAAGAAGCATTTACAAAGACAAAAGACATTCTTTGTAGCCCCCATATTTTGCTTGCATTCGACCCCAATCTGGAAACGATGCTGCAAACAGATGCATCTCGGTTGAAAGGTCTAGGTTTTGCACTTTTGCAAAAACATCAGGAAACGTGGAAATTGGTTCAAGCAGGATCACGTTTTATAACTGAGACTGAGGCCAACTACGCTATGGTTGAACTGGAATTGCTCGCCGTTGTTTGGGCTATGCGTAAATGCCGCATATATCTGCAAGGCTTACCCAAATTCGAGCTGATAGTAGATCACAAGCCATTAGAGTCAATCCTGAATACCCAGACACTCGATATGGTGGATAATCCCAGGATTCAGAGACTTAAAGAAAAACTCAGCGCCTTTATATTCCACACCACCTGGAGAAAAGGCAAAGACCATGTGATCCCCGACGCGTTGTCACGAGCACCGTGCCGCGACCCAGAACCAGAAGATATCATAAACGTAGACACAACCAGAATGATCTGCAAAAACGTTTCTACAATTCTGAGAGGAAAAGACCCAGAAGTCACAAAAGAAACATTTATCGATCCAATGCTGGAAGACTTAAAAGAAAGTACTCAGCAGGACGAAGCAGCACAACAATTAATCACTGCTATTAAAAGCAACTTTTCAAAAGGAAACGAATATCCATTAGCTCAACCTTTCAAAAAGCTGAAAGATCAGCTTACTGTCGAAGATGGATTAATTCTCCTGAACAGCCATCGCATTGTGGTGCCGGTACAGAAAAGAAAAGAAATACTGACAAAGCTACATGCCTCACATCAAGGCATCGAAAGAACAAAACAAAGAGCGCGTCAAATAGTGTACTGGCCAGGAATCAATAGCGACATCAAAAATACCGTTGAAGCCTGCACGAAATGCCAAGAGCACCAACCAAGCTTGCAACAGGAACCATTACAACGCGATCCCCTCCCATCAAGACCCTTTGAAGACGTATCTGCAGATTTATTTTATTATGCCGGTAAGACTTACCTGGTTTATGTAGACCGTCTGTCGGGATGGATTAAGCTCAGCGAGTTCTCTCATGACCCTAATTCACATCAGATAATCAGCACTATAAGAAAATTTTTCGTGGACACAGGGGTACCAGTACGAATCAGAACTGACGGAGGACCGCAATTCACATCAAGCAAGTTTCAACAGTTTCTCAAGAAATGGGGAGTAACTTCCACCATAAGTACTCCACATTACCCACAGTCAAACGGACACGCAGAAGCAGCAGTGAAAGCCATGAAGCACCTCGTTGCCAAAACTGCTGAGCATGGTAGTCTCGACTGCGATGAATTTAGCAGCGGCCTAATCGAATGGGTTAACACACCCAAGGCCCATGGGCTATCACCAGCCGAAATTTTATACGGCGCCCCGCTACGTTCAATCGTCCCAGCTAAACTGAAGTATTTCAAGGAAGATTGGCAAAACAAATTCGACAAGTGGGACGCAGCTTTATCAAATCTACAAGTGGCTGCAGAAACCGAACACAATAAACGCGCAAAACACCTCAATCCACTAAAAATCGGACAACATGTTCGAATTCAAGACCATATTACAAAAAAATGGTTGCGATCAGGACTCATCATCGGCGTCGGGAGAAACCGCGACTACCACATAAAACTACCGAGCGGTCGAGTCTGTTGGCGCAATAGACGTTTTATTCGCCCTCTCCCCACCGAAGGGGGAGACCCCAAAGAGGAAATGATGACATCAGACGAACGTCACGTCCATTTTGAAGATGAAGTCTTTCCATCATCTCCAACCTCGCGGCGAAGCGTGAGACAAAAACGCTTTCCTAATCATTTAAGGGATTTTGTATGAAGTAGCGTAAAACTCATAACGCTTGTGCCGTATGGTATATAGTTTGTGCATGTTTATTAATCGGGCTCGTACAACGTACTAATATTTTTCTTAGACAACCTTTTCGCTAAAAAGCTTCTTAAAAGGGGGTTGTTATAGTATGTGACGCCATAGCGCACGGCTCTACTGCCTTCTTCTCTCTGGTTTGTTAAGTGTGGTTAACCGCGTGATAAACTATTAGTATAACTTACAGATTCAGTCGTATAACTATCGTGTAACTCCGTATAAATAAAAGAGCTAACTGCAGATACTAGTGGAACTCATAACATATAGCTTATTAAATAACATTAAAAAGGTATAAAAGATTAGTTAGGCTTAAGTATTTTAACCAGTAGAAACCTGTAAAATGCTTTCAATTATATGAAATTGTTTATATTTTAGACCATATTTTCACCAACAATGGAAAAAGAGTTGGTAGAATATTTGTTGTCTTTGGAGAGCATGATGCTTGCTTTGACAATTAATTTTGTCAGAAATCTTGCGTTTCAGCTAGCAGAAAAAAATAATTTACCAAATTCTTTCAATAAAGCTAAAAGAAAAGCAGGTAAAGATTGGCTGCAAGGGTTTATGCACCGGCACAAAGAACTATCTTTAAGACAACCAGAAGCTACTTCTGCTGCTAGAGCTAAGTCTTTCAATCCCCAAACAGTCAATAAATTTTTTGACCTGTTTGAAGCAGTGATGGATAAATATAAATTTCCTCCACAGCGAATTTTTAACTGTGATGAAACGGGCATCACTACGGTGCAAGGCAAGCCTTCAAAAGCTTTAGCCAAAACTGGAAGGCGACAAGTTTGGGGGTTAGTTTCAGCAGAACGTGGGCAACTGGTTTCAGTTGAAATATGTATGAACATAACAGGGACATTTATTCCACCCCTTTTTGTTTTTTCCAGAGTTAGGATGAAGGCGGAGTTCATGAACGGAGCTCCTCCAGGTTCTATTTATGCATGCCATAAAAGTGGTTGGATGCAACTTGAAATATTTGTAGAATGGTTTAAGCATTTTTCAAAATCAACTGGAGCAACTAAAGAAAATCCTGTTCTTCTAATTTTGGATGGTCATTCAACTCATACAATGAACATGGAAGTAATTGATCTTGCAAAAGCTAATGGGGTAGTTTTGCTTTGTCTACCACCTCATTGCTCTCATAAGATGCAGCCGCTGGATGTGAGTTTCATGAAGCCATTGTCAATTTACTATGATCAGGAGCTTGAAAAATGGCTTCGTAATCATCCTGATCGGGTGGTAACTACTTTTCAAGTAGCCGAATTATTTGGAATAGCTTACACTAAAGCAGCCACAGCACAAACAGCCATTAATGGATTTAAGAAAACTGGATTGTTTTCAACAAATAGAGACATATTGAGCCACTCGATTTTGCTCCATGCCAGCCAACAAATATTGATTCTGGAAAGAATGACCAGCTAAATGAATCAGCTTTTGTAATTGAAGTTTTGACTGACTTATCATCAAACAAGTTTGCAGATAAATCTGATTCTCAATTACTCACACTAATGCAAACGCCACAAAGCCAACCAATTTCTACACAAGAAAGCAACCAAGCTGGTCGTGAAAACAAAACAATGGAATGTAATCCAAATGCTAAGCATACCCACTCTCCCGTTGCATCGACGTACATATCATCATATGCAATTGCACCTCCTCCAAAAGCATCTACAAGACCTCGTACAAAGCCAAAAACACGACGTGGATTTGCTGCTGTTTTAACAAGTAGTCCTTATAAAGTTCACCTACATAACATTAAAAAGGCAAAAGCAAAGGACATAGATATAAAGTGTAAAAAACTAACGACATTAAAAAAAGCAAAGTTACAGAGCAAGCTTAAAGGTTCACAAACAACAACTTTTAAGAAAAGTTTGACTACAACATATTCAAAGCAAGAAGAGGATGCCCAATGCATCTATTGCTGGGAAAAGTGGAGTGAGACCAGTCATGACGGTATGATACAATGTACTATATGCTTGAACTGGGCTCACTTTAAGTGCGCTGGTATAGAAGATGACCTAGAATTTGTTTGTGATCTATGTTAAATGACCAACAAACTTTTTGTAGGCCTGCTTGTAAACTAAATTTTTACTACTGCCTTGTATGCAACTGCAGTATTAAAGTAGGCCTAAAGTTACTGGAAATTATGTTCTTTTTTATTGTTTTGTTGGGATTTACTGTAGATTAAATATTCAAAACACATCACGTGTCTTTTATCTTGCCTAACTATGTATCCACCTCACAATATTTCTCAAAAAAATACGTTGGGGCAAGATGGACGATCCGGTCCACATTGCCCCTATAGGGTATTCCATATTGCCCCATATACGGGGCAAAACGGTTTTTTTCAGAAAAAAAAAGAATCAATTTTTTCACAAAATCTACTGTATAATTGCAATTATATCAGCTTTTGGTTTGTTTGATTTATGTCTACAACCTTGATCTAAACTCGGGATATCGTTTCTCTGCAAACTTTAACGTAGGAGGTAGAAGCGTTTAAAGTTAAGGGGTCCGTTATGCCCCACCTTCCCCTACAATTTGTTTGCATGTTTACATTGAACAAGTGATTCGGTTATATAAAAGTTAATTTTAATATCGTGTTATAAACCGTTTTAGTCATTTCCGAAGACCATGGTGACCCCAATGCAAACCGTGAGTCCTATTTCTTTTTTTTTTCTATGTAGTAGGTTAATTTAGGCACTTCATCGGTACAATTAACGAGTACAATCCTTGGTCGCGCGGCAAATATTTAAAATCTAAGATTACCACTAATTATCAAGTTACGCACTCTGGGGTTTCTAAACACTCTAATTCTAAACCTGCTATATTTAATGATTTATGAAATAATCAGTTAAATTTTTGGCCCAGGTGAAAGATTGCGCACACTTTCACAAAAAGCAATCCCCATGCTTGGTGTTTTTACTTTGAAAAATTATGCATTCGATATGCAATGCATAGTAATTTAATGATAAAAACTCCATGCATTGATTCCTTGTCTCGACCACGAAACACTAGACCTAATTCAACCTTTGATTTCTTGAAATCAATAGTTAAGAACAAATAAAAACCTTTTTTATCAAACAAACAAAACAAACAAAACAAACAAAATTTTTTTTATTTGGCATAACCATAGCACGACATATTAACAACTAACAAACTTTTTAATTAGAACAAAATCTAACTGATTAAGAATTGTGCATGCAAGTTACACCATGGAGGCATCGAAAGAACCATACGGTTATCAAAGTCGAGGTGCCTCCATTTTTTCATGTAGTAACATGAAGTTAATTTGAAGAAGGCAAGAAATACTGGATATGAAATACTGGTGCTGATTATAAAAGAAATAATAATAAAAAAAACAAAAAAAACAAAACAAAATATAAACAAATATAAGCAGAGAAAGAAAGCATACAACAGATACAATAATTCTAAAGTAATATTATTTATTCTAAAATTATGAGACATTTTGTACATATTCCAACTAGATGAGGTTAAATTTTTGATTTTTTATCCAACATACAAGAAATAACACTTTAGTACTCTATTAGTATTTCCATATTAGTTGTTTTTTATATTCTTGTTTGAAAGAAGTAAAAGAAAGAGATTTAATTGAATTAGGTATTTTGTTCCACAATATTGCTCCTGCATATTGAATTGATTTTTTTCCAGAATTAGTTTGGATTTGTGAGATATAAATACTCTCATTTTTTGCTTGTCTAGTCGAGTGGTTATGAATTTCTCTAGACTTAGTAAATAAAACTCTACATTGTTGTGGTTTTCCATTATTGATAATTTTGAACATGAGTTTACCTACTTCCAGCTTATGTATGTCTTCTAATTTAAGGATATTTTGTGCTTTATAGACAGGAGATAATTTTGTTCTATAACTACAGTTAGCTAGGATTCTTAATACATTGTTATGTAAAGTATTTAGAGGTTTCATGTAAAAAGCATCAGCAAAACCCCAACTGGTTATGCCATATTGAAGATGAGAATAGACAAGAGCATAGTATAGCATTCTTGTGGTTTTTTCATTAACATAATGCCTAATTTTACATATCAAACCAATAGATTTTCGCAAATGTTGTGTTAGGTGATTTATGTGATATGACCAATTCATTTTGTCATCAATATATACTCCCAAGTATTTTACATGATCAGAACGTTTTATTTCTATCTTATTTATAGATACATTAAAATTCCTGTTTTTTATCTTACCTTTTTTTGTAAACAATAAGTATGTTGTTTTATTGTAATTTAGTGATAATTTGTTGTATCTTAGCCAATTTTCAATTAAAGCTAGATTTTGATTTACTTGTTGTTGTAATTTATTTAAATCATATCCTGTCATCATCAAGAGAGTATCATCTGCAAATAATGTTGTTTTAAATGAGGAAGCTAGTGGCATGTCATTAACATATAATGAAAACAGTAGTGGTCCAAGTACTGATCCTTGTGGGACACCACAAGTTATAGATTCAAGGCTTGAGATAGTACTGTTAATACAAGTGTATTGAAGTCGATTAGATAAGTAGTTGTTTAGTAAGCATAGTGGGGTCCCCCTTATGCCATAACAATTCTTTAATTTATTTATTAGTAATGCATGGTCCACAGTATCAAATGCCTTTGAGAGGTCTAAAAATACAGAGCAAGTGTAAAAGCCTTTGTCTTTATTTAGGAGAATGTTATTGCAAATATTTGATATTGCTAGGGAGGTAGAATAATTTGGTCGAAATCCAAACTGACAGTCAGATAAAAGTTGTTTTTTTTCACTATAGTTATTTAATCGAGAAGAGATAATTTTTTCAAAGATTTTTGATAAAGGAGATAAGAGTGAAATTGGACGATAGTTACTACAGTTAGTTTTTGATCCTTTTTTATAAACTGGTATGACTTGGGCAATTTTCAGACAATCTGGGAAGGAACCCTGACTTATGCATTTATTGATCATTTTGCTGATAATTGGAGATATTACAGACTTTGCTATTTTATAGTACTTTATTTCAATATCATTTTTTCGTACAGCAGTTTTTTCATTTAGTTCACTAATCAGCTGATTTATTTCTTCAGGGTCTGTTTCTCCAAAGAAGAAGGAACTTGGGGGGCACTTCATTTGTTTTGGTGGAGTCATTTTTGGTGATTGAATTTGAGAGGCCATTGTGGATCCTACAGTACTAAAGAATTTATTAAATATGTTTGCTATTTCTGGTTCATCTGTTGTCTTTTTTTGTTTATCATTGACTAATTCAAAATTTGTGTGAGTTTTTTTTGTGTTAGTTTGTAATATTTCATGAATAGTTTTCCATAGTTTGGTGGAATCATTTTTGTTTTTTATTACAGAGATTTGATAATACTGTATTTTTGCTATCTCTAATAAATGATTCAGTTTGTTTCTGTATTGTTTGTAATTTAAAAAAGAAGATTCTGTTTTATTTGTTATAAATATTTTATACAACTTATTTTTGTGTTTTATTGATTTTAGTAATCCTTTTGTTATCCATGGTTTTTGTCTTAACTTTTTTTGTTTTCTTGTGATAGTTGTTTTGGGTGCATATTTATCTATAATTAATTCAAATGTAGAATTAAATCTATTGAAATCTTCTTCTATTGTGCTATTGATACAAGACCAATTTGAAAAGGAATTTTGTAAATCAATTAAAAAATTTTCCATTTCAATGCTGTTCATATTTTTTCTTTGAGTGTTTTTCCAGCTCTTTACTTTTTTAATGTTTTTTGTTGCTATTAAAAGAAATGTTGGTAGATGATCACTAATATCATCTATCAAGATCCCAGCTGTGATGTGATTTTGTGAATTGTTTGTATAGATGTGGTCAATAAGTGTTGCACTGTGGCTTGTAATTCTAGTAGGTTTTATTATCACATTTTCACATCCCAAGCTCATGATTGAATCAGTAAAGCATTTCACATTGCTTGATGTGTAATAAGTTAGTTGATTTATGTTAAAGTCTCCACAAATATAGAATTTACATCTAGTCTTATTTAAATTGTGCAAGGTGTTTAAAAAATTATTTTGAAATTCTTGAAAATTATAATTTGGATGTCTATAGATAACACCAATTACATTTGTTTTACCATTTTGTACTATTTCTATCCAAATAGATTCATACTCTCTACATTTTATTTCAAGATCCTGTCTAAGTTTAAAGTAAATATGTGATTTAATATAAATACCCACTCCTCCAGCACTTGTTTTCGTGTCATTATGAACAAAAGTGTAACCATTTAATACTCTATTTACTTGAGTGCCAGATTCCTTGATTTTTGTTTCAGTCAAGGCTATTACATCAGGATATTGATTTAGTTCAAGAAGCATGTTTTCAATTTTAGGAAAATTTTTGTAAAGACTTCTTATATTTATATGTAGAATACTGAATTTATTTTTATTTTGGTTCATGAGCTTTTGAAATTCTATTATTTTATAGTAGTTTGATGTATTTTCTTCAATGGCAAAATTATTATTTAAGTGTTTCACAGAGTGATTAGCTGTGCTGTCTGATGATATAGTTGTCATTTGAATGTATGGTTCTATTCTATTTATATTATCTACTTAACAATACAAAAAAACAAAAAATCAAAAAAACAATGCATTAGTTAATTTTGGCAATGTCTTGTTCACTTTTAATGTGTAGACTTTGGGCTTGATCAGATTTTCTGACAAAAATGTTACCATTCTTTGTCCACAGATATTTATACTTGGCTTCATATTTTGCTTTTCTAGTTTTTGCTAAAAGTTCACTTCTTTTTTTTGTTAAATTTTCATTTATGTATAAATTGTTCATTTCAGGTATTCCAAAGTTTGTGACAGCATTAAATTTTCTTTTATTAGCATAGATTTTGTTTCGAGTATCTCTTTTGGAAAATCTCACTATTATTGGAGGTGGTATATTTTCTTTATTCGAGTGTAGCCGATGGGAAGTTGAAATTTCATTTTCATTTATATCCAAGTTTATTCGCTTTAGAAGATTTTGAATAATTTTATTTGTATTTTCGTTTTGTTGAACTGGAACTCCATGAAATTCAAGATTTTCCCTTCTTCCATACTGTTCCAGATTATCTAACTCTGTTTCTTTTGCTAATAATTTATTTTTTATTTCTTCACATTCATTTTCTATGTTTTTTAATTGATGTGAATTATTTTTTTCAATTTGTTTAGTTTCATCCATTTTTTTTTTCATTGTTTCATACTCTTTACTGATAAAAATTTGGCTTTTTTGCAATTCATTTATTTCTTCTTTTTGCATTTTCATTTGGTCCCATATTTGCTCTAATTTTTTCTCCATTTTATTTGCAAATTTCTCCATAGTATTTTCAATAAGGTACTTTATCTTTTCATTTATCGTTTCTTCAATCATTTCTTTTATATCTTTTTTTAGATTTATTTCAAAATTGCTGTAGTTTTTTTTCATTGCTTCAATTTGTTGCTTTAGATTAACATATTCAGAATTTTTGGACATTTTATCAAATTAATTATCAATTTAACAAATTAAAAAAAATTTTACAAATCTTACCAATTTACCTTATTCAAATAGAATCAAATTAAATAAAATAAAATCAAATAGAATCAAAAAGTTCACTCAATCCCTAGCAGAAAGAATTCATGCCATTATGTCAGTAGATATGGTCATTTCGCTGCCTTCCTGTGCTTTCGAAAACTTTTTTTCACATATATTGGTGTATTTTTCGTTTTGAAGCACAAAACAAATAAATAGATTGATTGATTGATTGATTGATAACTTGGGTAACATAAAACCTTCCAAATTTTTTAATAGATTTATTTAACCTACTTATTTTTTATTTTTATCTCCATAGTTATCCTCCTGACTTGCAGGAAAACACCGGAGGCGCTAAACATTGGGCAAGAAATTACCCCGACTTGCTTCCGGAAATGCCAAGATCTTGCTGTCCGCTTGAAATTTTAATTGAGATATGACGAACAGCTTGCCAAAACTACCAAGCAGAAGAAAGTGCCGTGAAGTGTCTTTCCCAAGAACACAACACCTGGCACGAGTAAGTTTTGAACCGAGACCACGTCGATCACAATCTCGGCGTTCTAACTATTCGACCACTTGACCACGTTGCCGACTAATTAAGATAAGACAAAATCATAATCAACAACTCCTATATCTGAAGATGACATGTCTGATGCAGTTCTGTGCGAATTGATATGAATAAATTGTCTCTACAAGTGCAACTCTCCTTGATTGCTATCTTAGGAAGACTTCTTCAGTTTGCGGCTGCAGCTGATGCGGCAATGCAGCGATTGAGTATTTCATCTAGTGTTCATCTATGTTCTTAGGGCAAGGTTAAGGTTTTTGCTTTGTCAGAAGACTACACGTCACCCCTTCAAATGACTATTGTTAGGCTTACCAAACGTCCTAATTTTTAGATCGACTCTGTCCCACCCATTTTGGCAGAAATTCCTCCAGAAGTCGAAGACAGATTTCATGTGAAGCCCCCTTTTTTTCCGAGATCATTAGTCTTCAGAGACAGATCCTAAGTGAAGACTTTTTTTTAAGGACAAAATTCAGGAATTCAGAGACTAATTGAGTTCAACCCTTTACAATTCCAAAATCAGAAACTGATTTAAGGGAAAACCTTTTTTTTCGGTTTTCTTCTTGGAAAATATGGTTTGCCTGATTATAGTCGGTGATGGCTTTACAAAAGGGGGGCCCGGTGCAAGAAAAATAGAAGGGCCACTTTTTCGTGTTCCAAAACAAAGTTATTACTTTTTGACGTTTTTAAGGGGAACCCGGGCGTCCGCTTTTTTCGCTCCATGCTAAAGCCATCGCTAATTATATATATGGATAACCAGGAATGAAAACTACAAAAATTAATTTTTAAAAACTGTTTTCTAGATTTAAAAAATTTAAGCAAATCTTTAATCAAAGATTGCTTTCTATCAGTCCCAAATTACAGGTTTAATAAAAAGAGCAAATTTAATTAACTTGTTACGGTTCACAGACAACAAAATTATTCATTCTCATTTTTTTTACTTTTTTTACCATCAGTTAAGCTCACATTTAGGATCGCAGATGTAAACTAAATTTTGTTGATAAATCTTGACGAGGCACGCGTGAGAACAACTCAGTTTCAACATAACAGTTTCAAACATCAAACCGTATCATATGTTTGCAGTGCCACCTAAGCAACACAGTTTCAAAATTAGACGAATGGATAACCCAGAAATTAACTCTTTAAGACCTCCCGTGCCGAAGTCAGAAGCGGTAACTTCTGCACAAATCGGGCAAGAATTTTGAATTAGAGTACATTAATTTGTCGATTAATACTTTTAAGTATCAGAATAAAAGGACTCGTACATTAATATTTGCCAAAGTCGGGAAAACCAAAAGGGTAATTCACTGACTTTCTGAAACCAGCCAAAACTTAATTATTGGTACGAGTATTATTAATTTGTAACGATATCTAACTTTTTTTTAAGTGAAAAAATCAAAAAAGTATTTAAAATCTAAGTAAAAACAGAAAAAATAATTACGTCAAACGGATGAATTGTATTTTTATAACAATAAAACTACTGTGCGAATTCCGATTTTTTCCTAAAAGAATTTTCTTGGTGACCACTTTAAAACTAATCAAACATCAAAAAGGTTTTGAATGTTTGGTTTAATCATAAATACAACACAAATACACATTTTGACAGAAAAAAATGCCACCATTTCTTCTATTCCATGGGATCATCAAGAGTTGGATCAGATTGACTGTACGGATAAGTGTGATAACGACGTAAAGCGGGAGCGACTTGATGCTGAGAAAAATTGCTTATCGCATCCGAAGAAGTTCGAACGAAATTTGGAGTGACTGGCAACGTCAGTGCATTATTAAGAGCAAGATTGTCACTATTTTGTTCATCAGCACCAACTGGAAGTTGTCTTCCCGAATCTTGAGTTGATTCGGACAATTGCGCTCGCACAACATCGGCATTTGATTCGTCGACATTTGACTGACCGGCAATAGACGAAACAGGGGCGTCTGACCCGCTAGATGGCTGGGGAGCTTCACCTCGACACTCCGTTTCCAATCCAGCGACACCCTTTTTGTTTGCAGTGATCAGGTCTCTCTTGATTTTACGCTTTCTCGAGTTGCGGTGACGCTGGTACTGAATTAGATTTTCCAAATCGATTACGTAAACGGATCCGGCGACAAGGACATCGACGGAAGCCGCTTTTCGATTGTATGCTGCTTCGATTTCGGCGCTCGTTCGTTCGTCGTATTGCCACCAACCGTTGTAACCTTGGTAATACCACACGTGGCTGCAAACCCAAAAGGGGGTTAACAATTTTTAATAAATATAGAAATATTTTTAATATCTATAGAAAAAATATTTTATGTTACAATTGCTCGTTAACTAAGTTAACAAAGTAGGATATAACGCTTGTCAGCGCATGGCAATAGAGGTGCGAATAAATCAGCCATACAAAAGTGGGAGTCTATTTTTATTTTTTAATTGAAGTTTATTCGCTACTTTAAAAAACTTGGGGATTTATGACTTGGATATAAAATGGTACAAAAACTAGGCTTATTTTTTAAAATTGAATTAAAATGCCAGCACACAATGAATATCTTCAAATTTTATGTCAGCAAAAACTTGAGCTGGAATTAGTTTTAGGCTAGGCCTAAAGATTCTATAATCCAAAGCGTCAAATCATGTTAATTCAAAACAAATGTGCAATATTTTCCAACGTCGCTTTATCAAAATCATAAAAAGTGACTTGGAAGCTTTTTAATTTTCAATGAGACATAATCTGTTACTACTTGATCAATTATAGCAAGGCGTGAAGAGTCTTCTAACAAAAAAGATCAATATCAAGTACTTTTGTTCGGGTTTATATGTTCGAGAGAGTCTAACCGCTATGCTAGATGCTATAGGAAATTTTTTTGTTTTCCAGACTCTTACACTTTTCAAGATGCTATGCCAAAAAAATTTTAAACTAATAACTATGTTCAACTTTCGTAATTATAAGAGGAACTCAATTTCTATACCTTCCAATGCCAAACGACATACAATTAAAAATGGAAAATAGTTAAAGATTGGCTACAAATAGTGAAAAACAACTCCGACTCAACAAGCGGATGCGACAAACAAAAAATAGCAGTGTGGGAAAGCTAATTGCAATCGCGGGCCGCAATAAACTTTTCTTTGTATACGTGAGTGGGTCGAAAGCTTTACTCCTTAAACTATTTGTGTGGACAAACCAAAGACATGACATCGTTCTTGACGCAATATTTTTCAATTTTTTTTATTAGTAGAATATAGTTGACGGCACATACGTTTACAATAATTCAACTTGGCGCTTGAACTTTAATTAGTATTCAAGCGAATAAAAAAATTGAATTAACAAGTTATCGTGAAACAATTGAAATCAAAAAAATTTGATTTCAATTGTTCCACGATTAACTTATCGATATCTAAAAGTTGTCACGCGGCCCGCAATGACGTTCACGAATAGCAAAAAATATCAAAGGGCAGATTAACAAATTATTTAGCAAAACGATTTATGGAGACTTCATACATAATTCAACATCATCATAAACAATGTAAAAGTTTCTATACAGCATTGCTTACAATTTCATCATGGAAAAATATTTTTTCATCTTTTTTAAAAATTAGTTGTGTTTATGTGAGTTTAAGTATTTTTTTTTCTGTTTAAAACAGAAGTTAAACTTTTTGAGATGCGTCCTTTTTTTCACGCAAACAAAACTCAAGCACTATGATCATATCTCCGTTTTCAAAAAGTTTGCACTTTTATTCAGTGTGTAAATTTTCCATTTTTGTTTGCAATAAAAGGTGCAGACTAAACAAAAATGTCATTGCAGCTATCAATTCAGTTTGCAGCCAGTTGCTTGTGCTTCCTGAGCAACCTTTCACGTGCCCCAGTTTAAGACCCCAGGTTTAAAAAACAACACAAGTTTATAATTATTTGAAAGCACAATTTTTTATGGGTTATTTTATACTTTGATCATTTAAGACCGATTTGAAAAAATGATTTAATACAAATGTGGCAAAATTGTTGGGATTTTGTGAATTTTAAAAACTGAGTTTTTTTTAACTTATCAATGTTAAATGTAATGCTGATCTTTTCCTACTGAAATATGAATAAAATGCAACCAAAAGCAGGTGTAGATACCGCAATATAGTTTGGTTATTGGTCATACTTGCAAACTAGCAAAGACAAACAAATGTAATATTTGACAAGAGTAAAAAAACCCGAATTTCTGCAATGAGATAGCAGGTAGTCGTATGTGATCTTACCAACAACAAAAGATGTACTGTACAATAAAAGAAACATTAAAACATTAGATAAGGACAAGCAATAAGTTTTTTTAATGTCTAGTACAAGACCAAACAATTTATTTAAACCAATGGTTCTCAACCTTTTTTGTAGCATGCCTCCCTTTGCCTATTGTGAGTCTTTTCATTCCTCCCCTACTTGAATAAAGTACCTAACAATTCGAGTCACTACTGGACGAAATAAGGAAACGCACAAATTCAGAGATGCATATATTTGAACTTTTGAATTATTGCGATACTTGACCTTGTTTCTCATCAGAAAGCATCCAAATAAGAGGTGCAGTCTGAGAGAGTGCACATCATAAATCATCTTCAACATCAAGTTTTTAATTTGCAGCAAACAAGAAAATCCAGACTTGCACAGATAGGTCGAGACAAAGGGGATAAGAATGCAAAGGCCTTTTTCTGTTGTTTTAGAGCGGTGATGGCAAACCCGCGGCCCTTTTAAGGTTTCTGTGCGGCCCAATTGACATATACTAATCCAGGGGTGGGCAGACTACGGCCCACGGTATAGATGTGGTAATATGCACTCGCTTTGAACCGTAGTTGGATAGAATTATGTCGGAAATAACCGATTTTACCATGTTAATACAGAATAACGATCAAATTGAAGTGAAGACCTTTTTTTTTTTTTTTTAGAGATCACAACGATTTTGGGAGAAATATAGCAAAACTTAGCATTAAGTAGAAGTGAAGACCTTTTTTTTTTTTTTAGGGATCACAACGATTCTGGGGGAAATATAGCAAAATTTGAAATCAAATCCAAGTGAAGACGTTTTTTTAGAGATCGTTCTTGACCCTCGGTCACTTTCACATTATCAACCTGGCCCTTCTAGAAAAAAGTTTGGACACCCCTGTACTACCTACAACCGAATTGCGGCCCGCAGCCAAATTTTTGGATAAAAATTTTACTAATGCGGCCCGCATACGCTCACAAGTTGGACATGCCTGTTTTAGAGTAAGAATCTTTTATTGCGCCCAGAATTGTGGCAACTTCATATTCTTGCCGTGCAGTAGAATCATTGATAAGCTCCAAAAATTCATCCTGGCATTCATCAGCAAGCTTTTCAACTGGATATTTAAAAGGATTCCTTATGAAGTCAAGGTCTTAATCAGTGGTTTCTGAAAAATACCTCTCAAACTTGCTTTCAAGAGCTGAAAGATGTTCCATCAAGGAGTAGATACAACTTTTCAAACATTGTATAATTTTGCATTTCCACTTTTCTTTTCCTAATTGTCAGTTTGGATTTAAAAGCTTTCAACGCATCAACAAACATAATGCTGTTAGTATCCTTGCCTTGCATTCGAAAATTCAGTTTATTCAGTTGTTCAAATACATCATGTAAGCAAGTGAGAGTATCTATTCTTCATCTTCCAGCCAGGAATACATTATCTTGTTTTTAAGTGGACAAATTTCTTTCAGTTCAAAGAATCGTCAGGTAACCTTCCCTTTGGAAAGCCATTGGGTCTGAGTGTGGTACAGTAGTATCTAGTGTTTACAATCTAGGTCTATACATAGCTTTTTAAAAAGCTGAGAATTTAGTGCTCCAGCTTTGATGAAATTAACATTCTGTGTCATGTAATCTAAAACCTTTTATAATGTATGAGGAAAAGTTTTGGAAGCTAAAACTTGCCTATGCAGCATGCAGTGAACACCCTTGCTGTTGGCGCTTTTCTCTTCACTGAAGCTTGAAAGCCAGAGTGGCATCCCAACATTGATGGAGCACCATCTGTGCAACAACCAGCAAGATTTTTCTATTCCAAATTCTCAAACTCAAAAAAAGTTGAAACCTTCTCCAGAATATCTTTTGTAGTTGTTTCTAAAGGTGAGCAGAAAAGAAATTCTTCCTCGGTCTCATTGTAGACATATTTTCAAAACACCATTATCTGTGCAAATGAAGAGATGTCTGTTGATTTGTCAATTGGAATAGCAAATAGATCAAAAGGAGCAGTTTTGATTTCCTGTACAACCTGGCATTTGATGTTATCAGACAAATCTTTTGATCCTTTTTTAAATTTTGCTATTGGAAAGCAAAACAGATGCTAGCTTTCGTTCAGCATCTTTTCCCAACATTAGATCAGCCATTTTTAGAACACATGGCTTGATTAAAGTATCTCCAACAGTGTGCAACTTTTTCTGTTTTATAATTTCAAGCACCACTACGTATGAAGCTTCAACAATCTTGTGCTCTCCAGTAAAAAATTCTTCTGAAGCATCCAGTTTCATTTTCTTCAAAGCTCTGCATTGTCATTCAAAATAGGTTTTGTATCTATCTTTGCCATGCAGGCAGACATTACGGAAGTGTTCTTTCAGTTTTGCTGGCCTTATGGAATCACTACTGAGTACATTATTACAAAGTACTCACTGTGGTCTTTCTTCATTGTTAACCACAATAGATGTAAAACCATACTGCAAATAAGATTCATTATACTTTCGCTTTTTAATACTAATCTCAATAATTATTAATATTTAGCTTGGCTAAACAGTAACCATTACAATCTGCAATATAAAGCAACAAGTTACCTTTACCAATCTTCACGAATAAATTTAACCGTTTTTAACGCCTACAGATTGATTAACTCTTTCACTGGGCTGCTCGTTTATTCACTATGCTGCATAGTCATGGCATACTCTACTACAGGCCATTTCATCATGCACACTTATCATAAAACTGGAGGCAAACGTTTTTCGACCAGAGTGCACTGTAAACCATCACTTTGAAGCTATTTTATGCGATAATAGCAATATCAAACTAACTTTATTCAATCTGAAACTTTAAAACCGTTTATTTGTTCACTATCTTTCAAACTGCACACACACTCTGAGGAAACTACAGTGGCTTTTTTCTTCTTTTCACCAACACTTTCAATCTTAGCAGGAGTTCGTGTTTTACTACAGATTTCTACAAAGTGCGCTTTTTTTTATCTTCACTACGTGATTGATATGGCAATTTATTTAATCTATTGCCAGTTTAAAAAACATACTGGAAGTGGAATTTGTAAGTATTTAAGTGAGCAAAACTGTAAGCAAAAACCCAAATTAGTGTCATGCATTTTACATTAAATTTGTGTCATATAACACAAAGTAAAAAATGTACAAATTCTTCCCCTAAAATTCCTCCCCAGTTGAGAACCACTGATTTAAACCTTTGACTGCTGAACATGAGAAAGTTGTTTTTTTTACAAACTGACCAAAAAGCATGTAAAATAAAATTTTTCAAAATTTTTTTATTTTTGTTTATTTCAAAAAAAATGCTGTATTGAACAAGAATTTAATAGAAAATAAGTTATTTTTTTACTCAAAAGAACAAAAAAAGCTACTTGACAAAAGTTGAATACACACACTTGCAGAAAATTATTTGACTAAACTTTAAAAAATAAAGGTACCTTTTTCAAAAATACAATATATGATTCTTTATTGTGGATAAACTACATTGCTTTACTAAATTTCATTGTTGACAAAATATTAAAAAGGATTTCAATTATTGTTTTCTTCAGGGCTACCACACTTGCAAACTTCATGGTACCTTTTTACTGTGGGGTATGTACAAAAGCATGGTATAATCTGCACCAAGGTGGTTTGCCAGTAAAATCATAACAAAAAAAAGCTGTTGTTTTCTTTTACATTGATTTTTACTTATTTGCTGCTTTTTTTTGGCATAATAGAACACAAAGTACAATTGGGTTAATATGATTTATTAGCAAATTGTGATGAAAAATTTTTTTCAATCAAACATGAAGAGAGGGTACACTGCTATACTGATGGCCTTTCCTGTCTCCTGTTTTTTTGGTACACCCTTCACACCACAACCATACAACATACAGCAAATAACTTTTTTTTGAGCATATGAGTTCTTTACTTGGATTTTTAATATTATTGGCTATCCATAAATTTACTAAACCTATTTCTATGATGAAATGCCAAATGCACTGATACTATTTCATAAGTTTGTCTGAAACCCACAGTTGGCTTAAAGCCAATTAAAGTGGTACCGGTAATTGTCTTTTCTTTAGTTAGAAATCAATAATTCAAACAACAAAAATGCTTTCAGATTTTTTTATAATTTTGAAAAAAAAAAGAGTGGTCCACATATGCTAATGACACGAAGAGTTTCAAATGCTTCTTTTTATGGCAAAATTGCATTGGAAACATTATACACCATGCAGCAATGTAGCTTAGGGAAAGAAGTAAAATATCATGTGGTGGAACAAATGTTTTTTTAAGTGGACAAAAGTCAATACTGCATCCAAAGCAAAAAGATTTATTTAACTATAGTCAAATATAGCAGTAAGAAGGTTAATTAAATAAGTATTTTCACCAAGGTTTTTAAACTTGTTGGAACATGTATATTGGCCTAGGCTAACTTTTAAAACCCAGTGGACCCCCAGTCTAAATAGTTTATGAAAGTCTAGTAAAAACCAAAAGTTTTCACCTTACTGTTCAAAAGAAAAATTTACCTGACAAATGATTTTGAGTTTTTAAAAATGTTTTTGGAAAAAATGGTATGTAGATGGGTACTAATTTTTATATAAAAATACCCTATGGACCTGCTGGATAGGTATCTCTGGGCCCTTATGGGTCCAGTGAACCACAGTTTAGAAACCCACATTTAGCCATAAAATTAGAATGCTTACCTTGAAAGATAAAAACAAAATCACCATCTCAAATACCTAATGCCGTGATGTAAAAATCTATGAGTTTATAGGTTTAGATAATTATGCTATCTAACCAAAATAGACTTTCAATAATATAACATTCATCTTAGTACTATATATCTTAAACACTTTTATTAGTTGTCTAATTTCAATAGTTTTCATAAATTATTCTTCCATTACCAAGAAATATAGTCTTAAACAGGATTTCTAAAACTTTTTTAATCATGGAATACCTAGTCTTATTATTTTAATTTTAGCTCATGCAACACTTAGTCCAAAAATTGCTGATCACAAATTTATCTTAATATAAGTGGATTTTAATTTTGCATGTCAAAAACTAAATTTGCTTAAGTTACTGTCAAAACAGAACAAGCATATAAAATATGTGAAAATAAAAAAAAAATATATAAAGACTAAAGATTATGCAAGCTCATTGTGATGTACTTACAAATTGTCATGTTCATTGTTCAGCAAAACACTTTTAAGTGAGATTATAGAGCACAAGTGTTCTACAAAACACAGTTTGAAAGTCCTGGTCATAAATAACAATATATGCCATGATATCACATAGTGTTTTGTTTAGTTTTTATCCATTTTTATTAAGTGAGAAAAGCACTAATACCTGTCACCAGAGATTATTGATGGTTGATGGTGCTCTCCAGGTTTTGTAAATAATGAAGGTTTGGTTATAAAATCTTGTGGAATAGAAGATCGACACAGTGCACATTTTCGACTTTGCATTGCTATACCCTGAATAATTTTAAGATTACACAATTGTTTTGGGGGCATATAGCAAATAAAAAAAAAACAGATTAAAAATTATGCAAATTGGTTAATAAAATAAAAATCGAGTGGCAAACTCTCAAGCAACAAAATCTTGATATTGCCAAACTCAGTTTAAGCCAAAATCTGGCAATCCTTGTTTTTTTTTGGTATCATTTAGTTATAACACTGTGATCTATTTTTCTAATTTAGTGTATTTAATAGTACAATCTACAATGCTAAAAAACAGGAATTAAAACAAAAATTTGCAATTGTGTGCAGCAACTTATTTATCAGTCCACAGGTTTCTAAAAGTTCTTATGTAGTTAGAATGAATATTTGCTTTCACAAAGTAGTTTTGGTCTAAAATTAGTAGATACAATACACTGGTACTTAATATCATTCTTAAATATAATTTTTTATTAATCTCAATAAAAAGATTAATTATAATCTCAATAAGTTTGGTAAAAAAGATTAATTTTATGGAAATGCAAAAAATACAAAATATTTAAACAAAAAAAAAAAAATGTCTGTTTTTAATCTTAATTTTTAATGTTGACATTAGATTAAAATATTTTTTAATGAAACTTACCATTTATGTATTAAACAAATTTAACAACTTACTTTGGCACACAAAAAGCAAAACACATGTGAGCATGGGAATTGGACTGGTTGCATGCAAGGTAGCAAGCATATAGCACATTCAAAAGAGTCTTCATGATTCAATGAAGCTGTTGAGGTCATTTTTTCTGCCATTGTTTATATACAAATAGTTCAAAAGTTTTTTGAAAATTTAGGCTTCTTTTTTAGGGCCTTTGCGTTTTTTTCCTTTTCCTCTTAATTCCCGTTGTCTCTCAATTCCTTCATTAAAGTCCTTGTGTTCATCCCTAAATATAAAAAAGTTGGTTTAACTTATCATATAAAGTAGTAATTCTCATTTTTTAAACTTGAAACTCTCCTTTTCTTTAAAATTCTATGTACAAAAGAGCAAAAAAATAAGCTTTGAACACATAAAAATCATGGCAACACTTTATAAAAAAGAAAGTAAATCGACGGTTAAAAAGGTTGCTACTTTATATCTGAGGCCAAAAATACTTTTTGAAATGTATAAATACTTTGAATTTTCATCTAATTGGAATGAAATGCAGGGTAAACTTGATTAAGACTAAGAAATTAATTTATCTTAGATATAATATTATGCCTCAATATATTTAACTTTGCAAAACTAAAAAGTCTTTTGAATTTACATATGATAATGATATTGACACAATAAGATAATTCTTATAACTTAATGGCAAATTATAACAAGTAACACCAAGCATATTAATATGAAAAATTAGTTATTGAAACAAGTGAAATGTTTTAAGTTAATTTAAGTATCTAGAAGTGTTTGATTAATTTAAAAAAGTAAAACAAAATTAATTATATCAAATAATAAAAATAATTCAAATATTGTACAAGCTTTTTTTTGTATAAAAAAACTGGTACAAATTATATTAATTCAGTTCAAGATATAAACAAATTTAGCAATTATAATGACAACAAAGCAGATATAAAAAGCTTTAAAAAAATTAAATTTGATACTTTAAATATTGAAAGCTTTTATTTAAAAGTGAAAAAGCATTTATAATATACAGGCAAACCTCGGTTTACGAACACAGTTCATTCTGGAAAGCTGTTCGAAAACCAAATCATATTTTCCTATTATAAATAATGTAAAAAAGATTAATTTGTTCCACGTACCACAAAATAACTTGTTTACCTGTTTACTATATACATTGTATATCATAACATAAAACCATTTCTTTCAAGAATAAATAAAACAAAACATAACAAATAATTTACATTTACATAACTTTATATACAGTAGCATAAAAATTTACATAACAATATATATTTAATAATACGTTTTTTTTTTTCTTGTCCAATATCACTTCTCGCTTTCATTGGATCCATTACTTAGGGCTAATGAAGAGAAAAGAATGTTTTGTGCAATAAAATTGTAAATGCACAGCGTAACAATGAATGTTATAAACATAACAATAAAGCAATGTAGCCATGGATGTACTGTAACTTGTATGCTGGTCAACAAAAAAAAGTTGTTCAATAAACAAATTTTTGTTCAAATACCAGGTCATTTTTAATTCAAAATTTTTGTTCCAAAACCGATTTGTTCAAATTTCAAGATGTGCATAAACCGAGGTTTGACTGTAACTTAAATAGGTTTGGTTTGTATTTTGGGTCAATATAAGCCAATAAATCTGGGCATTATAATTAGAATATTGTTGTTATCTATTATGATTGACTAGATTTTATTAAATATAAGCTATAAACCAAAACTTAAAAATACAACTTTATGAAAATGGTTTTTATAGTTTGGTTTTAAAGTTGAAAATATTAGACTACTATTGATAAATATAATTTTTAAACAATAAAACTGTTTAATAAATTTATCTAAATTTTGTAAAAAAATGTTTTAAAAAGTTATATTGCAACATAAAAAAAATATCAAGACAAATACATTAATTTTTATAGTAATTTGATGTACAGGCAAATGTTAAGTGGTAATTGAATCTTTATAAATCACATAAAATTTGCAAATAAATAACAATAAAGCATGAAAACACATTATTATTTAAAAAATATAAATAAATTTTAAACCTTACACAAACAATCCCAGATGTCTTATTGCACTGAAAAAATCACGAGTATCTTGAACAGGCGGATAGTAGTGAGTAAAATCACGTTGCTTGTAAAATGGCTCAACACTTAAGTATTGAACAATATACTTTGCTTTTTTTTCAGTTGATGGAATTGGTTCTTCAAAAATTCTAGCACTAAGTCGTGCTAAATTGCGAGCATACTGTGAAGGAACTCGATTCATAACAAAAATCAAGTAACTTATAAAAATAAAACCTTTTTAGAATGGAAATAGCAAGAATAATGAAGAGATTGAATATCACTAAAAATATTTAATATAAGAAAATTTGTGTAACAATTTAAATAGACTAATACTTTTACGTAAAACAGAACATCCTGTATTTAATCAGTTGATTTATATTTAAGTATGATTTATAGAATTATTTAATAAAATATCTATATCAGTAACTTAAGTAGTCATTTTATTAAAAATGCAATTAATACAAATATATTTCTGTACTTATACTGATCAATGTTTATTAATCTAAATATTCTTTCAAACCTCTTTTCTAACTACAGTAATCTCCCGCTTAAGTTCGCAACTTGAATCTGAACAGCGAGTGCGAACTTAGCTGGTAGGTGCGAAAAAATTTTTTCCGGAGCGATTATTACGTAACATAGAACCTGTACAATTATCAGTTAAAATGAAAACTGTCGTGATTTAAAGCTAGTGTTTTGAGACTAATTGCTGCATTGACTTAAGATAAAAATTAATTTTTAGCCGGCAAAGTTAATATTAATAAAAAAACCAGTGAAGAGTTTTTGGATCTTTTTTACTATCGGCCGTCACCTTCATTTGTAAACTTTTTTCTTCTCTCGTTTAAAAACTTTCTCTCGTTTTGGCTACTCTCACTCATTTTTCTCTTTTCTTTCTCTTTTAAGTAAATAGTGAACTATATATTTAAACCTTATTTCACATAAAAATAAAACTTTGTAAAAAAATTACCTCAAACAACGGTTATATTTTTATATTTTCAAATTTTTTATCACATTATTTTAAACATGGATAACTTGATTTTCATGCGGGCAAGCTAAGCTTTGTTAAATAAATTATAAAAGCTTAACTTGCCCGTATGACCAACTATCATCTGTTTTACTGTAAGCCGTCGCACAAATCAAAACCAAAACAGCATTGAAAGTGAATATTTTGGTTTAAAATCACATTGTCCATGTTTACTAATTTAAAATAATGTGATAAAAAATATAAATAAAATGTTTGAAGTATTTTATTTAGCAAAGCTTAGCTTGCCCAGACGACCGATTATCATTTGTTTTACTGTAAGCCATCGCACGAATCAAAACTAAAATAGCATTTAAATTGAATATTTTGGTTTAAAATCACGTTATCCATGTTTAGTAATTTAAAATAATGTGATAAAAAATATAAAAAAGATGTTTGAAGTATTTTATTTTGCAAAGCTTATCTTGCCTGCATGAAAATCAAGTTATCCAAGTTTAAAAGAAAGAGATAAAAAATATCAAGTTATCCATGTTTAAAATAAAGTGATAAAAAATATAAAAATATAAAAATATTGTTTGAGGTAAGTTTTTTTGCAAAGTTTTATTTTTGTGTGCGGTAAGGGTTTAAACATTTTGTTTATATTTTTTATCACATTATTTTAAATTACTAAACATGGACAACGTGATTTTAAATCAAAATATTTTCTTTAAATGCTGTTTTAGTTTTGATTTGTGCAACGGCTTACAGTAAAAGAGATGATAATCGGTCATCTGGGCAAGCTAAGCTTTGCTAAATAAAATACTTCAAACATTTTTTATATTTTATTTATTTATTTTTTTATTTTTTTATTTAAATCAGACTCACGGTCCATAACAAAAAAATAATCAAAAACAAAACAAAACAGCAAAAACTACACAGAATAAGAGACACATACAAAAAAAAACACTTTAAAAAAGAAGTTACCAAGTATCTATTGAATATAAACTAATGCGTTGTAGTGTTTATAATATGATGAATTGATAAAACATTCCGAGGTCATTAAAGAAAAAATTAATTTATTATTAGAATCGTAACAACGATAAACAAAAGAGCAGGACGTTTTTCTTTGAATTGCATCAAATGTTGTAATTTTATTCAACACCCAGGGGCGCCAGAAGCGGGGGCAGAGGGGGCAGATTGTGCTCTTTAAAATTAGTATTACAGATACATTTTTTTTTAGTTATTCTCTACAATTAACATATATAATCTTGATCACCATTAAATCCAACAATATTTGTAAAATTACAAAGACAACCGTGACTCATACCACAGCAATAAAAGCATGATAAAAGTTTTAATGTATCCAATACAGAGTTATTGATATCGTAAGCGACCTAAACTTCTGGTTAATATCTTATTCTACTTGAATTAGTAAACTGAATTATATCTTAGCCGAAAATCAATTTTTGATTCATTGACTGATGGCAAATAGCCATATACAACAATCAAGGATACCTAAACTACCATCCCGGTAGTTCAAATATTCCTAACAACAATTATACAAAGCGTTTTGAAAAAAAGAATAAAGCATCAGAAAATTTCAAAGTGCTCACAAAGAGTAAAAGTTTCTAGTAATCACAACAAAAAATTTTGATTTAGAAGCAAAGAAATTGTGGCATTAATCGGATTTTAACCAGCAACACAACCTGTCTGACTTGGCTACTCAATACTCACTTATGGCCGACATTAAAGTCTAAAAATAAAAACACCAAGACTAAACGCGTGGCATTCTTAGCCCTTTTGAAGGACTGTGGTACATATGTGTGCAATGATTGTGAATTAACGTAACATTTTAAGAGTCTTGTTCGTTTTAATGTGTTTACGGAAAAACTCACAGACCTACATGCTCATATTAAGTTATTTAACAAAGAAAGTAGGCTACCACGCCTCTGAAAAAAGTAACAAGAATATCAACAGTTTGCAAAGTTTTAAGTAAAAAGCCGACAAGCAAGAAATGCTTTTTGAAAATACATAAATTGCTTTAAATTTACTGTGGCGTAACTCTCGTTTCGGCTTTTGCAGAAAGGTGTTTCAGTGTCATTAGAAGAATTAAAATATGGCTTAGAAGCAATATGAGATAACAGTCTCAATAATTGAATGTTTGCAAATATTCATAAGAACTTATTGGACAATATCAATTTACAAGCCGTTGCAGATGACTTTGCCAGAAAGTGAAACATTAATAAATTATTTTGGGTTACAGTTACATTAATTGTGCAGCGTTTAATAATTGACATCAAACCCAATCTAAAGGGACATTCATGTTCATGTAATTAGGTTTTTTCTTTTACGCAATTCTTAATAGCTCTTTAAGTTTTTTATTGTTCTATCTATTTTAACCTTTGGTATTCTTGATAGCGTAAATGTTTTAGCCAGCGTTCTGTTGTGGGTAACTAAAGACTATATTCACTAATTAGCATGTGAAGAACATTTTGTGATATTGCCAAGCAAAATGCATGCGATCTGTATCGATCTGCTTTTGGCTGCCGTGCATGGACGTCGCAATTGTTGAATTTTTTTTCGAAACTAGCTTGGGTGCTTTTGACAAAAGTTTAGTTGTGGGTAGCTTATGGTGGATAGCTTTTGGTTTAGTAACCAGTTAATAGAGTTGTATTTTTTTAATGTCTAGCCTAATTGAGAAAAACTTGTGTAAAATTGGATATTACAGCGGCTATCGCAGAGAGTGGTCATGGCAGAGTCAACATAAAGGCTTTTGTAAGGATTTTATTTTTTTTTTGTCAACGACCAAGACATGAAAAGTCAAGCAAAACAACAACAAAAAAAAAACTGTAAATACACTACAACAACATTTGGTCGCCATGACTAGATGCCAGCGAAAGATCATCAAGGTCACCAAAGTCAGCTAGCACCTCAAAATACTTTAATTATTTAATGTTCAATTAGGCTACAATTCAGTAGAAACAAACGATAGTACACACCAATATGCAATGACATACAACAGATATCAAAACAAATTACAGCTGGTACAAAGCACACCGAGAAATTTATAAAGAGAAAAACGCAACACATAAGTCTAAAAACAAGTAATATTATTCAATAAAATAAACCGATTTACAGTATTAGTAGCCTACATAAAGGTGAAAAATTCCACAAAGAAGAATTAAAGGTAAAAAAAAAATACACAATAAATATGATTTTAAGCAAACAATGTAAAAAAAATAAAAAAGAAACATATATTTCCTTTTTTACATTATATCAAGTTAATTGAAAATAACAAAGACAGTTCTATTAATAATACAGAGGGCATGCAATACAAGTAATTAATGCAATACAATTGTTATAGGAAATATACAGTACACATAGGTTATTAAAAATATATATAATTGGTGGATTTTGAAGAAACAGCATAGCAAAAATATCTCATAAAGCAAAAAAGATAAAATAAAAACAATACATAACATTAAGAAAACTGATATATATGTATTATTCATAATACCATTTTTTAAAAAATAACTAAAAATGGTAAGATGCAGCAAACCATAAAATTAAGGTTTTTAGCTCTAGGTTTATCAAAAAGAGTTGGCATTGGCCGAAAAATTGGTCGAACCAAAATAACAGATTAGCAAAAAAAATTTTTTCCGAGATACCGGTCTGTCCTGTGCAAACCGAAATTCTATCATGTCAACCAAAATTTTAAATTGCAGCATGACTACCAAACTTTGCTTTTGTTGGCAGTGCCTTTTCAACAAAAAAGTGCCCTTTTTTTTAAATTTTGCCCCCTTGGCAAAAAAAACTCTAGCGCCCCTGTCAACACCTGCTGTTCACGAGCATTTACATACTTAGCCAATCCATGTAAAAATCGAAAAGAATTATTGTAGGCTACACGTATTCTTTTTAGACTAGATGACAAAAAGTTATTCCATAATTGACATGCATACATAAACGAGCAATATGTGCGAAATAATACATTTTTTATTTTCAGTTCAGTTCAGTTCAGTTTTCTTTTATTTCTGCACCGCCACATGAACAAAATAACAAAATGTTGAAAAGTTTGTGTGTTGTTAAAGACGGGGTTAGAAAAAGGAAGAAGCAACAAAACGAGTTGACGTTGTGTCTTGCTAATTAGCGATGAAAGGTGTGACTTGTTGTTTAATATAGAAGCAAGGTTGCTTCACCTCATTATAAAATTGTTTAAAAAAAGAAAAAAAAAAAAGAAAAAAAACAAAGAATAGGACCGAGGTTATTTGCTTATGAAACACTGCTATGGGGGCGGTGCAATGGTGGGACCATAGCAGAGTTCGGCTGGATGAATATGATCAGTCCTTAAAAATATGTAAAAGCATGGACACATTCTACCAGCCCAACAGGCAAACAAACCCACCGAAAAAAATCCTGTTGCGGATCAAAAGATCATTTCTCGAACAAAAACCTCAGTAAGAAAAATACAAAAACAAAAACATTACACCATTAGTAAAAAAAACAAAACAAAAACAACATAAGAAAACATACTAAAAAAAAATAAAAAATCTACAAAAACCGATGCAAAGTAGTAACAACAAATAGTAAAATAAAATTTATGCAATAGCTAAAAAAAATTGTTCAGGTAGAAACAAGAGTGATCCTGAAGAACTTTTCTTGAGTCTTTTCTTGACCGTTGTAGAGTTGAAGATTTTCAAATTGTTCAGTTGTTGTCCTGAAACACAAGAAAAGGAAGACCAGCAAAAGATATTAAATGATGACTTACGTAACAGTTTATAAGTTTGATTGTTGTTCAAGGAAGAATGCTTTAGATTTTTTAACAAATGTACTTAAGGATTTACATAGTTTTATTTTTTCAGGTAATTCATTCCAAATTTTTGGGCCAATGTATCTTATTGATTGTTTTGTTACTGTGTTTTTGCATGATATAGGTATGATTTGAGAGTTACTTCTAGTAATTACAGTGGACGTTTTTCTTTGAAATATATTGTTAAATGCTGACGGTAATTGCTTGTGGAATGATTTGTACATGAAAATTGAAATATTTAATTTATAGAGTTGTTGTATATTAAGAATATTATCTTTTATTTCTTTGTTGCGTTTTTTTGCGGGATTAGTGCAGATTATCATATTAATAAACTTGTTGCAGATTTTTTGTAATTTATTAAGTAACACAGAGTGTCCATAGCACCAAGTTGTAATGCAATACCTTATATGACTCAGAATTAGTGAATGAAAAAGTGTAAGTAGAGCTTCTTGAGTTAAAAAAGGCTTTACTCTCATTACTGCGTATAGCGATGATTTTAGTTTGCTGATTAGCATTGCCATGTGGTCTTTCCATGTTAGGCGTTCATTGAATATAACACCTAGCAATTTAACTGAAGTGACTCTTTCAATTTGATTTTTTCTAATAGTTAAAACTGAATCTTTTGACAATGTTTTTGTGGTACGAGAGCTAAATAAAATGTATTTTGTTTTTTTGACATTAAGGGAAAGCTTATTTGCTATTAACCAGTTGTCAATGTTTTCGAGTTCTTTATTTCCTTTTTGAAATAATAAATTATTGTTTTTTGCACTAAGGATGATCGTTGTATCATCAGCAAAAGACAGGTTGTTGCTATATTTGAGACATTTTGAGAAGTCATTAATGTAAATTATAAACAAGAGTGGACCGAGTATTGAGCCTTGAGGTACCGAGGAAGAAATAGGTTCTATATTTGAAATACTTGAATTATAATCAACTTGTTGGGTTCTTCCAAATAAATAACTTTTAAACCAATCATGAACTGTGCCTCTCACACCATAATGATACAATTTATTTAGTAATATTTCATGATTAATAGTGTCAAAAGCTTTAGACAGGTCAATAAAAATTCCAAGGCTATTCATTTTTTCTTCAAATGATGTTGCTATTTGATCAGTAAGCAGGGAAGTAAGATGACAAGTTGAGTGTCCTCGTCTAAAACCGAATTGATTTTCACTAATCAAGTTAAACTTATTTAAAAAAGAATATAAACGAATATAGACAAGTTTTTCAATTATTTTAGAAAAACAGGAAAGTAAGCTGATAGGCCTGTAGTTAGAAACATCTTTGGGACAACCTTTTTTAAAGAGGGGAATTACTTTGGTGTGTTTAAAGCAAGAGATAAATTTTCCTTGTGATAAAGATTGATTAAAGATGTAGCTAAGAATGGATATTACATTTTTAGGGAGATGTTTAAGTATAAATGAAGGTATACCATCCCAACCTGAACTCAACTTTGGCTTTAAAGTAGATATAATTCTTTTGATTTCTTGTGGGCATGTTGGATAAAAAAACATGGAAGAGGGGTTTGAAGAACCTAAGTAATCTTGATAGTTAGCAGCAGAAGCAGGGAGCTGAGATATCAGTTTACATGAGATAGTAGAAAAGTGTGTGTTAAATGTGTTTGCTATTTCTTTAGGTTCATATATCATTTTTCCAGCTTCTAAGATACAATTAGTTTTACTGATGTTTGCTTTAGTCCTTCCCAAAATTTCATTAATGGTTTGCCAAATTTTTTTTATATCATGTTTATAATTTTTAAATTTGTTCTTAAAATTTTTTCTTTTTTTTTGCTTAATAAGATGAAAATATTGATTTCTAATTTTTAGATACTTTTCTTTTGCTAATAAGTTATTTTTTTGTATATATTTTTTATGTAATCTGTCCTTTTTGTGAAGTAAGCTCCAAAGCTCTTTGTCAAACCATTGGCTATTCTGTTTTTGATTTTTTGATTGTTTAAAAAAATTTTGGTTAAATTTATTTAGAAAAATATTTTGAAAGTTTTGAAAAGCTAAATCTGGGTCAGAAAATGTAGCAACATTACTGTAGTCAATATTTTCGAGAGAAGCTTGAAAATATATTAGATTAGAAGCAGAAAAGAATAAATTTTTGATTGGACAAGATTGTCTTAATTTACCAATTTCAGATATTTGAAAAATAGGAAATGGTCAGAGACACTATGCACTAATATGCCACTTGTTATATTGACACAAGTTATATTTGTTCAAATATGATCAATGGTGGAAGCACAAGTATTTGTTAGTCTTGTGGGGCGATTGATTAAAGGAAAAAAATTATTATTAAACATGGTGTCTGTTAAAATTTCAGTGCAAGGGTCTTTTTGGTCAATGAGATTAATGTTTGTATCACCCATTATGTACACATTTTTGTTATGTTTTAATTTATTAAAGACAAAATTGAGGTATTCAAAAAATTTATTTAGAGATTTTGTTTCTTTCTTAGGTGATCGATAGATTGTCCCACAGGTAACAACCTTATGGTCAAAGTAAATATCTATAAAAATTGATTCAAAGATTTTTTCATCCATTATATTTAAATCAGAACGTATGTCAAAGATCAGGTTTTTTTTTATGTACAAAGCTACTCCACCACCTTTATCATTTTTACGAGGATTTGACAAATAAATGTAATTCTTTAAATTTTTGTACTGTCCTGTTGAGTTAGGTTTTTCCCAAGTTTCATTAACTGCAATTACATGTGGACTAGAATCTATAGCGGATATCAAACACTCAAACTTGGTAAAATTATTGGGATTAATAAGTGATCTCATATTGATGCATATTGATGAAAAAGTATTTTCACTGGAGTTTTTAAGGAGTATTGCTGCTTCATTTGAGGTTAAATAACTATCATTTCCTAATGAACAAATTTGTGTTTCAGTGTCATTGGATACTTCTGTACAAATTTCTGGAAAAAGTTGGTTTAATTTTTTTGCATCATAGCTATGTTTTTGTTGATTTAGATCAGTTGTAAAAAGGTTTGAAAAATCAGAAGTCTCTAGAGCATGAAAAGGAAATAAGGTTGCAGAGCAATTAAGACATAGAAATTTGTTTAAAGAATTTTTTTCATTAGAATGCTTATTAAAACATTGAGAGTGATAGTTTTGATTGCAGGAGTTACAAAGTGAAAATAGTTGTTTTTTTTAATTTGTTGTTTACATTCAAAGCAAATAATTATTTGGCTATTACTACTACACATCAGTTATATGAACAAACACAAAAGAAAAAAAAATTTACACAGACAAACAAAAAGATTAACAAAGAGAGAATATCAAAAATAAAAAATGCTAAAATAGCTTCTATTAAATTTATTAAATTAAATGCAAAATTTACTAATAGGTAAAAAAATAAAATAAAATAAAATTATTATGAGATAAGGGTACATGAAACCAGCCAATTTATAAAGATATATTAATAATTTTTTGTATTGGGAAAATTTAGTTTAGACTAAATAATAAAAATTGACCAATTCAGTATAGAATAAAAAAGATAGATCATTGTTTTACAGTTTGTGCATAACTGAGTTCACTTTTAATTTTAGTTATATCAATAAAATCATCAATTACCTTTTTTTTATTGTTATGAAAAACAAAAATCTCACCCTTCCAACTCCAAACTGGGCATTGTTTAAATTCCAAGCGAGCTTTTTCTAATAGCTGCAGTCGACGTTTTGTAAGGGATTCTGTGATAATCATTTTAGTTCCTTTGAGAAATCTTTTTTTTCTATATACTTCATTTTTTTGTGTCCTACGAATGAACTTGACAATAACTGGGGTGCCTTTTTTTGAGGGTAGTGGATGTGCAATGTCAAGATCATTTGCCTGTAAGGTGAATCAAGTTGTAAATGTTCATTTAAAGTATTACAAACAAAATTTTCTATTTCTAAATACTTCCCCGGTTTTGATTTTGGTACGTTTTCACATCCATGAATGACCAAACAATTTGACCGACTATATTGCTCAAGGTCATCTTGTCTTCTTTCTACAGCAGATAACCTTTTCATGGTTGAATCAATCATCTGCTGCAGTTTTAGGAAAGCTTCTTTCATGCCATTGAGCTCATTCTTTTGTTCATCATTTTTTGATACATCTGTAACACAAATTTTAGAGGCAGCATCTGATCTTGGATTTTTAGATTTATTTTCATAATTTGATTCATAAACTGCCAACCTTTCTTTCATTGATTCCATTTCAATTTTAATCTTTTTTAAATCCTCCATTTTTTTATGTTTGTTAGAAAAATAATAAAATTCAAAGTTTTTAATTTAACAATTGAGTACACCCAATAAATTACAAAGAAATTTTGGCTTAAAACTACACACCACCTATTCCATGTACCTTATTCAAATTGAATTTTCGTCTAAAGACTTACGAAAGCATGTTTTTAACCTATTTGCAGTTCCATATAAATAACGAACCTGGTTATTTATATCTTCGTCATTACGTAACTTGGAGTTAAGAAATACCCCAAGGTATTTAATTTCATTTACAAACCGTATCTTGAAATCACCAAGTACCACATTAGGTTTAATATTTAATTTAAAAGTGCTAGATGCAAAAGATAAGCCTAGTGTTTTTTGACAATTTAATATTATATTATGAGAGGAAGCATACGAGTGGCATACATCAATGATACGTTGAAGACCATGAATGCTAGGAAAAAAACAGCACAAATCATCAGCAAATAATAAATGGTTAACAAGAGATTTTCCAACAAAATATCCTACTTTTATTCTGTTTAGTTCTTTCGATAGATCATCTATATAAACTGCAAAAAAATATGGACTTAATACGCTACGTTGTCTAACACCATTAGTTACCGAAAATAACGAAGAATAACGTCTACCCCATCTAATTTGCATACTTTGTTGAGTATACCAGTAAACTAATAAACAATAAAACACATTGGAACATTGCGCACAATTAGCTTTTGAAAGAGCAAATAATGATTTATCCGATCAAATACCTTTCAAATATAATTTTAATCACATTATTTTAAATCAAATTAGGACTGCCTTTTGGAGTTCCCATGGTTTGGCGGGAACCCCGAGATCACGTGACTGACTGCTATTTTTGCATGGTTAACACGAAAGGTGTTGGCAAGAAAAATCGGCATTCTATCGAAGTATTCCCTCTGCCATTCGACCTGTTCCACATTGTGAAGAACTTCCGGTCCCGGTTTTCAATGGTTTTTCCTCAAGTGCTGACAGTGATGATGATCAGCGAGAGCATGAGGGCTGCAATAACGAGATGTTTTCTGAATTTGAATTCTTTTTAGATGACACCAATCGGCTATCAGCCCCTGAGCTGTTTAGCCAAACGGAATTGAATGACTGTTTGTGATTAATTTGTGATTTGGGACTCTCCAAGAAAGCTGCAAGAAAAGCATCTACTTGATGACTCTGCAAAAGTTTCGTATTTCCAAAAGCGAGACCGGTCTTTAGTGAAATTTTTCTCAGAACAGAAATAGTTTGTTTACTGTCACAATATCCCTGGTCTGCTCAGGCAGTTAGGTGTTGCCTCGTACATCGCAACTGAATGGAGACTGTTTCTGGATAGCTTTAAAAAGTTTCGAACCGGAAAAAGAATAGCTATAACAGTGACGACCAAAACATAAAATATTACAGTTTACATAATTGTCAAGCAATTTGAATAAAATAAATCAAATTTACAAATTTTATGATGTTTGTTTTTATAATATTGTATTAGGCTGTTTATAATTGTATAGTCGCAAGCATAGGCGTACCAGCCAAAAAAAATTTGGAAGGGCAATAAATTTTGCCCAAAGTTTGCAACATTTGCCCAAATCATAATTTTTTAGTAGTTTACGGAAAAGGACAGAAAAATTGTCTTAAGATTGTCGGACAAAGACCAAATTTCGTCCTAAAACCATGGTGTTCTCTAAAAAAAAAAAAATTTTAACCTAAATTTGATAACTATTTTTTGCAATTAATCATTGTCGCTGCCCTAAAATTTCTGATTTTGCCTAAATTTCTCATATTGTTGCAGAAAAAATTCGGGTTTTGCCCAAATATTTTCTAGTCACTCCCCGAAAAATTATAATTTTTCCCAAATTTTGGAAGCTTGGGTGGGGCAATTGCCCCCTGCCCCCGCCAGTTAAAGACCGTTGCAAGACCAAACAAAGTCACTACAGCATAAGATGTGATTGGCTTACAAAAAAAGGAGCCCAGCGCAAGAAAAATAGAGGGAGCCACTTTTTAGTGTTTTGAAACAAAGTGATTTCTAAATAATAAAAAAATGCTATCACTTTATGGTTGCCACTGTCATGTTGCTATTATTTTTTTATTTTTATCTATATATTGTGGTTAAAGCACCGCATTGATGATCAACATGGTCTCGGTTCAAAACCCACTTGCGCCATTCTGTTGTGTCCTTGGGAAAGACACTTTACGGCGTTTTCCCCTGCTTGGTGGTCTTGACAAGCAGTTCTAAATTACAGTAATATCTCTACTAAATTACTAGCGGACAGCAATATCTTGGCATCTCCGGAAGCAGGTCGGGGTAATTGCTTACCCTATGTATAGCGCCTCCGTCGCTTTCCTGCGAGTCAGGAGGATAAATATAGAGATAAAAATAAAAAATAAAAAATAAATAAATAAATATTTATCCTCCTGACTCGCAGGAAAGCGACGGAGGCGCTATACATACGGTAAGCAATTACCCCGACCTGCTTCCGGAGATGCCAAGATATTGGTGTCCGCTAGTAATTTAGTAGATATATTGTAATTTAGAACTGCTTGCCAAGACCACCAAGCAGGGGAAAGTGCCGTAATGTGTCTTTCCCAAGGACACAACAGAATGGCGCAAGTGGGTTTTGAACCAAGACCATGTTGATCATCAGTCCAATGCTTTAACCACTCGATCACGCTGCCAAGAAATAGAGCAATATTTTGCTAAGGGGGGACACTTTTTGCCGTTTTTTAAGGGGTCCCGGTGTGGCCGCTCCGTATATCGCACTCTACTAAAACTAACACTGAGTACAAAAATTGTTGTGAATAATAAACCAATTTCCTTAACAAAATAAACTGGGACAAAAGCTTTCATTGCGATTTAAATCCGTCGTTAGCCGTATTTGTCGGGGTGGCAGGGGGGCAATATCATAATTTTTCGAGGAGTGACAGGGAAATATTTGGCCAAAACCACAATTTTTTGGGCAGCGATGTGAAAAATTTGGGAAAAATCAGAAATTTTAGGGCAGCGATAGCAACGATCAATTGCAGAATATAGTTATCCAATTTAAATGAAGACCTTTGTTTTTTTTTGGTCTTCATCCTAGGATCTCAGACAATTTTTTTGTTCTATTCGTAAAGTACTGAAAAATTATGATTCGGGCAAATGTCACAAAACTTAGGAAAAACTTCATTGCCCCCCAAATTTTTTTTGGGCTGGTACGCCTATGGGGGCACCAGAAACATCAGGGGGCTTGAATAGGACAAAAGGACTACGATCCATTGCCTTGTTGCCTTTTTCAAAACGAAAGGGCACAGGTGGGAAGATAGTGACCTTTGAAATTCGTAGTATAGAAGCATTGTTAAAATTTGTCTGTACAATCATATAGACTTGACAAAATATCAGATCGATTGGACCTTTTTTTACTTTTTTACCTTGCATTAGTTTATTAAGACAAAAATGCTAGAATTGAACACAGATTCAAAGTGATAACCTTTTTTTTTAGTCTTTACGTATTTGGGACGAAAGCGAAGATTTTGAGCAACCACTGAAAGTGATAAATTTTTTGTCATCACTTGATTTTTGTGCTAAGAATGGGTAGCGGAACATACTACAAAATAATGATTCA
Source organism: Diplosoma virens (assembly GCA_963680785.1). Lineage (NCBI taxonomy): Eukaryota > Metazoa > Chordata > Ascidiacea > Aplousobranchia > Didemnidae > Diplosoma > Diplosoma virens. Next base: position 11,723,610 of record OY796896.1, read on the forward strand.
GGAAATCATAGGCGTACCAGCCTAAAAAAGCTGACAGGCAATACATGCTTTTCGCAAAATTTGTGACGTTTGCGCAAATCATGATTTTTTATTACTTTACAAAATTTGTGTCTAAAATTAGGGTGAAAGCAGAAAAAAGTCTTAATTACTTTGAATTTCTCTTTGATTTCTCGATTTTTCATCTCCAGAACATAATGATAAGTTTTCACTTCTAATCTTAAAGTTTTTTCTGCATTGCGTTTATTTTTGTTGCACAAAAATTTGTTTTGCCCAAATAATTCCTTGTCGCTGCCATAAGATTTCTAATTTTCCCCAAAATTTTTCTATCGCTGCTCAAAAAATTTCAGTTTTACCCAAAGTTTTGAAATTTCTGGGGGAATTTACTCTTCTACCCACTGGCAGGTACGACTAAGCGAACCGAATTTTTTAGGCTGTCGCGGCTATAAACCTTAACTATAATTTTTTCATCCAACAAAAAAGGTGCCTTTGAATTCCCACCTGCTTTCCGGCGCTGCTCTTTGTGAACATACAGTGATTCTGCTTTGACTTAGACCTATAATAGCGCAAAGAAGTCACAACAATCTTATTTCTGGTTTTAAAATTTAAATTCACACAGCACCAACTATTTGCTCATGACAAGTTTATTTTCAAATGATCTTCTGGCCTCTATTTCTCAAGTATTCCACACCTTCGGAGCGAATCACGTGCAAGACAATTGCCGGCATCTCAATGACTTTTTGTTAATGATAATTTTGAAATCACGGAGGAGTGTAATTACCAGTTAGAAATTTGTTCATAAACGTTTTTCATGCTTACAAAACCATTCTCTTTTGTGACGTAATAAGCATGTTTGCTAATGAGATAAGTTCGCTGTTTATGGTTGCTTTAAGTTGCTAAAGCAGGAATTTTAGCTTATCATTTTTTGTTGCGCTTTGTGACTTGGCAATTGTGTTGGTTTTCTTTTTTGTCTTTTATTTTAATATATTCCTTACAAAATCCTCACCCAAATTTATTCTCATCGCAACTCTTGACTCCTGGATTACTATTCGCACCAGGGATACCTGTCCTGAGTTTCCATCTAGGTTTCTAGGTTTTATTTTTTTAAATCTCTTCAAATCTCTGTTTCTTTGAGAAAATAAATAATTATTCATTATTAACCTCTTCTCCTCCGCGTCTCTATACAAAAATTAGACAGAAAAAATCCGATTTTGCGTAGTATCAATAGTTTTCAAAAAATTAAAAAAAAAAATTTAATGATTTGTAAATTAAAGTTTTGTTTAGCAAAAAAGCACCCTTGATATGTAGGACAAAAAATGGCAAACGAACTCAGAAGTTCTCTGAACACAGGGATTAAAGAGCGTTGTTTATAACGCTTCTCTAAGTTTTTCTCGACTTTTCAACAAACTTTTTATATTATATTTTTCTAAAACATTGCAATTTGCCATAATAAACAAACTCATAAATATTTAATAATATTTTTGAGAAAAATTAACTTCTAGGTTTTTTCTTATGTAATCTGGGTTTTTATAAAATCCATGGCGGGGAGCCCTGATTTTTAACTTTTAGTTATTTAAAACGAGATTCTTTCTTATTTTTTTAAATGGCGAAAGGTAACAAAATATACTTTTAAGGTTTAATTTTTGCAGTACTGTACTGAAAAATTTTTAATATTACCAAAAGTGCTGCTGTGAAATAAAATTTCCTTAAATCTTTCAATTCAAATTTTTTGACCTAAATGCAAATATTTCTATTTTGTGTTTACTGCTGTAGATTGTGACTAAACTTAATTGCTGTTAATCAATAGCTATAAAATTGTTTTTGAGTAATATTTTACTTACTTTTTTTTTAGTGATATCTTTTAACTAAATCTACTTGTAAGAATGATTGTTAAACTGTCACTTACCGGTATTGATTTAGTTATGTTTTGTGTTTTGTTTATATTAAAAAATAGGATCTCTTCAAGAAGTCATTGTAAGTAATTTTTGTTCATGAAACTAACTTGAATCCCCTCTGTGGTTATTATTACTTTTTGAAGAGATCCTTTTCCTCTTGATGTTTTTATTTCATCCTAGTGCTGTAGGGGATTCTGGGTTAGTTTTATTAAAAAAAAAATGCTTACAGTGACTTCTTGAAAAGACTCAAAAAATGTTGGCAATTTTTTTTTGGTGAAACTAACCAGGAACCCCCCTTTCAACACCAGGGTGGAATAAATAAGAAGCCAAAAAAAAAAGGATCTCTCAAGAAATGATAATAAATGCAAAGGCATCTGGATTAGTTTCACAAACTAAAATTGCTTACAAGAGACCCAAAATGCTTATACAGCAGAATAAATGATCAAATAAACATGTTTTATTAGAAGTCTTATTTTGTAAAAAAATTTTTTATTGGTTATTTTCTTAATTGAAGTAATGTTTGGCTTACCACCTCCTGTTGAAAAACCAAAAACTCCCAAAAATTTTAAAGAAGCTTTTACAGATTGGTTTATAGATTCTAAAAAGCGGTAAGAATGAAAAAACAATTAATGTTAAATTTTTTTCAAGTCACATCTTTTAATAAGTAATTTATTAAATAGTAATAGTGTTGTTGATTAATATTTTTTAACCCTTTACTTTTTGTGTAGAAACATTATTGTAAGTCATTAAATAAATTCTTTAAACAGAAAAAAAATGTACGATTTTTTGATTTAGAATTTAGATCATTGTGTTGAAATAAAATAGCATAAAGGGTGCTTTTATATTAATTGACACTCTTGTTTTTACTCATCTCTCATTTCTAATTGTAATGCGCTTGCTGGTTAAATATGCTTTCTTTTAGTCAACCCTAACCTTTAACTTTAACCTAACACTTACTCGAACCCCTAACTCTAACCGTAACCTCTAACTCTAACCTAGCACTTACCCTAAACCCTAACTCACTGTCATACAAACAAAACAAAAAAATAAAATTATTTATTTGCTTTTATTTGATAGTGTATATAATTTTGTATGTTGTGTACAATAGACACAAAAAAGAACATAAAATGCAAGATGCAATCAGAAAAAGAAATGTTGCGAATCAAAAGAAAATTAGAAATGTGAGTTCGATACGAGAGAAAATTAGAAACAAGAGAAAAATAAAACCGAGAGTGTCAATTAATATGAAAGCACTGAATAAAGTTTGTAAACTTATGTTAGTTTTCAGATTTTATTCTTAATGCATTGATTACTAATTTAAACTATATAATAAAATAGCTATTAAACAATTTTAAATGATTTTTCTATAAATTTGTTGAAATAATTTAAACTTCCAAGTTTGTTTCCTATGTCCATTCAATACAAAATTTTATAATGGCAAATAATATTAAAGCAAAATATTTGATGATATTTTGGAAGCATCATTGAATAGTTAAGAATATTATGATTGTAATTGACTGGGGGAATTTCAAAACCTACTTGTTCCATTTTGTTGTGTCTTTGGGAAAGACATTTTATGCACTTTTTCCTGCTTAGCGGTGTTGGCAAGCAGTTTTTAATAACAATCATATCTTCAATAAAAACTAAAAATCCAAAATAAAAAATTCAACTCGAGAGCAATATCTTTGCATCTTTGGTAGCACCTCTGATGCTTTCCTGTGAGTCAGTAGGATAAATAGAGAGATGAAAATAAATTAAAAATCTTGATTGTAAGAATATATTATATTCTTACACAATCAATTCTTACAATTTTGATAATAATAAGAAAGTAACATTTTTGGGTTTAAATTGCTTTGCAGAGGAAAATAACTAAATTAATTTTTAGAAAACTTCTTCTCAACGTTACTTTTTTCTTTGCTGGAATTTATATAACATCGTCTTTTAAAGAATTAACTTTTGAAGCTCCTCCATTGCCACAACCGGGTGCTTAATTATTTTTTGATAAACTGCTTTACCACTATCAAATTAGTTTTACTTTATAGTGTCAAACAGGCATCAAATTAATTTTAAAAGATTATTGAGTATGTGCTAAAAAATGTATAAGTTTCAATTAAAAAATTACCTGAATTTTGCAAAAAAGATATTTTATGTCATGTTATCATTGCAGCTACTATGTGTGTGTCCTTTTTTATTAATTTCAGTTTATTTTTTTGAGCTGTTCTTTAAAATACAAAATTCAAAGTGCTAAATATTGTGCAATTTTAAGAACAGGTCTAGCATTTTGATTTCAAAATAATCTTTGAAAAATGCAATTTAATTAAACAAAGTTTATTTTTAGCTAACTATGTGGTACCTACTGTAGTAATAATAATAAATTATTTTTAAAATACGTTTGCTTTGATTTAACCAATAATGAGTTGCTATTTTTCAATCAAAATATTTACGCATCCAGGATTCCCCAAATTTAAGCTGCATTTAAACTTAACCATCATTTAACTTAAAAAGTTAAAACTTAAACAGCTCTATGCAGTGACGCTGGTAGTGCATTGTTTTCATCATATTATTTTAAAAGACGGTTTGCTCAAACTTGCATGTCGTGAATGTCGGTAGTATTTGTATTTCGATTCATCAAGGCCAAACATAATTTTTCCCTTTATTTATTTTCCGAACTCGCTGGATAGCAAAGAGGGGTTACAAGTGGTTTTCTCGTCATGGGTGGAAGAGATATGAAGGGCTCATTTTTAACAACTGTAATTCTCGTGGTTTCAGTTTAACCCTTTTGTTTTGCTTTCCAGAAAAGCACATAAATTTTTATTTTATTTTAATTAGCAGCTTTAAATTATGTCATGACTGTCATATTATTCTTTTAAATAACGTAAGGAATAAAAGCATGTTATCAAAAGATTAGGATTAAATTTTTAATTTTATTTCTAATTGATAATATCCATTAATCACCAATAAAATTAAAAGCAACTAAAAAGACTAACGAAAATAGCTTAGAACAGAATCAAACGTCACTTTAAATGAAACCAATTAAGAATAGTGCGTTTTCGATGACAGTAGGCTACTTTACATTTACCTCTCACCTCTTATTTTCTCCCAACGCCTATTCCTTTATACCGGTGGGTGGTCTTTTCGTCCGACAACACTTCGTCCACGTGTTTTTGTCCAACGAGTTTCAGTCCAATTTTAAAGAAAAGAAGTCTTGTTAAGGGAACCTTAAACCGAACCCCTAACCCTAAATCTAACTTTATTGGACGAAAAGTCGTGGGCGAAGTGTCGGAAGTCGGTACCCGCTTTATATTATTTGAAAACGCGGTATCCAATCTGTATTTTTCCAACATCTAATCCCTACCGTATTCTTTGGAGGAATTTACTCTCCCTCGCTCCGCTCGCTGTGCCCTCTCCCGTTTGCGCTGCAACGGGCACATACAAACTCCACAGGATTGGCTGAGCCGAAACTTCTTCATGCAGCAACTGTCGTTTAGAACCACGGGACAATCGGGACATCTCTTATTAGACTGCCCTGTTCTTGATTCTCTACGTCTGGCCATCTTCGACCACTCACTCACTATCCTAGATCTCTAGTCTCGTCGCTTAGGGGTTGCCCGATTATTGGGACTCCTCAGAGTTGATCTGTACCCTCATCTCTAAGAATGGGTCGGTTAAACCCACCACTTTTTCAATTTAAAACTGTTATTAACAGCAACTTTACGCAAAGAAGCAAAAAGTCTTTGTTTGGTGTTGATCTAAAAAAAAAGTAATGTGAGAGACCTTTTATTCTTTGAATATAAATTAAAAAATTTTTGTTGGTCTGCACCTGAGAGTGAATATGAAAATAGTTTAAAGCAACTACGCATTTGACAGTGAAAATAAAAATAGTTTAAAGCAGTTTTTTTCAACGTGAGGTATGGAGATATAAGGACATTACGAACCAATTTGGGTGGAAAAATATAAGGAGGCCTCCAAGCGGAAGCTTTCGCTGAAGACTTTTGCAACAAAAATAGAGAGATCAGTAAAGTTTTAAAGTGATGGCCTAAACTTTTTTTAGTCTTTACTAGTCTTTTTGGGGCGAAAATAAATATATCAGAAACAGTTTCAAAATGATGACCTTTTTTTAGTCTTTACTAGTTTGTTGCGCTAACTGTATTGCCCCAAAATATTTTTCGGCTGTTATAGCAATGTATTACTAAATGGAGAACCAGAAACCAGAATGCCCCACCTAATCACTTCTAAAGTGATTAGGTGGGGCATGACCAAAAAGAAGTTGAAAAACACTGGTTTAAAGCAACTATGGTTCGTAGGTTTCAATGTTCTTTTATTTTGCATTTGTTTTCCCTATATTTTTACTCCAAAGGTGCAGCTTTATTTTTGGTAAAAAAATTCTGAAAAATAATGCCTAGCGTCAGGGCGTCGAACCGGATCCGTAAACCCGTATTAACCGTTATTATTTTTTGAACCCGAAAAAATAAAATTTGCTGAGCCTTAACCGGAGCTGAATCCGTGAAAAAAATTGCTGAACCTGAAGCGGAACTTTATTTTAAATGGATCCGCTTCAACCGTTCGTTGCACAGATTTTAATTTTAAAGTTATTTGTAGAAGAATCAGAATCACAAATTTGTCTTTGAAGTTGCAATATTTTTGGTCACGATACATGTTGTGTGGCAATACAGAAACCTTACAAACGACTTTTTAGGCGAAATTTAAAGCAAAAACATGTCACTTGCTAGATAAAGAAAGCGAGATTTTAAATAGGTATCCTAAAGCTTTTTACAGTGCGATACTTTTTAAAAAATACGTATTAATATAGAGACGCAGCAAACATAACGAAACCAAATCATATAGGACGAAAGTTACTGGAATAAACTAATTAAAAAAAACTTTATGGTGTCTTGCGAACAATTTTTATACTCAAAATTTTTTAAATTAAAATTGTACATAGCGTAGTCCACGCAATAAAATAAAATAATTTGACGCCATTAAAAAATCAAAGTTGCACACCGTTTGGGAACCACTCAACCAAAATTTAGTTGCGTGGAGAAGTTTAATAAAAAAGCAGTGTACTTTTATCGAATGATTCGAGTTCAATGTACAGGGTGACACAAAAAAAACGGTCATCACCAAAAATCGAATAATTTCCAAAATTTTGTTTAGATTGACACAAAACTTCAGCTACATTAGGTCAAGCTTGTGTAGTAGACATCTCCAAAGTTTCAAGTCTGTACTACAAAAACTCTTTGTTTCATTGGGGTTCAAAAAATGTGCTCCAAATGAGCTCCCCGGCGCTGCAGGCACATTTGGATCCGGCGGGCAAAGTTCTCGATGACCCTCCCGCATTCCTCCCTTGGGATCGCTCTTATTGCTGCTGTGATTGCTGCCTTCAGGTCAGGGATAATCTGGGGGTTGTTTCCATACACCCTGTCCTCAAGGTATCCCCACAGATAAAAGCCCGCCGGATCCAAATGTGCCTGCAGCGCCGGGGAGCTCATTTGGAGCACATTTTTTGTGCGCCAATGAAACAAAGAGTTTTTGTAGTACAGACTTGAAACTTTGGAGATGTCTACTACATAAGCTTGACCTAATGTAGCTGAAGTTATGTGTCAATCTAAACAAAATTTTGGAAATTATTCGATTTTTGGTGATGACCGTTTTTTTTGTGTCACCCTGTAGCTTATAATTGCTCCAAATGGTTTTTATTACCATGATGGTATCCCTTACAGTTGAGATTGAGTGAAAGATGATGTTGAGCAAGCAATGCAAGAAAGTTAACTGATTTTTGATTTTTCAAAAAAGCAAAATTTTTTAAGGAAATTTGCTAAGATTAGGAAGAGAGGCTATTAGCCTTTATATTGTAGCGTGAAGTTTAAATAATTTTCTGTAAGCTAACTGCTTTTTTCTTATTTTTCAACTTCCATTAGGCTAAAAGTGTGCTTTTGCCATTTTACTTTTTTTATATTTTTTATAACTAACAAGAGAGGAAACTGAAAGAGATAATCCAGGTTTACCTATCCTGCAGTAATCATAAGTATATTTATTTCAATGGTTTAACGGAGGGGGTCCCATTGATTTGTACGTAGGCATTTCGGTTGATTCGTATGTTGAATTCTAAAAAGGGTCTTCACTTTTGCCTTAAGGTTGAGTCAGGATGAGCTGTTCATAATTTTTATGCTTATTTAAAGATACTGTAGCAGTGAGAATTGGATGATTAAATTTTTTATTTGCTTCAATTCGCTTCAATGTTACGTCATAGATTTATCTCTGTTCCGTTCTTAAAAATCGCCCACACTATGTATATTCACAATCTCATAAAAAATCTCTTTGATTTCGCTTTGGTCCGGCCCAAATAGCCTAAGAAATAACGTTTTTATAAGCAATTTAAATATTTTACATTTACTTGTAAAAAAATGGCAACACTGCTTAGTATCTTGAGTCTTGGAGAAAGATCCAGAACTATCCACTTGACCTGTTTTGACTGTGGCGTAATAATAGTGATTGGTGATTGGCTTCATTGAGTAAATTTCAGAACGATCGAGAAACCTTACCTACCGACTGGTATAAATAAGGCTCGCTGGAAAGCAGTATTATGATTCGATGATTCGTTGTGGTAACTTAATTTTGGAAATTTGTTAACTGTGTGAAGTCATAGTTTTTGAACGCAAGTCTTTGGTTGTCTACGTGATTGTGAAGTATTAAGCTACTGAATCTGTATTTGCTGTTGATTTATACTATTCGGGCTCCTAAGTGGATTGGAGCATATTTTTTAATAAAGAAGATATTGTGGTAGTCTGAGCTGTGATTTAGCTAGACTATATTTTTGCTGTCGCTGGTTCGCAGGTCAGATCCAGCAAGAAGATTAAGAATTTTATCTTTTAGTAGACACCGAGATTGCGTTATCGGCGAGGCCTTCCTTACAGGCGCCGAAAGGTTAGACGATTAAATATCGTACTAAGTTACCGAATTAACTTCTACAAAATTTAAAAAATTTTTTACCAGCGGAACATAACTCTCCAAAATTTAAAAAACTAAAATTTGTGGAAGTACAAAATTTCAAACTGCTTATTTCAAATTTATTAAAATTTGCTACAATCTCTTAAAATCAGTGTTTCTCAAACTGTGTGCCGCGGCACACTACTGTGCCGTAAGAGATTTCTAAGTGTGCCGCAAAACTTTTTAAAATGCATTAATTCATGCTTCGCAACAGCAACGTAAACACACTCTATAAAAGAGGAAAAGCATGATTTTTATGGGCTGCGACCACAAACCTTAAAAATTTTAAATGTAATTCCCATTACGTAAAGTTTTAGTGATCAGTTGTCTTTCAGGCTCGTTTCGGTACACCGGGCATTTTAAACTCGCGGCCCGCAAGTCTTTTATACAGAACTAAATTTAAATAATTAAAGTGACAACGTTTATTAGCAAGGACTTGATTTTCTAACCGAAATTAACCAACCAAGTGAAGAACATTTCTTTGGTCCTCCCCTTGATTTCAACGTAAAATTTAAAAGAATAACCTGGATCAGCCAAACGATCCACGTGAAGGCTTTTTTTATTGGCCTTCAATTTCTTTTGTAACCAGATTGCGACCAGCGGCAAAATTTCAGGCTAAAATTTCACCGATGCGCTCCACATAACCGCGCGAGTTTGACATGCCTGGCGTACGCGATACGCAGAACTTAAACACTTTGTATGAAAACAAACAGTACAAAATATAGTGAAGAATGATAAAAGAAAGTTGTGACTCTATTTATAGAAAGTTACATAAAAATTTGAGGCTTTCATGTAATACACTATCATATGCATCAGGTAAAGGAAAACGTGGAAAACTCAGTGCAGACCAAAAAAGATCTGCACTCTGGTCCAAGTGTGCCGCGAAAATTGGAAAGGTAGCAAAGTGTGCCGCGGGCGTAAAAAGTTTGAGAACCACTGCATAAAATTGTTCAGTGAAGATTTGGCTGACTCAATCCCTTTTATTGCCTTAATGTATTGTCATAAACAATTTTTTCTGGCGAGAAAATGAAGCAAAAAAATGTGCGCGAGATACATGAACGTCCGCCAGGGGAGCAAAAGGGGTGCTTGCCTTTTCGCATTTCAAATTTTACGAAATCGTCGTCGTCGTTTAAATTTTTTTTTTTTTGGTCGATGTTGTGACCTGGGAAACTTTTCAAGGACACGTCTATCCGGTAAGCGATTGTTTGGACCTACGCTAGCGAAAGCTAGATCTGGATTGGTGCCAGTGTTCCAGCGGCCGGAATAAAAACTGGCAGCGTCCTTGGCATTATATAGGAGGGCAAGACAATTAATACTTGCCCAGCCAGCCAAGCACTCACCGTTCGGACTGTTGTCATCGTAACCCCAGTCAGCATGACGACAGTTAAAATCGCCAGCATACAGACAGGGGTGAGGATACACTGGGAGATCCAGGGTTCGCAATCGCGTTGGCGGTGGTTTGTAGACGTTGACTATTTTATAGCCATCAACGTCCACACACAACCATTCGATCTCCGATGTCGGTGGAGATTGGTCTAAAAGCATGTATCTCAGTCGCTCGTGGACAAACGTGGCAAGGCCATGCTTCCTGCTTAAAGAAGACCCAGCTAGTTGGTAGTTTGGAAGTACCAACTTCTCTGCATCAGTGCAGTGGGTCTCCTGCAGTAGGATGACGAGTGCCTCAGACTGCATAGCGAGGTGATGAAGAACATTCATCTTGCTTGCAATGAGGTCTTCGATGTTTAGCTGAAGAATAGTGGGTCTTCGGAACTTGTTGGCAATGTGCCCTGAAAAGGGCAGTTTTATCTTAACATTGCCCCGTCCTGAAAAGGACGTTTGCCGATTAGCAGACCCACACTGAACATCGGAATGGGTGGATACCCTTCCGTTTTGGTAGGTTCAGTTTCGGTCTGTCATTTTAGGATCTATGAACAGACTTACTCACGGCCCAGGCTGCGTGAAAGCACCTACCATCTGGGCCTTTTACGAAATAATATATAGGTACGCACTAAAAACCCTTGAAAGTTAAGGCTCGTTTCCACTACAAGGGTGGAATAAAGCATTTTTTGATTGTTTTAATCTTCTTTCTGCGCTTAAAATCTAAGCGAAACAAAAAAAATCAATAAAACAAGCAAAGAATACTCCATTCCACGCTTGCATTAGAAACGAGCCCTTATGCGTCAATTTTTTATAAACTTGAATGACTAAATGTTTAATTTTTTTTTAATTTTATAAGTATAGACTACGTAAGATAAAGACCCGTTTTCACTACCAACGTGAAATGGAGTATTTTTTGTATTATTAATCTTTTTACTTCTTTCTGCGCTTAAGCGCAAACCAAAGCAAAAAAATAAATAAAAGAAACAAAGAATACTCCAATCTACGCTCGTAGTAGAAATGAGAATAATGTCTCATAACTATTTATAGTAAACCTTCTGCGTGAGGGCTGCCAGTAAAAAATTATCAAAAACTTATTAGATAGGTGTGTCAGTGGCAGAGGTCGAGTCACAACACGGTGCTTCGAGACCGAGACGAGACGGGACTTCGGAGTACCAAAAACGAGACGATACGAGACCGAGACGAGACACGCAAGACTTTACATAAATTGTTTTGGTTTAAGCCAGGGCTGTGGAGTCAGAATCAGAAGTCGGAGTGGGAACCCAAGTGGTTTTTTAAATATGCTGAAGCCGGAGTCTCTTTTTCAGATTTGCTATAGCTGGTATGGGATTCGTATTTTTCTGTGGTCACTCCAACTCCAATTTTTGATTAATTGTTAAATAGTCATATTTATCATCTGAATGATTCAAAAATAAGCAAGCAAAAATACGGCGAGTACTTGGATAGGTCACCTTTTGGACTTTAATTTGAAGTGCAAACTAGAAACAATTTTGGCTTTATGTTAACAGCCAAGGTTGGCTTTTTATTTACAAAATTAAACTTAAGTTTCGGTTTGGGAGTTGTTTTGAAAAATTTAACTGAAGATTAAAAAAGATTTTTATTGGAAAAAATGCGTCAAAATGCGCTTGATTGCTTATCAGTTTCGAAAGTCCAGTGACGAATAAAAAGAAATTCTTCATTTGAATTCAGCTCTCCTTAAAATGTCAAGATTGCTTAAGAAATGTGGGCACTTGTCTAAAGCTACCGCTTGTAATCTCTTATTATTTGCAATACTTATAATATGCATTAACTTAACAAAAAAAATGTTTAGTCAGCGGTTAAATGTAACCAGAGTAAGAACAAAAACTTTTCAATTTTAATCTACTCTTAGTTGTATGGATAAGAAAAGGTATTATGAAAAGCTAACCCTTCAATTACTTAAGGCTATTTATAGGAGGTGTCGCTTCTTGTTTGCTGGATCCTTCCTGGTTGCAAAGTGTGACTTATAACTAAGGTTGTGAAATCCAAAAAATTTCTTCCGTTTTCCGTATATAGAAAAAAATGTTTTCCAACACCGACTACAATTATTTACAGTTTTACGATTCAAATTTTGAGTATAGAATACTTGAAAAAATGACTCCGACTTCATCCCTAAAAGGAGGACTTCAGCGATTCCGATTTCACAACCATGAAGGCCTAATTGTTGAGTGCTTAAAGCGCATTAGAGCGACGAGATTGTGATCGACATGATATCGTTAAAAAAGCCTACTCGAACCATTCTGTTGTCTTAAAAAAGACACTTTTATGACACTTCCCTGCTTGACGGTCTTGGCAAGAACTTCTAAATTTTAGTCATATCTCATTAAACCAAATAACAAACTAAAAAATTTCTATCGGACAGCAATATCTTGGGATCTCCGGGAGCGTCGGGGTAACTGCTTAATTGCTTGCCTATGTAGGCCTACAGTGCCTCCGTCACATTCCTGCGAGTCAAGAGGATAAATATAGAGAAATATGTAAAAATGTAGTCTCCAAATAAAATAAGAAATACCATTCCCAACTTTACCAAATCTAAAAAACCGACTCCTATTTACGACTCCTATTTACGACTCCTATTTACGACTCCGACTTCATCAAATCTAAAGAAAGTACTCCGACTCCGATCTAAAACATGCGACTCGAGGGATTCTGACTCCATAACCCTGCTTATAACTAGGTCTGTACTGATGAGTCGGGATTGCCATAGCCGCATATTTTAGGATGAAGTTGGAGTTGTATCATTATATTTTGTGGAGTCGGAATTGGAAAACTTTAAATTGGTTGAGTTGAAAAATAATTTTTTTTGACTCCACAATCTTGATTTAACCAATTGGTACAAAAAATATAGACCTGTAAACTCCTTTCCACATCAAAAATCTTTATTAAAAATTACAAAAAAGTTTCTCAAGTCAAACATTGATCCTCGCCTATTAGACTTTGATTACCAAGTTTTGCTTTGTCACTGCTAATAGTGATGGGACGATTAATCGGAATCGTATCGGAATAATCGGAATATCGGGGGTTTTCCAAAACATCGGGAATCGGTATCGGAGCTGTATAATTCAGACCCGATTCCGATACCAAAACGATTCTTTAAATATACAGCGCATAAGATAAAAAGTAGTAACACAGAACTGTGCTGGGGTGTTCATGAAATGTTCCTAAAATTTTTTCACCCTTTCTTTACCATTTTTCAATCAATCAAGTTAATTCCAACTGTAAGGTACGTAACTATTCGACGGGACAAATTCGTCGGGGAGCCAATTCGGCAGAAAATTAAATAATTTCGATTTAACTTTACTAGCGTTAAAGCGACAAAAAAAATTTTTGTTATGCCACTAAGGCAATATTATATTACAATTTATTTCTAATATGCCAAACTGATAATCGCTATTGTCACATTTTAAAAAGTAAACTGTGATACCAAAACTTGTTTTTACTATCGTTGGTCAGCGAATAAGAGTAAAAATTCGCATTAAAAAATTGTTGAATGCGTTACATTTAGGTATGTTCCTAGCCGAAATTACTCTATAGGAATTTACAATGGGTTAATTTCGAATATTTAAGTTAAAAAAATGTGTTTCTGGAAAAAATAAATTTGTGAACCAAGGTCGTTTAACATAGAATGTTTTTTGATTTTCTACAAAAAAGTACAACAATGTACTACATGAACGACACGTTTCAAGTTTTGCAAATGTACGAAACTTGTGACGTCATAATAGGTATTATACAATATATAAACATTTTTCTACAAATTCGTTTTAGTCGGCGCGCATGACGCATGAAAAAACTACTCAATGAAGGTTAATTCAGAGTGGTTATCGTAACAAACTACGAGTATTAAACTAAAAACGATGAATATTATTTTAACTGTTTGTTTCGTCTATTAGACTCTTCAAAAGTCAATTAAAAATCTGAAAAACAAATACCAAAAGGAAAGTTTAACAAAGCAATAAAAAGTTGGCAAAAGAACTGAAAAACAAGAAAAATACGGCAGTGATCAAATAGTTAAACCGGTTACAAATCTTTTTAGATTAAATTTTAATGGGTAAGTTTTTTTTTTGTTGCTTACCCTGATGTCACCAAATAACGAATAAATTTATTGGACAAACAGAGCACTTAAAAATGCTATTAAATTAATTAGAGATTTTTTTATGCTTTCTATTAATCCAATAAATTTATTCGTTATTTGGTAACATTTTGTTGGTAAATTTAGTCGTTACCAAATAAGAAATAAATTTATTGGATTAATAGAACGCGTAAAAAAATCTTTAATTATTTTAATAGATTTTTATGGTTCCCTGTTTGTCTAGTAAATCTAATCGTTATTTGGTAACATCAATGTAAGCAACGGAAAAAAAACTTACCCATTGAAATTCAATCTAAAAAGATTTGTAACCAATTCAACTATTTAATCATTGTGTATTTTTTTTGTTGTTTTTAAGTTCTTTTGCCGATTTTTTATCATTTTGTTAATCTTTTCTTTTTGTATTTGTTTTTCAGTTTAGAACCAACAACTGAAGAAATGCTTGTGTTTTTACACTATAATTTGTGAATGCTTCAATTCGACTATGATTAAATGCATAGGCTATTGTTATTATCAACTAAATAAAGTGTATTTTCATTAAACTGGAATTATTTATATTCTTTTATTTACATTGATACTGTGAACTCAATATTACATCTTTGTGTTGTTAAAATAGAATTATTGTTAGATGTGTTTCTGTAAAACCTTCCCAATACATTGTTATCTAGCATTACGTAAAGCATGGTAAGATGATAAACTTTACTAATCAATTTTCAACTTATATACGAATTAGATATGTTAATACTTGTGCACATTAATAGTAATACCAATAGGTAATAATAGCCAGGAATCGGAATCGTATCGGGAATCGGAATCGTATCGGAATCGTTAGAAATTTTGATATCGTCCCATCACTAACTGCTAGGCATGCCAGTTAAACAATAGAGTTTTTGCAGTGTCAAGTGGAGTAATTACATCGCTTTGCCAACTGAAAGTGGAATTCTTCCAGTCAAACAGTAAAGCTTTGGATTCTAACCATCTTCTACAAGTAATTTACCCGACTTGCTTCCGGAAATGCCACAATTTTGTTGTCCGATTGAAACCTTTTGTTATTTTTTAAAAAGATTTTTGGGCTTCTACTAGGTGCATTATTGCACTGCTAGAAGATAAGATGCTAGAAATACATCAAGTTGTGGAAAGACAGCACTAAGAATGCCATCTGTGGCACTGTGCATCACGCACGCCACACCCAAGCTCACTGCCCGACCGTAGTTTTAAGTTTTGAGCTCTTATCAGAGACAGTCTGCTTAACCAAGTTTGTCGCACAGTTAGTCGAATATAAAGAAAAAAATTTAAGATTTTTGGGCTTCCACCAGATACATTGCTACACTGATAGAAACGGCAAAACCTGGGTAAGCAGACTGTTCCCGATGAGAGTTTAAAAGTTGAAACCATGGTCCGGCACTGAGATCGGTTTCGGCCTGCGATAAGTGATGCGCTATGACACAAATAGTAGTTTCTAGTTCCATCTGTCCTCTAGCTCGATATATATATATTTTTTTTTATTTTGTAATATGACTGAAATTTAAAGCAAAAAACTGTGCCGTAAAGTATCTTTCCACAGGGACACAACAGAACTAAGCAAGTAGGATTTGAACCGCCGTCGTATCAATTGCTTAATGTTCACACATGCAACTTATTATAATATCATAAAACAATATCCACTACAATTAAAAGCATTGTAATATAGCCGCTTTTCGAGATACCGTACCAAATTTTCTTATTAAAAATATGAAATGCAAGACGATTAAATGTTGATAAAAACAGTTTTATAATTTCTCGAGCACCTTATACATTGTCCAGGCGTTTTGATTGCCATGCATAAAGATCAAGATTGTAAAGTCGGAATCGCATGGCGTCGGAGGTTCTAAGAAGGAGTCAAACTCTTAAGAGTACACAGAGTCAGAGTCGGAATACTTTATCGGACTCCGACTCCTGATGTCCAATTTTTTTAGAGAACATTACTTTTTAGGGACGAAAATTAACGAACGTCCCGATTCATGACTTCAAAAATATGGCCAACCTAACTTTAAGTAAATCGTTTTTTGCATAATGCTAATGCCCTTATTGGTGAATTGGTGTTGAGAGTCGATAACAGGAGTTGCAGTTGGCATCCTAAAATTTCTAGGAGTTGGAGTTGAATCCAAATCTTCCGACTCCGCAAGCCTGATAGATTGCCATGGTTTAATTCTACTTTGACTAATGCAAATTTAAAAAGGACTATGACGCCCGAATGGCTAAAAAACATACAAATAATCTATTTTTACTGGGGCTGCGAAATTTAAAGATTAATTAATCGATTAATTGTTAATTTATTTTACAGATTAAATTTTTCTTTAACTATTAATCGAATTCAAATTTTATTTTTACCCATCTGGGTAAATCTATTAACATCCAAAAAAATAATAGTGATAACAGTAAAATGGCAATAAAAGAAGAAATAATTTGTTAAATATAAACCTATATCAGGTAAATTACAAGAACATTTTGGACTTAAATTGTTGGCTGACCATAATATCAAAAATGCTGACCAAGTTTATTGCATTCTTAGTAGCAAATCGTTTGCATACCATGGATCTAACAAGTCGCGAACTTACCACCTTAAAAAAAAACACTCGCTGCAATATTCAAAACTGAAGCTTGCAAAGTTAGCTTCATTTAGTCAGTTAATAAATACACTGCAGAAATTTTGATTTAATCGAAATTAATACCAATTAATCATTAATTTCCTAAAAGTTAACTATTAAAAATAAATTAATTGTTACCAGTCCTAATTTTTACAAAAAATCATGACATATTTACAACACCTGTGAGCTTTGCCCACATCGCTGCAATGTCTCGAGCTGGATTCGAGACACCGTGGTCTGGGAACGAGACCGAGACAAGATTTTGAGGTTGCGAGACCGAGACGAGGCTGAGACTTTGAAAAACATGTCTCGAGACATGTCTCGAGGTATCCACCTCTGGTCAGTGGCTAGTCCAAAAAAGATCTATATAAATTCACTACCTATAAACACAATTAATAAGAACGTATTAAGGTCAGGAAACAACAAAAAACTTCCGTTTTCATTTTTGGTGCTCGCATGATTATTACAAAAAATTTATATCATGCAACATTATTGATAAGACTTGGTTATACAACCAAAACCCATACCGGTCAATTAGTTTAATCTTTAATTTTTTTAAAACCTGTACCAGAATTTTTTAAATCCTTTTTAAAATTCTTTTTTGGGTTTGCGACTGTTTGCCTTCATTCCTCCAGGAAGTGCATCTGCGGACGCCCATGGTAACATGAGGTTACAAATCATGTTTACAGTCCAAACGCTCGTCAGATATAGACAAAAAAGATATATTTCAAACCCGAACCGGAGCTGAACCGGAACTGAACCCCTAAAAAAAGTTGCTGAACCTAAGCCGAAACTAAACCCGAAAAAAAAATTTTGCTGAACCCAAACTGGATCTGAACCTGAACCGGAACTGAACCCCAAAAAATAAAATTTGCCAAACCTGAACCTGAACTGGAACGTTATTGTAAACGGTTCGACGCCCTGCCAAGAGTTAAAACGTTTCGAAAAAAGGCTTTATTAAAAAATTTTTCTTACAGAAGTGTAGGGCACAAGCAATATTTATATTCATCCGGTTGGTTCGAACAACCCAGTTCTTAACATATTATATCTCGGCGAACCGGTTAACTATTTGCTCACATCAAAATTATTAGATGCAAAAGTCAGACTTAATGACAAAAATTCTTAACCTGTCTCTGGAAAGAACTTGTCTTATTTTTTTGAATCTCACCACTGGGCACGAGTAGGAAGAGGAGTCATGCCAACAGGTAAGCAGCATTAAGGCCCGTTTCCACTTCAAGCGTGGAATGGAGCAATCTTTGTTTGTGTATTAATTTTTAACTTCTTTCCGCGCTTAAGTGTTAAGCAAAAAAATTAATAAAAGAAAAAAACAATATTCCATTCCACGCTCGCAGCATTAGAAATAAGCTTTTACTCTTACGTAGAAATTTGTCGTGACGTATATTTTCTGTTGTATCTTTGCACGAATACACAGGTTTATTAAAAAAACAATAGTAAATATTCACAAAAGTACTTAGCCAAAAAACAACCGTATTGAAAGATAATGCTTTTTAGTTCGTTTGCTGTAGTAGCTTGATACTTCGAACTGACTGCTAAACCAAAATAAAGGCGCATATTTAACTAGTAACAACTATGCCTGGAGACGCGCGCGTCCAATAATTGTTTGAGCAGAAGGCGCTGATTAAGATTAGAGCGTTTAAGAAAAACACTACGTCATCTATTGCACAATATCACAACACCTCCCCAAATAAACTACGACAAAAAATATATATACATTTTAGCAACAATATTTTTTTGGAGGTCTCTTTGTTCTCGCTGATCGTCGTAGATTGTGTCGCCCGTACTCGTCTCCGGTTGGTAGTCTCGGATTGTTGCGTTGGTTCATCGAAGAAGAACTAGATGCGTGGTCAGTCCCGGCTGGAAGTGTTTCTGTAGACAAAACGCTCGTTGGGATTTCACAGGGATCATCATCTTGATCCGAACCGTATCGAGGTCGAAGTTGATCAAGATGTCTTCTCCAAGTTGGTCCTCGAGGAATGACTCGTACATTGACGCTTCGTGTACCATGGACTTTCGTAACTATCGCAGGCACCCATCGTGGGTCACGATCTCTTCTAGGGCCGAAGTACAGTGCGTAACAAGGGTCTCCTAGTGAGTAATGATGTTCGACTTTCGAAACCACTTCCGAGTCTTCAGCATTTGAATGCTTGCTCGCTTGTTTTGACTGTCTTCCCTGCAGGAGATGCGGAATGGATGGAACCAAAGTGTCAATTTTGGTGCGAATTCTTCTTCCATTCAACAATTCGCTTGGTGACAGTCCCGATGCAAAAGGAATTCTTCTATATTGCATTAGAAATTCTTGCAAAGCTTCCTTTGGAGGTAACGAGGATTTTCTCAATGCCTGTTTGAACGATTGTATCAAACGCTCGGCAGCACCGTTTGTTGCTGGATGATAAGGTGCTCCGGTGAGATGTACAATGCCTCGTTGTTTGCACCAAGCTTGGAACTCTTGAGACATGAATGTTGTGGCATTATCGGTCACCAACGTGTGGGGATATCCGAAATGAGCAAATTCTTGTTCAAGTATAGCAGTAGTACTTTTCGAAGACGTTGAGGTTGTTGGATGAATGCAAGGATATTTTGAATAAGCGTCTACAAGGACTAACCAGTTTCTTCCCAGAAAGTTGATCGCATGGTCCAAGTAGAGTCTTGACCATGGTTTTTCTGGCATCATCCACGGATGGATTGAAGGTTTATCCGGCTTATTTTGAAATTGGCCACAGGAAGTGCATTTGCGACATAAATCCTCAATGTCAAAGTCAATTCTAGGCCAATAGACAGTTGACCTGGCAAGTTGTTTCATCCGTTGCATGCCGAAATGTCCAAGGTGTAATAATTTAAGAATATGATTACGTAGGGTTGAAGGAATTATTACCCGTAAGCCGTAAAACACGCAACCATTCCCTGTTGACAACGAATTTTCCAACTTTTTGAAGTCTTTAAGCTCTTCCGAAAATGCATGCGGCCATCCTTCCTTCACAAATCGCATTAGTTGGGAAAGAATTGGATCCTTGGCAGTCTCTCTGACCACAAGCAATGGATTGTCAGGATTGATTTGACGACTGATTGTTCGAACTAAACAAACGCTATCGACATCATCTTCCATCTCCTCCCCATCAAAACTTGTGTCAGCTAAGTGATCAGTTAAGTTGGTAAGTTTCAACTTCATCATCGCCAGACGACCTAGTAAATTTAGATTGGGCACCTTAGTGACAATTACAGGAAAGGTCACGTCAGGTGATTTTCCATCAATACTTGCAGTTGATTGGAATTGTCCCACGACGGGTAGCGGGCTACCTTCAGCAACTTGATATTGAATTGTTACAGGTTGTAGAGTGGGTTTACCCAGCGTTTGCCACGTCGCTTCACAGCAAAATGTGTCACTGGCTCCGCTATCAATTTCAAACTTAATTCTGTGGTCATTAAGTCTAATAGTTTGATAGATGGGTGAAACAGAACATTGGACTTCGAGACATGCATACAGATTGCAGATGACCTGTTTTCTTGCAGAAGCTGCAAATAGCTTTAATGTGGGGACAAGCTTTGCTAAAATGTCCAGAATTTCCACACCTGTAGCAGGCGGTTTTCTTTTCTTGCGTTTTGGAAGTTTTTGACTTTGCGTGATAAACTTTTTGCACCGACGTAGAAGGTTGACCGTGTACGGTTTCCTTTGCTACTTCTTCCACTTCTTGAGCCACTCTGATGGCGTTGCTAAACTTCAGTTCATCGTCCTTGAGCTTGAAGAGTGTCTTCAAAACTGCTTCGTTGTCGACTGAACAGATAAATTTAGTTCGCAAGGCTTCATCTAAAGGATCTTTAATGGATTGAAAATCACATGTAGCTGCATCTTGTCGTATTCTGCTTGCCAGTTCAGGAATAGTTTCGCCAGGTTTGCGTTTCATGTCAGACCAGAACTTGAAACGTTCTCTGACAACAAACCGTTTTGGGTCAAACTGCTCTGCCATAAACGTCTGAATATCATTCATGGTTAGCTCATGTATGCTTTTGACAGGTTGTTGCTGAGCCGCTAAGTTGCTAAGCATTTTGTAAACGGAGTTAGATTGGTTGGTAAGAAAAATTTGTGCTTGCTTGTTGTCGGGAATAGAGTTAGCAGTGACGAATGTTCGGAACCTTGCCAAATAATCAGTCCATAACTCAGATGTAGAATCGAATGGTTGAAAACTTGCCATCAGTGTTGGAACATTTTCTCGCGGGTTGTTCAAGCTGCTTTGTAGAATTTTCAGCTGCTCTTGAAGCATTGTCATCTGCTCTTGATGTTGCTTGTTCTGCTCTTGGTATTGCTTATTCTGCTCGCGATGCTCGTCGCGTAAAACTGCCATTTGCTCTTGGTGTTGCTTGTTCTGCTCTTGGTGTTGCTTATTTAACAACAAAATCAGTTCAGAAATTTCACTCATTGTCGACAATTCAAGCTGTAATGTAAAATCAACAAATTTTCTTTTTTCTTTCTTGACGCAGTTGAGTTCCTTGAATCCCATCTTCGTCGCCACTTTTGCCTGTTGTATCTTTGCACGAATACACAGGTTTATTAAAAAAACAATAGTAAATATTCACAAAAGTACTTAGCCAAAAAACAACCGTATTGAAAGATAATGCTTTTTAGTTCGTTTGCTGTAGTAGCTTGATACTTCGAACTGACTGCTAAACCAAAATAAAGGCGCATATTTAACTAGTAACAACTATGCCTGGAGACGCGCGCGTCCAATAATTGTTTGAGCAGAAGGCGCTGATTAAGATTAGAGCGTTTAAGAAAAACACTACGTCATCTATTGCACAATATCACAACATTTTCCCTACACACATCAAAATCACTCGAGTAGATTGAGCATGGAACAATATACAAGAGTTGCAATGACGTTCGTTTTCGTGTCAGGGCCAGGTTAATCATCCCCAAACGCTTTAATTAGAGGCTCCCAAAAAGGTGCTTAAAAAATCAAACTTTTTGATTAAAAATACGTTCTCAAACAAACGTAAACTTTATTGTAAAACTAGGTGTTTACTTTCACTTCTGATTGGTTGTTTCTCTTGACCAATCAGACGCACTCTCGTTTTCTTTTCTTCTCTATTCCTGATTGGTCGTTGTAACGGTAAACGGCGCTGAAGTTGCCGATTACCGCAAAGTGAAGTGTCGATCAACGCGCTTCCGGCTTCGACAAATTAAAAGGAAATAACAACCAAGGAAAATAATTTAATATAAAATAAGTTATAACTGAAACGTTGATACGTGAAAATGAAAGCGAAAACGAAAGCGGAAACGAAAGCGGAAACCGTAATCTGTAAATAAATAAAAACAAACTAAAAATTAAACACAAAAAGATAACGCATAGGTGTCTTACCGAGCAGTTCACTTCGGTGCTGACTCACGGGGAAAACGGGAATATCTTAAACTGCACGCTAAGTCTACTCAGACTTCAACCAGCTGCCCACAAGCACTGCAGCTGGTCGCCTCACAAATTGAGAAGTGTGAACAAACGCAAAAAAGCCAGCTCTAAAATCAACGCGCTGCAGACACAACTATGCTTCAAGGTGAAATTAATTAAAAATAAAGCGTAAAACAAAAAAGGCGCTGGCAGCGAGTGCTCGCGCAAATAATGATTAGAAACTCAAGAGAAATAAAATAAAACACGTGCGTTGGTAATTTTCTACAGTCGTCTTTTTTAACCAATCAGACTCATTCTCCTTTCGTATATAACCACGATCGGATTGCTCTCAGTTTATTCTTACGATTCCTCTTAATGAGTGCCAAATCTTATAGTTTTGTACCGCCAATCGACTCTTCAAAACTTAAAAAACCCGAGACATATTCAAAGCTAAGACCTTTTTTTATGGAAACACTGACAAATTTTTTTCTTTTAACGAGCGTCCCGATTTGCCACTTCGTAAATATGGTATGCCTAAGTAAAATTAAAGGGGTATTGAAATGGAGACGCAGCAAAAATAACAAAACAAAGTCATAGACAAAAATCAAATCTTAACTGCTTGGCCACAATGCCATTTTTTATAATAAACTTGCGTTAGAGACGCATATTCTTTTTTCCTCCATGAGAATAATAGGCCTACTGTATTTTTTACCAATTTATAAATTGTTAAACATTTTTATCATATAGATCAAAGATTTTTAAACTAAAAATTGCACACCCTAGGGTGGGTTGCTAAAAGTTTTTAGAAGTGGTTTGAAATAGTGAATATTGTAAAACACGTGAAAGTTATATTGCTGATTTAGAAATTATGAAAAAAAAGGCAAAAAATTGACGCTAGTGGATTGCAGTCCCAAAGTTTTAGAATACCTAGGCCAACTATAAAATCAGCTGCTTAAAAAATTAGCTATAAAATAAGCAAAAAATGAGTTTTTGAGGGTAGAATTTATCAAAAAAATTTTTTTGACGAATTTTGATTTTATTTAAAATTTTGACTTTTTTTGACCCATAAAACTTAGTAAAAACTAAAAAGCCTTCTGAACAATCGAAACTATTAATATAAGATTGTGTAAGTTTCATAATGTAATAAAACCTGAAAGAAATTAGATTTATTGACTTTAGCCGGCCAAATAATAACGTTATAGCATCCAGACAAAGTAGAAAAGAAATAGTTAATCAAAAAACTTGTTCGGTTGCTATTGCTACACCTTATTTGTTATATACGCAGGTAAGTTGCCAATCTAAAAGGCATCTAATAAATGCAGACAAACAACAGTATAAAAAACTGATCTTGATCGCCTGCAGAACGTCGTTTAGGGCGAAGCTCCCTAGACCCCCGTTCTCTTGCCTCATTCTACTACCGTCAACGTATTGATATAGCTATAAACGCGCAGTTTTAAGACTCTAGTCATGAGCATTCGCTATTTTAGACAAATTGCGGCTGTGAGATTAGAGCTCACTAATATAGCGATCCTTGATGTAATTGCTTATTCGGAACAGCACTGGATCCGGTGTGCACTCAGTTTTTCTTGCGGAGCACATCGGTTCTAGATTCCACTTGAGGTCAGTGTTGCCAACTTAGATTATTTTAATCTAGATTTAGATTATTTTCGTTTAATTTAGATGTAATAAATACCCATTTAGATGTTAGATTATTTTTTAGATTATTTTAGCATTTCATTTAGATATATTTAGATTATTTTGACAAATGTTATTTTGCATTTGTTTCTAGTGGCAAAGAAGTGACAACACTTCTTTTTAGAGAACACCCTAATTTTTGGACGAAAATTCGGAAATTTGAGAGCAAATGGAAGTAAAGACCTTTTTTTTTTTTTAGAGAGAACACCCTGATTTTTGGACGAAAGTTGGGAAATTTGAGAGCAAATGGAAGTGAAGACCTTTTTTTTTACAATGTAGAACACCATGACTTACAACTTTATATTACAATTTTCGTTTTTTCATTGAAAATGTAACTTTGGTATGTTTGGATTATTATTTGGATTATTATTTTTTAAATTTATATTATTTTAGATATTTTTTGTTGAGATTCTAGATTATTTTATCTTTGAACATTTGGCAACCCTGCTTGAGGTGTCAGTTTGAGTTCAGCAAGCCTTGATACCATGAAATAAAAACAAATTTTAGGAATAAAAACAAAATGGAATTGCAATAATTTTGAGATCCATTTCGATTTTTGCTTCAAATCAATTCTGCAAGTTAATGCTTTGCTGCAGTCAATTTATTTATTATTTTATACTTTAAAGACAGTCAAACTTATACGACTAATCGACATATTACATTAAAAATACGGCTAATAGAATTGCATTAGTGTGGTAATGATAGAGTAATTGCGATAGTTATTATTTTAAAGTAATTATATCATTCTAGCTGGTTAAGCTATTGAATTTAAATAAAAAAACAAAAACAAACACCTTTGTACTTGTATTAAGATGTAAGTCAAAAGTGCTTAAATTTAGAATTAACATTCTCAATAGATCACTAGATAGAGATTAATATTTAGGTTAACTGTAGTTTCCAGCGATTTTTGCCACATTAGTTTGAATGTTATAAGTTGGGCTATTATTGACTTCCATATTTTTTAGTTACTGGTTATATTTTTAAGCCTGAATTATTAATAGGGGGGTCCTTTAAAATGTACTGTTCAGCATGGGGGCTAGTTTGGTGAGGTTGACTGGGTTAGTTATATAAAATATGTATTTATTGTTAAAACTGGTTCTATTTGTAATGTAAATAAGTAAAGCAATGATAATCCTTTCAGTTTTGAGAAGTCGGCAAGCTTGGCTGTAAAAGATATTTAAATTTTGTTGAAACTGACTGTATTTGTAATGTAAATGAATATAAAAACATAATCACTTGCAAGGTTTGTGTTGTTGAGGTTGGTAAAGTTGACCTGCTTTGATATGTGGGGACTGGGCTAAGGTTGGTTAGATTAACTAGTTCAGGAAAGCTTATTAAGTTGATAAGTTTTTTCAAAACTGAAAAATTTAATATTTCTTCCTTGTACATTAATTTAAATTAAGCTTACAAATACAGTTGGTTCAACAAAATTTTAAACATTTCAAATCAAACTTGCCAACCATACCAAACACACCAACCATGCTGATCTGTACATTTTAAAGATGCTGATAAGGAGGTTGTGGCTTAAAACTTAAGTTTATATAAGGCCCTTAAAAAATATAGTTTTTATATAATAAACATGATCATACTAAAAAAATTGTTTTTTTTTTTTGAAAAAAACCATAAAATAAGTGTAGCAAATTTTAATGTTTGTGCAAAATTTGAAAACAACAAATTTTAATTTACAGCAATTTTATTTTATTTAAAATGCCAAGGCACTTTTAAATGATACAAAGCAATCAATTTATAAATTGATTTAAGAACTAATTTCTTATGTAGCTGTAAAATGCTAATATTATGAATGGTGGATACCAAAATTTACCAGCATTGCCAATCATCAATAATTGCATTAATTTAGCTCAGTTAAGAAAAAATGTTCTGTGTATTTTATCATGGCAAGTATGGTGTCAATAATAAAAAATAGTTTTGAAAATTTGTTTATTAAATAACAAATGCTGAAACCTGATAATTTGTGGTGATGACGACTTCATTGCTATTGACCACATGCCAAAATATTTACTTTCTGAAACACACTTTCCTTTAATGTTTATAAAAAAGTTTCAAATTTTTTTTTGACATCAAAACAAACATTGTCCCTATTAAAATTTATATAAGCTTCTTTGTAAATGCAATGACAAGCCATGAGGCTGTTTTACAATGATAGTGTACTGTATATTGATTGCTTAACCAGACTTTTATTTAAATTAGGTCACAAATCCTGAACAAATTACAAAGAGATTTCTTTATTCATTTTTGTGAAAAAATTCAGCCAGTTGTTTAAAAATGGCAAGGTTTAATGTCCCTACTATTGTGCAGTCAATTGTTTTTATTAAAAATGTTCAAATGTTTCTTATTTTTGTGAGCACAATGAAACACACTGCCATATATTGTTTTATTTTTGAGCTAAATTGATTACTTGACTGTGTTTTGTGCAGTGGATGCACTGATTAGAATTGACCTAATTCAGCTGCATTTAAGTATAATGTATTTCTATCAGAATGGTGTTTTAAATTGATCCTAGAAATGCAATTGCTATACAATCAGCTGATTACATGTGATTAGCTGCTTAATAGGCTTTATATTTAAGATGTTTAATATTTCTTTACCTGCTTCAAAATTTGCATGCCTGGAATGATCAATGTGAAAAGTTCAATTATGTAGCTGCATAAATCTCATTCAAATCGAGCAGATTCTTAAGTTGATTTATATTCAAATTTCTTAAAGATTTTTTTAACAGTGATGCAATACAAGTTGTTTGGTTTTGGAAACTTTGATGAGAGCAGTTTTGGGCTTTTTACCAAACACAGTTCAGAAAAAGTAGATTAAGTCCCAATCCCAATGAAAACTTGGATGAATTGGATGAATTGGATTTATAAACTATGAATTAATGATTGGTGGGGAAAAGCTAATTAGTTAAAAAGAATTTTTCATAAAAAATCCAAGTAGCTGGATTTAATAGATTAAAGCTAAAAAAAGATTTTAAAAATATTGCAACACCAACTTGGATGTGCCAAAAAAATATATTTGTAAGAAAAATTAAAAAATAAATAGACAAAAATATACTTTATCTAAATAAGTAAATCAAATTAATGCAAACAGACTAATGTTTAAACAGATGCAATCTACAAAATAATATAGTGGTCCATTTATCTACATAATTTGATTTATCAATTGAATCTACATAATTCCCTCCTCATGCTGTTAGATCTTAGTGCTGTATTTGATACTCTAAATCATAATCAACTGCCTTTTGTCTTAAAAATACTTACAGAGTGAACTATAAAGTACTAGAATGGCTACATTCTTACCTTGACTCAAGTACTTTCTTTGTGATTGCTGCTGGCTCACAGTCACAAGTTTATAATTTGGATGTTGGTGTACCTCAAGGTTCAATACTTGGCCCTCTTCTTTTAATACTCTTCACTAAAGGCTTGCAGGATGTTATAACTGCTCACAACATGCATTTTCGCTTTTATGCTGATGACACTCAGGTATTTTTAAACTTTCAACCAAGCAGATCTGAATTTATGGATCAAGATTGCCTTGTCAAACTCCAAAATTGTTTATCAAATATAAATGTTTGGATGCATAATCATTTTCTCAAATTAAATATCAACAAAACAGATGTTATGGAAATAAGCCTATGGGTAATGTTATGGAATCCCCCTTCTTTAACACAAACATATGAGCCAACTATGTCATTTATGGTCAAAGATATTTCACTTTCAACTTTTCTCCTTGAACCAGTCTCACTATTCTTGAATTCTTTTCAGAACTACTCTTTGACACTTGAAAAACTTGCATGCTTTCTCTGTTGATGGGCACAAAGCAGTGATATTTTTGGGTTCCTTGAATGGTATGTGTTCTGGCAAACCAAGGTGTTAAAATTCTTTTTAATTTTCAACTTTTTTTGTTGGTGTATAAAACATTGTAATGTGTTTCATATTTTTGTTGCAGTAATTGAAAAAATCCAAAGGAATTAAGATTTGATTTTCTAGTGGATGTTGTAAGCTTGTCTTTGCTGCTGATCTTTTGAGTGTGCCTCCAATGCCATCACATGCATTTTTGCCATGAGAAGTGGCAAAAAAGTTCCATTCAGCCTGAAGTTCAAAGTCTTCTTCATGGTGCAGGAGGTTGATGAAATTATATCGATTTTTATACTGCCCAGCACAACCATCACTGAAATAAATTACCTTTTTTACTTGAGGATAATTGATTTTGATGTGAGGAATTAGATCCTGAAGAAATGTATAAACCATAGCTGTTGTATGTCTCAAACATTGTGAAACAAAACAAATGCTTTTATGGCCAAGAACACCATCCTTCTCACTTTGATAGTAAAATACAAAAGGATGAAGAGTACATTGAGAATTATCCCAATGAAACCCTTGCAGAGCATCTTGCACTAGAAATGAATAATTTTCACTAAAATCTCCAATTAGAATGCCCTCATTAACTAGTAATAACTCCTTGCATTCATTGAAGAAAGAAGATTGCTTTTGGGAAACATAATGATAGCGTAATAGCTTGATAATGGCAGCTGCCAGATTATTTATAAAATCTTCCACAGTCTCTGTTCGGTCTTCCAGGTTGCATCAGTCGACAGTCACTCACTGCTTATATTTAATTACACTTTTTTCTTCCAAAGCTGGCAGTTTTTGAAGAAATTTTATGACTCCATTTTTCCCTGGGCATTGCTTGCACTCTCTCATCATGCATTCTTTTCCAAACTCACATACAGCTTTGGCCATTAAATCATCAAGCATCAAATCTTTCTGTCCAATTCCATTTAACAATAATTTGGGATTTTGGTGATGAGTACATACACACACTGAGTGTGTGCCTGCTGATCCTGCTAGAACACAATGCTTTGGTCGCAAAGAACAAAAGGAAGAAAATCCAATTGTATTCAGTTCTTCCTGCTTAAATTTTAGAAAGGCTTCTTTAAGATTGTAAAGTATTAAACGCTTTTGAACTTGAATTTTGTTTCCCTCGTCAGTTCTAATGGAAACATAATCTTTTTTCCCTGGACATTGCCTACTTATTTCATCAGATTCATAAAAGGTTTTTACAGTTGTCTTGAATTCTTCAGAGATAACTTTTCCTTTACTAAGTGCAGGAACTTCAGGCAAAACACCATTTTCAGCTTTTGACTTAATTTCACCATTTAATATGTTGCATTAAAAAAGTCCTTTGTTTCTTGTATGCCAAATGGGGATAAAGTAAGAATTTGAAGGTGCCGCTCTCTATCTGCAGAGTTTTGATAAGCATTTTTTAGTTGAATAAACAAGTCATCATACCTGTAAAATAATTTTTTTTTACTTACAAGCATACAACACGTAAAATGAAAAGTAAACAGCATATAACCACAGGTAAATACATTATATCAAAGGTTGACATTTCGATAAATTACCCAAACAACATAATATGTATTAACTAAGAATATCTTGATAATCTCTCATCATTTTCTTTGATTTCCACCCCAAAACTAGTTTCCAATCGACTTTTTAATTCACCTTGAAATAAATAGAGTTTCTTTTTCACTTTTCTTTTCTTCTCTTGGTCAAGGTGAGCTAAAAATAGAAAAATGTTATAAATGTGGTAGCTTGTTGCAGAATTTAACTTTGCTGCTTAATTTCAATTGAATATCCATATCCAGAGAAATAGCTAGTACCAGTACAGAAATCAAATACCCAGACCAAAATCACTTTTTTCAACCTTAAAATCAGCAATGTTGCAGACAAAAATATTTTCTAAAAGTTTAACATTGGCAAGCTGTTCAAGTAGCTGTGATTTAGCTTATTTATACTTTATAAGCATTTTTTAATTTATGTAACTGATACCTTGTTTTATTGGAGTTTGCTTCAGAAGAGTTAGGATTTGATTTGTGGATTCCATCAAAGCATTTTCACCTTCAAAAGAAGATGCAGCTTTCAGCATAGGCTCACCAGGATTTGAATAATCTTCACATTGCTTCATATACTTTTTCACATTAGTAATGCAGTTAGTGCATATCAAGTCAGTATCAGTGAGAGACTTAGTTCCAAACAATGATTTACAAAATGGGCAAAGGTTTTTCAATATCTGCTTCTTATGAGTTTTAAATGGATCACAACAATATCGATGTTTAAATGACATGAGTTCACTTGGTATAACAAAAGACCTATTAATCAAGTTGCCTAATCTGCAAACAAAGCTTTCCTTATTTGACCTGCATTAAATTGCACCATTTTATGCATATATTTATACTATGAAAAAATGGCTCACATAATTATGTCATAAAAACCTTATTTTAACAACTTTTTAACATAGATGATTCTTATGTTCCACTAGAAAGTAAATTAAGATGGTTTTCTACAAATTTTAAACTTCTGACAAAATGTAACTGTGTTTAGCAAGAATATTTTAAGAATACATACATGTATAGCCAAAACCTTTAAAAATTGGTGCATTTAAGTTTCTTACCTCATGTTTTTATTTCTCTCATTTTTACTTTTTTCTTGTTTCTAATTTTCTTTCATATTGCTCTCTTGTTTCTAATTTTCTTACAAATTGCTACATTTCTCTTTCTCATCTTGTCTAACATTTTATTTTCTTCCATCTATTATACATGAAAATACATAATTATGCATATGCCATCAAGTAAAAGCAAATAAACAATTTTTTTATTGTTTTTAATTTGTTTTATTTGTATAACAGTGAGTTAGGGGTTAGGGCAACTTGGATTAGGTTAGGTTAGGTTAGAAGGTTAGGGTAAGTGCTTGGTTAGAGTTAGCAGTTAGGGTTAGAAGGTTTAGGGTTACGGTTACTTAAGTATTAAATTGAAAGCAAGCAATAATTAACCAGCAAACATGTCACAATTAGAAATGAGAGAGCAACACAAGAGAAAATTGGAAATAAGAAAAAAGTAAAATTGAGAGAAACAGAAACCTAAAAAATTTGAGTGAATGGGGTCACTTGACCAACAAATTCACTGTTTTATAGGTTCATATACATAAATTCTATTTCACAGTATCAAAGCATATGCCCAAATCAATATTTTTAGAAAAAAAAATTTTTTAATTTTTTCGGGGCATTTGAGATATTATAAAAAACAAAGAAATTATGTAATTTTTTTTGTTATAATAAACCCCATCAAGTGATAGTTTAAATGAAAGGTCTATTAAAGAAAAATTGAACAACACCAAAATTAACAAAATCAGATGAGATCTGACCAAGATATCATGATTTTGAGAGCATTCTGTGTTTTTTAAAATTTTGACTATCTGTAAAACGCCACCTAGTGGTGTCAGATCCACAAAACTTGATATTTTTAATTTGCTTACCAAGGTCTACCTGTAAACCAAATTTCATTAAAATCAAAAAGGGTGAGGTTCCAACCTTGGATGATCTGTCATGGAATTACCCCTATACCCTAGTCTTATGCCTAAAGTGTTCACTCATTGTTCACTGTTTTTGGGTGATAATATTCATTTGAGTTTTGATACAGTGAAACAAGTCAAAAATCTAGGATTAATTTTGATGAAACACTGTGCTTGGAGCCACAGATTAATCAAGTGATCAAGACTTGCTACTCTAGATTATGTAACTTGTACAGAATTGGTGGGATATTGGATAAAGATAAAAAAACTACAGCTTGTGATATCTTACATTTTTTCATGTTTGGACAGTTGCAACATTTTGTATTATGGGTAATCTGAAAAGCTACTAACTAATCTTCAAGTGTTATTACATGACTGTGTTCATTTTGTGTATGCTAAATGCAGATTTTGTTGGAGAGAAGGTGTATCTGTCACTGAACTTGCTATGGAATTGCATATTTTACCTATTCGTTTCTGTATTCTATATAAAATTTCAGTGACTCTATTCAAATGTATACATGGTAATGCACCTGATTATCTAAAAGATTTATTGTGTTGTCTCAGCCCCAAACTGGTTTGTGTACCTCAAATCGTGCTAATCATCTTGTACCTCCACCTTTTCCTAAATATTGCAAAGTTTCAAATGCCTTTAGATATTTTGCTCCTACAGTATGCTACTTCTCTGTCAAACTTTTAAGTCTTCCCTCAAAGCCCATTATTTTAATTTGCTTATGAGAATGTGTGATTGAATTTAATGCTTGAATTTCTATTTGATTGGGATCAACTGTATGCTTGAATTTTCATGCTTGTATTTGTATGCTTATATGTATGTTATGCAGCATGTGTGTGTGTGTGTGTGTGTGTGTGTGTGTGTGTGTGTTATATATATGTATACTTGAATTTCCTGTTCGTAATAAATCATTGCTTGAATTTCATGCTTGTATATTGTATATACGAGGGTCAGTCAAAAAGTAATGAGCCCTGTTAACTTTAACCGCTTTAACCTTCATATTTTTTCTAGAAATTTTAAGGGTGTTTAGTAAATTTACTGCTTTAAAGATAAATTGTAAAAAAAAATTGTTTCAACGTGTCCACTTTTGGTATTGTGTTTTGGAAATGACATCATCACTGGATGTCCGTCAGAAGCAGAGAGCTGTGATTGAATTTCTTGTTTCGGAAGGGGAGCCACCAAAACAAATTTTCGAAAGATTGGTAAATGTTTATGGAGATGCTTCATTAGCCTACAGCACTGTGAAAAAGTGGGTATCCAGGATTAAACACGAAGAAGATGATCCAAGTTTGAGTAGCCTCCAGGACAGACCAAGAAGTGGAAGACCATCTTCTGCAGTCAATCCTGGAAACAATGATAAGGTTGAGAAATTGATTAGAGATGATCGCAGAATCACTATTGATGACATTGCTGAACGTGTTGGAGTTAGCCATGGAAGTGCTGTGAATATTGTTAATGAGCTAGGCTTTGCAAAGGTTTGCGCCAGATGGGTTCCGAGGCAACTTTTGGATTTTCACAAGCAAGCCCGTTTTGAAGCTTGTTTGGAGCTTATTGAGTGTCACAGAAGTGACAAAACTTTTCTCAGCTGTATAGTGACAGGAGATGAAACCTGGGTTCATCACTATGAACCTCAGTCGAAAAGATCATCCATGGAATGGCATCACCCCACGTCCCCAAGAGCCAAGAAATTCAAAAGTCAACGTTCAGCTGGAAAAATTATGGCGACTGTGTTTTGGGACATTGAAGGAGTGATATTGGTAGATTTTATGCCTAAAGGTACTACCATCAACTCAGATGCTTACATTGACACTTTACGCAAACTGAAAGCGAAACTGAGAAGAGTACGACCTCACCTGGACATGTCTAAGGTCTTGCTGCAACACGATAACGCCAAGCCCCATACCAGTCTCAAAACTCGTGAAGTGATTGCTTCTTTTGGATGGACGACGGTAACCCATCCCCCATACTCACCCGACCTGGCACCATCTGACTATCATCTTTTTGGACCATTGAAAGAAGGAGTTAGGGGGCAGCACTTCACTAGTGATCAAGAAGTCAAGCATGCTGTAAGAAACTGGTTAAAAATGCAGCCTGCTGACTTTTACAAGGCTGGCATAGTGTCCCTTGTTCATCGATGGATAGTTGGAATTGAAAAGTGCGGAGATTACATTGAAAAGTAGAACTGAGATCTCCTATCCCTGGGCTTTCTTTTGATGTATGACTTTTGATTTTATTGCAACAAATATGGCCAGGAGAGACTTGGGCTCATTATTTTTTGACTGACCCTCGTATTATCTTTGGATACATTTCTTTATTGCTTTGGCAGCATATTGGTCACCTTTTGTGACTGAGATGTTTAAGCAATTTATAAATCTATTTTTTGTTGTTGTTGTTGTTGCTGTTGTTATTACATCACAAGAAGTAAATAATTTGTCCAATCAAACTGGAGTTCATTGAACACAATGCAAAAAGTTCTGTGGCATTTTGTCAAATACTACAGAGGTACATGCTTGTTGTTTCCCATAGTCAGTAGCCTAAATATTTTATTTGATGAAAAGTTACAAAAACAGGTAAGTAGGAAGGTCATATTGATAGCAAACACAATCAATAAGTTACAGTTTAAAACCTACTTTCATTGTTCTGTTGTCTCCTCAGGAAAGAAACTAGCAGCTCTAAATTACTGTGGGTTTACAATCCTATCTAAATACAAACTTAAAAATTAAATAAAAAATTTTAATTGAACAGCAATATCATAGGATTTTCAAAAGTAGGTAATGATAATTGCCTGATGGTTGCCTTAAGTTTACTACCTTCAAAGCTGTCTTGCAAGTCAGGTGATAAATAAATGAAAAAAAGGAATAAAGGTTATCTTACTCATATCAACAACAATCTACTTTGCAATCTGAAAAGACATGGATGCTGTTTATGAAGATGAAAAAAAAAATGTTTATGAAGAATTTGGGGTGGGGAGTAAGTATTGTTGACAAATAAAGAAATTTTAAAATACCATCAAGTAGGCTACAAAACTACAAAATTGCATGGGGACTTCAAATTGTCACTGCTGCTCACTTTTTAATTAAAAGGACATAAAATGGTCAATTTTGAAGATATTTATTTCAAATTAAAAACAGAATAAGGATAAGATGCGAGAAACACATTCTACTGGACATAGTTGCCCTCAGCCTCAATGATGCGCTCAATCCTGGTCCTGAAGCTCCTGCAGGCCTTCTTCACCATCTCCCTATCTATGGAGATGCATTACCCCTTGATAGAGGTGATGAAAGATGCCTTGGTGGTATGAGGGCATCAGTTAGTTTAATTCTCCAAAATGCCCCAAAAGAAATAATCCATTGGGTTCAGATCCGGGCTACTGGGAGGCCATTTGTCCTTGGTTACAAAGTCGTAGCAGTGCTCCTCCAGCCAGGTGAGGGAGCGTTTGGAAACATGGCAAGGCACACTGTCTTGCTGCCATACCCAGGGCCTATCCTGGGCCACAATTCGGGTAACACCACCATCTCCATGACCTGCAGGTAGATCTCAGTATCAACTCTAAGACCCGTCTCAAAGATGTGTGGCAGCATCATGTCCCTGTCGGAGCTGATCATACCAAAAACCATGACCATGTTAGGGAAGTTGGTCTTCATCACTCTGGGCACATCGTGGGGGCACATAGCAATCCATTGATGGTTCTGCCTGGTCCTGGCAAAAATTCTTCTCATCAGAGAAGAACCACAGCATGTTGGACTCCTTTGGGTGCTTCAGCTTGTTGAGGAGCTTGGTGGAGTTAAGCAGCCTTCTGTCCTTAGTTGCCTGGGTCAAAAGCTGGTCAGTTTGCATTCTGTAGCTTTTGCAGTGCAAATCCTTGTCTACACATTGTTGAATTGTCCTTTTATCAATCCCCAGTTCAGCAGCCATGAATCTCATGGACTTGGAGGAGTTAATGTCAATCATGGCCTCAACCCTTTTGACAAAATTTGCATCTCTCGACTTCCAGCAGTCATCCAGAGACTTTGGAGCTCTTGTGATAACTCCATGGGGATCTTTGCTCTCCTCCAACTTCTTATGAGTATGCTGGATGGTTCTCATTTCGACCCCGAGCGTGTTGGCAATGGTTCTGTTGTCCACTTCACCATTATTGTGAACCAGGGCCATGACCACAGCACATGTCACTTCTGCTTCAGTGAACGATATTTTCGATAACTCCGCATATGTTCTCTTCATAGTGTCAAACTCAACACTGGTGATTACCTTATTTCTATAGCTATCCAACAATATATTACATAATTTCTATAGCTATCAACCATTAATCGATCCACTGCTCCCTAAAGAGCAGGCTGGGTTCCGACGCGGGAAGTCAACCGTAGATCAAGTTGTTCTGCTAACCCAGAACATTGAGGATTCTTTCGAGGCTAAAAAGAAGGCCGGTGCCGTATTTATCGATCTGACAGCTGCTTATGACACTGTCTGGCACCGTGGCCTTACCTGCAAGCTGCTGAGACTACTTCCGGATAAGCACATGGTCAAAATGATCATGGAGCTTGTCCGAAATCGAAGTTTCACCCTTACCACCGGTGACAGCAAGCAAAGCAGGCTACGCCGTCTTAAAAACGGCGTTCCTCAGGGATCGGTCTTGGCTCCCCTCTTATTTAACATCTATACATACGATCTTCCTTCCATGATTTCCAGAAAGTTTGCTTATGCTGATGATTTAGCATTGTTGCACTCTTCTGGAAACTGGAAGGACTTGGAGGGGACATTAAGCCAAGACATGTCCACACTGTCAGCGTATCTCCAGACTTGGAGGTTGAAGCTCAGTCACACTAAGACGGTGACGACAGCCTTTCACTTAAACAACCAAGAGGCCAAACGTGAGCTAAAGGTCTACAACAATAGTAGACTTTTACCGTTCTGTCCAATCCCTACATACCTTGGGGTAAAACTTGACAGATCGCTCACGTTTCGTCACCATTTAGTGGCATTGCGCAAAAAACTATCATCGCGCGTCACACTGTTGAGGCGACTCGTGGGCTCGGGATGGGGTGCTGGTGCTCAAACACTATGCATAGCCACCTTGTCTCTAGTCTACTCAACAGCTGAGTACTGTGCACCAGTCTGGTGTCGCAGTACTCACACTCGCCTCATTGACAGTGTCTTGAATGACGCCTTGCGCATAGTTACTGGATGCCTGCGTCCCACTCCAATGGACCACCTACCTGTACTTTCAGGCATCCAGCCAGCTGAGCTTCGCCGACTGGGAGCGACATTCTCCTTGGCTTACCAGATCTCTGGACCCCGATCATATTTTGCATGGTCTGTTAAATGGGTCCTCAGATACTGGCCAAGTGAGACTAAGATCCAGACGCCCGTTTGTGCCAGGTGCGCGGAATCTCTTGGACAATCTTGCCAGACTTGGCATCCGCGCCTCTGAATGGACAAATCACAAATGGAAAACGGAGTACTGTGAAAATGCTTCCAGGCTCTGTGCTTTTGTGCCCGAGACCAGTATCAGGCCTGTTGGGATGGGCTTACCCCGAGCAGCTTGGGTTAAGCTCAACCGCCTGCGGACTGGTGTTGGGCGATTCCATTCGTCCATGCACAAATGGGGTCTCGCTCCTTCACCGAATTGCGAGTGTGGCGCCTCAGAGCAAACCGCAGACCATGTACTAACAGCGTGCCCCATACATCGGGCACCACATGGAGCACGCGGTCTGATGGTTTTGGATGATGAAACTCGATGCTGGCTTAATAACATCACTGCCAGCATCTGATCCAGGCAGTGCAGCAGTCTGGGGTAGTAAAAGGATAAACCCTCGGCCCCAGTTCTGTTTGTGTCTGGCCTGGAGTGGATGCCCTTCAAACGATGACGACGACGACGACAAATATATTACACTTATGTAATCTAAAAAGTAAAATAGAATATATCATGAATATATGAGGACAACAATTTGAAGTCCCCACCCTGTATTTCTACAAATGCTGTTATATTTATCATTTCTAAAGCTATTTTTATATTTATTTCAATTTTTTGTGGTACTGTACTTAAAATGTCTTGCCTTCCCTGGTTTGACTTCTGGGTCATCAAAGCTATATACAGTAGTAAATACACTTACATATAATGTAAAAATCCTTTCAAACTTGTTTTTTATAAAGATGACTATAGTACAGTAAAATATTGACAATACTTTAAAGAAAGTGGTGTACTAAATTTTCAGGAGGTATATTTGGGAGGAGAGTTGGCAAGTAAAGTAAAAAGAGTAATTATATTTTTGAATATTACTATCATAGCATAAAATTTTGAGGGCCGCATTTCCAATTTTTTAATTTTTAAATGCCTCCCTATTATTAAGATCAATATTTTTTTTGTATCTTCTCTGGCCCATTGCAAAAGTATAAAATTATAAATAATTATTTAACAATACACATACTGGATAATGCAGATTAAAAAATGAAAGAAGAAACAAAATGAGTTTAAAATATGACTTTGAGACCGTGACTGAGTAAGTAGGAGCGCCATATTGATGGTCAACATAATTAACACATCCTGGTTAAAATTAACTCTTGTTGTTGTGACCAAATCAATGACCTAGTTTCGTGACCTAGTTTACGGTTGAATAATTAGGACGGTACACGTCATTCTAATCGGGACCACGTTTCACACGCATAAGATTCCTTTCATTCAGTGAAGTAGCAGGTTTGATTGCGCACGGAAATTTTGGCTCGCTCGTTTAATGAAGAAAGTTTCCGCTATCTTGAATAATTTGGTAAGTCACATCTTATTGGGTTTATGAATAGTTTTAATATATGACATTGCTTTAGGTGACCTATAAAATTTTTGAATCGCAACTATTGCATCGGCGTGTGTTTTCGTTTTTCTTTGCTCGTTGTTGGTGTGCTGGAGCAGGCAGCATAGTGCTTCGCATTTCTCGTCTTTTATATTAAATTATTTAGCTATTTATTCGCTGGTGTAATAATTTCGCGCATTCGAAATTATTCATAGTCTCTTAGATTTAAGATAGCGGTAGTTGGGCCATTCGTCCCTCCCCCCCTGTAGGTTTTGGAGCCTACACTTGTCATTTTTATAGTGCTCTAGGAAAAGACACTTTATGATCCTTCTCTCCTTGGTGGTTTGAGCAAGCAGCTTTAAATTTTAGTCATGCCACTGTTAAAACTTAAAAAAACAAATACAATTTTTAACTGTACAGCAGTATTGTGACTTTTCTGTAAACATGCTTATGGTTTTCCTGAGTATAAGGTCTCCAATGTTGTTCTGCGAGTTAGGACAATAAATAGAGGTGATAATGATTTACAAGATAGTAATAAAATATAGAGATATTAAGTATCAGTGCAGTAAGAAGCAAAGTTGCTTTATTTCAAAAGTTTGTTTTGTTTGTTTATATAATTGCACTAATATATTGGTATAATGCATGTTTAGTAATTGCTTTAGAATAGTAAATTTTAAACAGTTTTTTACTTTATATGACATAGCTAAAATGTATTAAAGGGTGTAATAAAAACTATTTATTTTTAATTTGAAGATTTTAATTTTCAATGTTTTAATTTTATTTTTTAGATAAGCTTAAGATATTTTGTTATTTTGATAAGTTGTCAGCAAAATGTCAGCAGGAGTATCTGATAATGAAATTTGCAACTTGGCATATAATGGTCAATTGGCTTTGCTCACGTATAGGATTAAAGAAAACCCTAAATGTGTTAATGCAACAGATCAGGTAAATACAAAGTTTTACAAAGTTACAAAGTTACATTAGTTCTTCTGGATGTTCAAACTTATTGCTTGGTTGATATTCTATTTTTATTTAAAATGTTCTTGGGATTTCTGGGCTAAATCGAATTTGACACACTGATTTCATTATCATGTGATAATATTTCAAAGATTACCATGTTGCCAAAACGTTCTGCTGAATTGTTTGTTGCTAAGAAGCCTTGGTTTGCTTAAGATACTTAAGAATGTCACTGCTAGAAAGGCTTTAGACCTATAAAAAATTTTTCTATTAAAATAATTGGTGTTTCCCTTTTTTGTATTGTTGTTGTAAAAAATATTAGTTGTTAACATATGAGGTATTTAGAATTTTAAAAGATATTTAAAAATAATTGGTGTTTTTAATCTTAACTCTTACCCAGAAACTGCATTTTGATTAATTTTAATAATTTATTTTGTGTCTTTAGACTGAGCGAACCCCATTACACTGGGCTACTTCGGCTGCAAAACGAGAAGTGGTTGATTTTTTACTTGACAATAATGCTGTCATTGACTGTGCTGATGCTGTATGTTATTAGCTGTTTTTTAAAATCTTTATCATTGTTTAATGTGCTGCTGAGTCTGCAAGATATTTTGTTTCAATTAGTAAATTGTATTTCAATAACTGAGATGCATCATAAACACTAAGTAAAGTCTTCAAAGTTTCCAAAATGTAATCATTTATCTTTTATGAATAGACAGTGGCTCTGAAACTTTTTGGTATGTTAATTCCTAATTCAACTATAAAATTTTTATCGACCTTCTATTCCAGTTCTTTCAAGGTTTTTGCAACAGTACACAACTTCATTCTAGTCCTAAAAAATGCATTATAAAGTTTAAAACTTTTTTTGTTTTTCACTTATTGTAACTACAAGTGAAAAACCCAAAAAAGTTTTCACATTAATTGTACATTTTTTAGGCTTCTGAGCATGATTTAGCACTGGGTGCACAAGAGTTTTTAAATTTAGTACCATTGCAAAAAAAGGTAAAAAGTGCGCATTTATTGCTCCAGTAGACACCAACGGTTATTCATTGATCCCCGTTTGATCTTTTGAATATTTATCAATGCATTGAATGGTTTAACTGAGCCTTAAGGTCAATGTTGACCACTTTGGCAACTACTAGGCAAGACCAACAAGAACAAGCATTAACATTAATAGTTTGATCAAGTTGCCATTGATTAATTGTTTTCTGCATTCCTGGTAGTGTAGGGTTGGTTTTTTTCTTCATTCTATTGATTAATTATTTTCTGGATTCCAGCTTCCAGGCGTAAGGTTTGTTACTTATAGAACATCAACAAAAGCGTTTAACTTAGAGCCTTAACATAATTTTTGTAACCCTTCTCTGATTTTTACAAATGTAATGACGTTTATTGAAACCTACTCGTCAAAAATAATTTGGAAAAAAATTTTTCAATTGACACAAAGACAAGAACAGTAAGTGCCAAAGGCATGACAAGAAAAAGCCTTGAAGTATTTTTTGAATAATTTGAAGTCGAAACAGATTCATTAATCACTTTCCCAAGCCTTTAAAGACAACAAATAAGTCAAATTTTGCAAACCTCTGCTTAGCTTTAAATAAAGCAAGTTTGATTACTTTTTCCCAAGTGTCTGATAAAACATTTCTAAATTACAGAGTGGTTGGACCCCTCTCCACATTGCAGCATCGGTCGGCAACGAGCCGATAATAACTGCGATTCTGTCCAAGGGCGCGAGGATAAACTTGACCAACAGCACCGGTCAAACTCCGCTACATTACGCCGCCTCGCGCAATCGAGTTGAGGCCGCGAAAGCGCTACTCGCTCGAGGGGCGAACCCAGATGTTTCGGATCATTACAAAGCCACTCCGTTGCACCGGTCTGCTTCCAAAGGAAATTCAAAGCTCGTTCAAATTTTGCTTGCTCACAATGCGAACGTCAATGCGCAAGATTCAGAAGGCAACACACCCTTGTAAGAACAATTACTCTAGGTTCATTTTAATATTTTACTTTTGTTGCTCAACAGTCTTGCTAAACAGTTTCGATAGAGTTATTATTTGTTAAAAAATTTCTATGTTATGTGCTGGACTAAAAAAAGCAATCGATTGATCTGAAACTACAAGAACTCGCTAGTCAATGTCGCTTTCCTCTGGCAACTTATGCAAATGGACGGTTTTACTGCATAAGCTGAACAAATGCTTTCTTGCATATATTCAGAGTTACCGTTTCGGCATATTTTGTGAGCCTTATCGTAAGAATTTTAATGTGCTTCTTTATGGGA
This sequence comes from Diplosoma virens, assembly GCA_963680785.1. NCBI lineage: Eukaryota > Metazoa > Chordata > Ascidiacea > Aplousobranchia > Didemnidae > Diplosoma > Diplosoma virens. The sequence continues at coordinate 11,765,095 of OY796896.1, forward strand.
AATGTGCTTATTTTAAAGTTAAATGCTTAGTTTTTATAAATATTATTTAGAATTTTCAATGGTATTTGTAGAAAATGTGGTTATTAATATTAAAGTAGCAATTATATCAAGTGAAAATCTAAAGTAAGAAAAACTTATTCAATTTATGAAAAAAAATTATTTTCTGGTTAAAAATCATCTTGCATGGAAAAACAATAAAACATCTGCAGTTTGCGAGTTTTAGTGGCTCCTCACTTTAGGTGATTAGCCGCGCTTATTTTTTGGTCTTTTCGGCTAGTAACTCTGAATACAAATAAAACGACAAAAAAGTTATGGTATAGTAAACAATTTTTATAAAATTTATTATTACTGTAGCAACTTGAAACCATTTAAAAAGAAGATTCTTGCTAATGTTTGTTTTATTGACTTCAATTCCAGGCATTTAGCGTGCGAGGAAGACCGGCTTACTGAAGCGAAATTGCTACTTGAAGCTGGTGCTGATTGTGGAATTTTAAACAAGGTTTGAAAATTATATACTATAATGTTTTACTAAGGCTTCAAGAAATTTCTTTGTAATTTCTACTGTGTTCTAGTCGAATAGAATTAGAACCAGCTTTTATATTTTGTGTTTTTAAAATGAGTAGGAGGTAGGTTATAGCTGGCTTTGTGTATGTATACACATAAAAACAAGTAAAACGCTTACGAAAAACAATTTTTCAGGAAGAAAAAACGCCTATGAGATTGGCCAGCACAGGGATGAAAGCGCAAATTCAGAAATTTCGCGGAGGATAAAATTTTTCCAAACTCTGATCAATTCTAATCGTTTATATTTAGTGTTTCATTTTCATGTAAGTGCTGATCTATTTTTCACTGTGATGCGACTGAATTTTTACAAAGGGCCTCTTTAATTTCGTAAAAATGTGTCTCGAAATTTGCTTGGTATATATCGGTTTCAAGCGAAATTTTCTGTTTTTATTATTATCGTTTTTGAGTTAATTGCTATTAGAATTTGACTTGCTTTGTTTCTAATTAAATTTAGACGCAGGCTATTTGTTTCGCTAAGCAGCTCGATAATAATGTATGCTTTTCTCCAAGTAATTAACTGATTTTAATATTAACAATTAACTGAATTTTGAATTTTCTACCAACTCTTGAAAGGTCATAGTAGCCATAGGTACAACTTAGTATTCGCAGAGCGGTATCGTTGAAAAAAATTGTATAAAATTCAAATTTAGTATGCAGTAATTCAACGGCTAGATTTATTCTTCAGGTTTAAAAAGCAATTTTCATCGATCGCTATAAACCGTTGGTGTTCTTACACTTTTGTTATTTCAGCGCATTGATCTGTGTATAATGACCTGCTTTTGTTGTTCACGTGACGCAAACCCCGATCGAGTTATTTCGGACGAATTTCAATTGTCAATGTTACGATTTTAGGACGTACCTTTGTATAAGTGTCGCTTTTTATTGTTCGGCTGTTTTCAGTAGACTTCCAAAATAAACAATGCAGACTGGATTTTAATTTTGTCAAGGTACGCAAGTTCCATCAATTATAAGCAAGCAGAAAGAAAGTGGTAAGCTTTACGTTTATCTCCAGCCTTAAGTCCAGTTAAGACAGAAAATTTAGAACCCTATCCAATATCCATACAGCTACTAAAATTTTGACGTACCATGAAGCAACGACAGCTTAACGCGCGCACATAATCTTGCTTTTCGAGTGTAATTTAAAAATTTAATCTTAGTTCTTCCATTTTTACCTAATTGAATGTTTTGATTTGATCACCAACGTTCTTGTTTGACTTTTCCATTAAGACATTTCGCAGTAGTCTAGATTAAATCGGTTGGGCCGGCCTTTGGTCATTTGCTTATTGATAGCCTGCAGTGAACAAACAAATACTTTTTTGTTGTGTGTGAATGCATATCTATTAAAAATCCCACCGATCCATGGCCGCCTATGGAGGTGGGTAAACCTTGTTTTATTTTGCCGAGCATTATTCTTGGGCCCTTTGAATGTGTTATGGCATAAACACATCGGGCGGTTTAACCAAGAACAATTTTTTATGATGTTCTGCTCTAGAATTCAGGTTCAATAGTGTGTACGGTAACTACAAGCAAATCTTAAGAAATAAAGGGTTATCATTTAAATCAATGGTTCCCTACCCTATTTTTTATACATTCCTCCCTTTGGCTGTTTTTAAACCAAATTCCTCTCCCACATCACAAAGAATAAGGCTGTAAACAAATGAAGCTATTATAAAAATTTGAAAAAGCGAAAGAATTTTTTAATCGTTGGTTTTACCCAAACCCACCCTGCAGATAGCGGGTGAAAACACTCCGGGGGAATTTATTAACCTGGTGGATCCCAGGGTCTGAAGCACAAATTTAAGAAAGAACAAGGTGCAAAATCTGCCAAGCGAAGACAATCAAAATCATGAACAATAAGCTTGTAAAAATTCTGTCTTGGCTCACCACCAACGCTGCAGAAATAATTTCTCCGATTTCATATGCTTAAAAAAGATATAATAAAAGAGAATGTGATTATGGTAGCAACATTTAAAGAAGATTTCAAGATAGATAAAGAAAAGGTAATTTACTAAAAAAAGACAAAAGAAAGTAAGTTAGAGTAAAAAAGTTTTCACGCGACAACTAGAAACAGATGAAGGAGTAGAAATCGTTGAAGGGAAAATTAGTATAACTTGATTGGCAAGCTGTCACGGTATCATTGCCAGGAAGAGTGGTTTGGTAAAGTATCAGTTGAAGGGGTAGATGGACCCTGGCAAAGAGAGAGCGGAAACAAGAAACCAGATGCAACAAGTAATTTTTAGCTACGTAACTAAGAGACAGAGTGTTGTTGACATTAATGGCGCTTTAAGAAAAATTTAATTGATATTTTTTGTCAATACAGAAAATACTTAATTTATTAAAAGAATTGACAAAATTTTGAAGTAAAATTCCTCCCTGATTGGAAACCTCTGGACTTAATTATAATTAAAGTCATGCTAAAAACTGACATTTTTTGTTGTAATTATCCTACTCTGTCGGCAACTGACCAAATACATTTATTCATCACAAGAAGTTCAGTCGAAAAAAACTGGACAATAGAGAGACAACCTGCCCTGATTGGGATAAAAAACTTGGATTAAGACTTCACCACTTGCGACTCCAACGTCGTCAGTCTCACGCAAGGTATAACCGAAAACTACACAAATTCTCCAGCTCGCTGCACTTCAACTAACTTCAAAGGTGGAAAAAAAACATCGAAACAGCAGACGCGAAAGTTTTATTGTGATTGAGGCAAATCCACACACACACACGATGTAAAGTGCCGGGCATTTAAAAGCAAACCACTGCATGGAGTTGGAATTTCAATTGAAAAGCGCTCAGTTCAGGCTTTACAATAACGGATGCAACATTTACAGGTAAAATTACAGGCCAATTCAACAAAAAGGGAACTTCATGGCTTGGTACTTTAAGACGTGAACAAAAAACTTTTACGTTTGTTACATCATGCAACGATGGATGACGTAAAGTAGGATCGAACTATCGCGACTGCCAAGTTAATAAATTCCGCTACTACCAGTTACTACACAGCAAATGAAAGGAAGGTCGGCCAACACACTATACTACCAAGCATGCAAACCACACAGGCACTTCTAATGTTTTTCCATGTAAAGGGTTTTGAACGAGACCGTCGTGCTCATGTTAAACTCATCTTTTCGATTTTGTCATTGAACAAGCTACTTTCAAATCAAAACACGAGATACTATTACCGCAGCGTCACAAACAGCAAATTTCTACCAAGGCCGACCTTTTGCGCTTTGCAATTCGCCGTAAAACACACATGAGATGAAAAACAATAACAACCACTGCACTGAAATGACGCAACCTCGTTTCACATGCAGACATTGAGCGAGCAATAGCAAGCATTTTATTCATCTGATTACATTCAGGCCGAGTTCGTTCCGACGTTTCTCTTCTTTTCCTTTTTCGAGCCATTGCTCGCTCATTGTTCAATGTAAAAGGTTAGTCCAACTATATAGCAAAGGTACATTGAAATCACTCAAGTTACTTACAACGTTATCCAGATTACATCGATTGGTGGAATGCCTTTTCTATACGGACAATGATTTACACGCTGGTTAGTATTGCAATAAATGCAAAAATCCAAATCAAGAGTTAGTAATCAACTACACAACATGTGCAAGTGAAACTTAAATCGTGGCTAAAGAAAACACTGGACTATGCAAGGGTTCTTTTAAATCAACTGCATTCAATTTTTCTGGACTAATAGGTTAAAGATCGTGGATATTTAGATTCATTTTTAACACAAATCAGTAATCACATTAAATAAGCGATAACCGCAATCAAGCGAACAAACAATATAATTTTGCAATTTTCGTGAAAAATCTGGAAGTTTTTTTGTAAAGTTATAAGAATTAAAAAAAAAAACAATGGCAGCCTTGAATACAGTTGCTTTCGTGTAAAAGTCGCTAAAAATATCTTGCTTATTAATACCCAGGGGCGTACGCAGAAATTTGTGGGGGTTTTGGTAACGAAAACGTGCTTATTACAAGAGATCCGAAAGTAACAGCGCCAGTCTTTTACACTAGTTATAAAGGCTATATCTTCGAAAGTCGGGTGAAAACTAAAAACGACTTTAACATGTAATAACATGTAATTACACTTTTATTTTCAATTCCAAGTAAAGAGACTTTTTTACACCTTGATTTTTAAAGACGAAGAACTATTTTCCTTACAGTATTTATAAGAACATTTACCCGAACTTGTGTGAAAAGCTGGCGCTTCTTCTACATAAGGGGAGATTCGACCCCAAGCACCCCTTTACATACGCCACTTTATTCTTGACGGCCGAAACCTCGGAACCCGGTACGAAGCGAGCGATGTAGTATTTGGCGAATTGCCAAGATGGAAAGTTGACCAGATGAAAACGAAGCAATTTTAACACGAAAGAAAATAAAAACGAAAAGTGAATGTTTCTCTACAACAGCAAAAATTACAAGTGCTACGATGTGAAAAAACTGCATTGAACGAAACAAGGGGGTGTTTTTTTTTTTCATTCGTTCTTGAAGGACGGTTACAACGTGATTAGAAATTCATAGATTTCCTGAACTGAGTTGAAAACGGCTTCAATATTAGCAAATGATTACAAAACGATCGTGACGTCAGCGATACTGCATCTCAGCGTCAGTTTATCAATTTAACGTGTTAGTTCCCCAATGGCCAAAAACAACAACAGAAAACAACGAATCGAAGTGGGCCGCAATCCAAAAGAAATAAAAACTTTAAAAAATCTGATTAATTTTGAGCACACCGACTATTTAAAGGCACTTTTACGACAAATAACATTAAATTAAATAAGCCAAACACTCCAAGCACACGCAAAACTCTCATAGCCTATTAACATAGCATGATGAAAACCAAACCACACACTTAAAACAACTAATTAATAGCAACTCTAACGAATGTTTTTAAAAATTCCAGCACTGCTTTAAAAATCAGTTTTTTTGATTAGTTATAAGAATTTTGATCGATTAAGAATCAAGACTCAAAGCAGATAAATTAATTTTAAAATAAGGTCACACAATCCCATTGTTGCTCCTATGCGGAATTCAATGACTGTGATTATTGTTCCGAAAGCAAGTTAAGGCTAATCGTGCAAATTCGCGCGACGAGAACTGTTTGTGAAACTAAAACAAAGCGATGACGTGTGGATGATTACACGTCATCGCTGCTAACAGAATTTTCAACGAATCAAACTGAAAGGTTTTGAACTAAAATAAAGCGCTTGGAAACAAATTACATTAAAGGAGGGGGAGGTTTCTGGTTGGTTGGGCGTGCAGAGATTGGGGGGCGACGACGTCGCGCTTGCATCGAACGAGCGCTTCGCTGTTCTGTCGAGCGACGAAGCAGTGCGGGAAAAACAAAATCAAAATGATGGCAGCGAAAGCGAGAAAGCGTTGTACAAAACACGTGATCACAGTTAGATGAAGCGATAATTAATACAGCGTTGCGTCATCCTAAAAAGGGAATCTTAGCAAAGGAAGAATTTCTTGTTAATCAGCCCGGATAGCAAGGCAAAAAAGAAAACTCAAATGATTACGTCACATACAAATAATTGTTTCAGATATGCTACAGGTGTCTTTTATAAATGGCCATACAATTAGTCCTTCTCTATTCTAAATAATAAGTGAAAATGAAAGGGATAAGAGATTAACACTCGATACAACGAAAGAATGCCTTACAAACGAAGATGTAGACAGAGATATTACGAAAGCACACAAAACATCATTCAGTAAAAGAAATCACTTGTACGAAGAAACGGACGACATTGGACATGCAATTGGTAAACTAAGATCACGAAGCACGGAAAACTCTGTTACACTACGCCGCCGTGCGGCGACTAGAAGCGGTACATCTCGAACTCGATGTGGCAGTCGAACCACGAGACTTTTGCCCAGCATCACCACGACAAATGGGGCAAGTCCGATTCCTCTGTAAAAACAATGGGGAGCTTGGATTATCATTATTATTACAAGTAATTAAAAACTAATCAAAACAACATGCTGACTGCTGATGGTGTTTGGATCGTGTTTACATTATTTTGACAGCGACATTTTCTTAGAAGAGGAGAAATTCGGTTCAACCTGTGGAGCGATCAGACTAAAAAGTGTAAACAAGACGCTTGGATTACGAGCAGACATTTACTTGTAAAGTCAGGCGTGCAGCAGTTCATGCAAAAGCTCAACACACATAACCCAAGTAATTTTAGTTTTGTTGATTTAAGAGCACTCACACTAGGTGACGCATTTATAAATTTGATTCATTTGCAGTCCTTATAAGATTCTCACAACGTAAGTGGAGATAATAACTGCAAATTTAACTATAATTTCCGTAAGAAAGTTCGAAAAAATCTTTTAATTTGACCAAATTTCCTAGTTTAGTTTTACAAATATACAGCAAAACTACAAGTCAAATTATGCAAGAACCATCATACGTAAATACAAGACAAAATTCAATTAAATTCTTAAGCACTATCAGTCGCAGCGTATATTGCTTGTCGTGCTACAGTTTTTAATAAAAAAAAATCATTTAAAACACATGCATAAGTTAATTTTTGTCATTATAAGTCAATTATATAGACAACATGTTAGGTTTAACGTTATAGATATGAATAGATGACATAGCAATAAGATGAAAACGATTATAGTTTTAATGGTAAGTTTTTTCCCGGGCCACTCCCTAGAAACGTCAAACTAGAATTCTGGTAAAAGACAATGATGGTTCGGAAAATTTGAAAAACACCTGGGCAATTAATCCAGCAAAAAACTCACTTTACCAAGCCTCTTATACAGACGGCGCTGGTGCGTCAAGGCATTCTATTGAAGTTGCCCTATCCTATCCTATCCTATTGAAGCAAAAGGAAAGTAGGTTTCGGTATTGACTGAAAATTATCGAATGAGTTGGAAGGCAGGCCAGTTTTACAAAAGGTCGCACGCAATTAAGACTAAAATGATTAGCCACATGGTGGCAGTAGCAAAAAGACACAAGACCTTGGAGGCCGAAAAAAAATAGAACTTCAATGATGGTGAGTTCCAAAAAAGCCGCGCTGGAGGACGAATAATTAAAAGCCACAAAACACATGCTCTGCGAAACGCCGACCTGAAGGGAAACGGATTTCCGGGTTTCGATTGTTGTGAAAATAGAAAATTTTTTCATCTTTTTAACAAACCAATTATTTATGCATTCACGTCATCTCTATATTTATGCTCCTGACTCGTAAGCAAGCGTTCGACGCGCCATACATAGGGCAAGCAGTTACCCCGACCTGCTTCCGGAGATGCCAAGATATTGCTGTCCGGTTAAAATTTTTTAATGTTTTTTTAGTTTTTAAAAAAGTATAACTGAAGTTTAGAACTGCTTGCCAAGAGAATCAAGCAGAGGGAAGTACCGTAAAGTGTCCCTCCCAAAGACACAACAAAATGGCCAGATTAGGTTTTGAACCAAGATCATGTTGATCACAATCATGGCGCTCTTAACAATTCGACTGTGCTGCCGACATGCAAATTAAACTGAATGTTGTTAATATAAGTCAGAGTTTCTTATGCCAAAAAAAGCGACTCCAAAGTGTGTTAGTGATCTATTACAGTTAAAGACTGTAATAGATCACAAACACTTAAAAAGTGAAGTCCGATTCACCAGAGTTCATTTTTTACAACGCAACAAAAGTTCGGCAGTGAGGCAACCAATTAAGCTCAATATTAAATGCAAATTCACCAATTCATCTATTACGTACAAATATCTTTATTTACCAAAGAAAAGATGCTAAACGTCAAGCAAGCAAAAAACAAAAAAGCGTTGACTAAAGTAGAGAAAAGCGCACTGTAGAACTCCTCGACGATTGAGAATTCCTCGATGAGGCAAAGCACTACAAAACTCGAGAAAATTCCATTAAGGCAATCTTGAGTCGCTGTCTAGACCGGAAGACTGAACATTTTTACTAACGAAGTAAGCTCGCGGTCTCTCACAAGGATTGGTTTCGGGAATCGTTTGACAAAAAATGAATTTTGAGAACAATCCTTCAAACCGATAAGCTTTGGAAAATGCAGCGTTCATAAGGCAACCGCAAAGCATCTCTGCCACTCCAACTATAGTGAGTAAGATTCGATTCATTGAACATTTTCAAGACAGTCGCAAACGCAACAAACATCATTACAACGTTGTAAAAGCCAAACCATAGTTTACTCAAAAAACAAGATGCCCTATTGACAAAACAGATTTCAATAGAATGAAACAAATTAAATTGCTTGTAATATACCAATCTATTTATATTGTAATATCAGTAAATCGACACGGCATTACTTTAAGCTAAATAAAAAGTCTTAAACGTTAGGTTTTCCCGATTGAAAATACAAACAAAATTTTTGTAAAAAGTCCGTTAAAGCAACGCGGTATTTTCGAAAAGGCTCAAACCCAGCAAATCGAAAATTAAATTTCCCTACGCTGCTCCTATACAAGCCTCGAAAACAACCAGGACGAAGTGAGTCAATTCTCGTCGGTAAACGAGTTTCCTTTCTCCTTAACTACAGCACAGCTTGACCCGAACAAGTCAAAGAAACAAGTGGCTAAACAGAGTCACGAAAATAATTGGGCGATGACGAAAGCAAATCACGTGACTCAAAAAGCACAATCGAGTCACTCGTACGATGGGCAGGCGCGGGAAAAAGAGAGCCTCTCGTCGAATCGATTACGAAACGATTTTAACTCTACCAAACGGTCGAACCAAAAGCAAACAACGACAACTCGCCTTCAACCATCTGTCGACGCATTTTGCATGGAACTCGTGACTACAGGGGAGCACTCGAAGCAGCTGTTTCGGTTCCCATTCGCACATACACACTACGCATCTGAAAAACAAAAACAATGCGTGTGCGTGTTTACGACCGAAACTGCGCTTTACACCAACGTCGAGCAAACACGTGAGGAGGAAGAGGTCAGCACAGGAAGCATAATTGTGAGTGTGATTCATACCAAGCGCGCTTCGTTCAACTTACATCGGTTGGTCGCTGTTGTGTGTGCCAGGTTTGTACCGGTACGAATCGAGTTCGTCGATAAGGGCCTTCGAGAGGCCCTGAGGTTTGGCCTCGCCGAGTCGTTCGGCCAAGTTGAGAAGAGCCTGAACATACGATAAAGGCTGACAAGGACAAAAATTAACAATAAATGGGGAAGAACTTTACCTCGTAATTGCTGGGGTCCAGGTCGTCATCCAGCGATACGTAAGGTCGGAGAGTCATGTACGGGTTGAACATAAAACTGTGAAGAGCGTGTCTGAAATCAACGAAGCGTGAAAAAGACGTCATAAAAACGATTTGAACTCTCAAAGCATAATGCTAAAATGCTTTGGCAAACAGAAATCGATTTTTTCTCTTAACGCAACTGGAGTTAACTAACAATTACAAGAAAAATCAGTATGTTTTGTGGTCACAACCAACGCAGTGATGGGTGACGGGAAAATATAAATATGAGGAAACAAGCTTACACTTGGAAGGTAACCAAGTGCGGCATCGGGTGGGTCATTGCTGAAAGGTTCCATTGCGGCATAAATAGAGGGGGAGCATGTATATTTGGAGGATGGACAGCAGCGCCGCCGACAGGACGCTGAGAATTCTATTTAAGTAAAACTCGTTAAAAGTCGGGCGACGACTGTAAAGCGCGAGACTGTACTTGAGACGTCAAGTGTTCCACGTTGCTGTAATCGCGGTAAAATGACGGAAGAGTCGGAAAGAAAGAAGCCGGCAGTGCCACTGAATGAGGAGTTCCAGTAGCTGGCGTGGGAGGCGGATTCATCGTCATATTCACTTCTCTCGTATCTCCTCGGGAAAGATCGGAATTCACGGGATGAATAGTCGGGTGATAACGCATCGGCTGTCGTATATTGTTGCAATGCATATTACAAACGTCACAACGGTGAAACCACAACAGCATTCACTTACCATTGGTTGCCTTTGACTCGGAATGTAATGATTTGATTGAATATCATTCGCACTTCCTCCAGCCGTCATGCCGAACGAAAGCAAATGATTGGAAGGAGCAAAATGGGCGTGACCAAGGCTTGCATGAGATCGGGGAAGTCCCGGTTGCCTGGTAGAACCGACTGTTCCATGTACCCTCTGCATGCCGGCTCCATGCGAAGCAAACACGAGCTGCTGTTGTTGCTGATTAGGCGGGACAACCGTGGATGGTCGGTGTGAGGTGGGGAGAGTGGGGAGGGGGTAGAGGTTGGCTCGTTGCGTTTGAAGCGTTGAGGAAATATGTTGGGAAAAGCTGTCTGCGTGCGTCGCGTGTCGGTTAGAAGGAACTGCAAGAAGAAAACTCAGTGGAATCTATTGTTCTTCAGCGAATGTAGACTAGCAACCGTGGCAAATCTTAGCATGAGCTTAGTTAGCAAATTCTCAAACGCTTCTATAGTTCTTGAACGATTGAAGCTCAATTATACAAGTTTTGCGGGAAATGTACAGCGTAAATTTTGACTGATGCAAGGTTATAAACAAGGTTGAAATTTGACCAATTTCCCAGACCACAAACTAACTCAGTGTAAATCAATAAAAGGGCAACGGCAGAAAAATTAAACCATCGTTTCCCAAATCACGGCACGCTGGTCAATTACGGTCCGCGCAACGATTTTACTGACTCAGAACACGTTCTAAGCCCACACCAACTTCAGCCTAGGGAAAATAGCTTGGACTACAAACGTTTATTAAATACAAATATACAATAACGTACGTCTAAAACACGAACGGTTTCTTTTGTTAAATTTACTTTGAAAGTAAAGTGAAAACCTTTTTTTTTGTTCTTCACCTAGATTCCTAAAAAACTTTCCCCACTTAACTGGAATTAAAGCCGGAAAAAGTAATTTGAGACAAAAAAATCTTTATTTTCGAAATAAACTTTTTACCAACTTCTCTCGCAAACTGCCCGCCGAAAAAGTGGCCTTGGACTTACAAAATCACTGATTTAAATCAAGCCAAAAAGAAACTCTCCTGCTGAGCTGATCTATCCTGGTTAAAAACAATGCACAACAAACCCACACAATATTAGAACATTTTCTTCAAAAAGTCGCATTAATAAAACATACAGCTCTCTTGTAAGCATTTTTGTGGTGTCATAATGAGCATTATATACTCTGTGCCTTTGGTCTCCAGAAGGGTTTTCAAAGAAACACGCGCTTCAAATATCTGGAAATGTCGCAATTTTCAGGCGATAACAGGCAGTACGTACTTGGTTGTGGAGCTCGGCTTTGGCGCGAGACCGACAGCTGCGGGTGAGTTAGAGCTGTCGACGGATAAAGGTTTCGATAGTCGTGATACGAAAGTGGAGTTGGTACTTGGAATTGCTGGGGCAGACTGATCGGAGGGCGATTACACGTGGTCAAAACGGGTGCACTTTGGGTCGGAAAAGCTGTACAAGACAAAGGCATTGTTTATTATGACTCGTTAGTTGTTTGATATCGGCAGCACATACCGACAACACGAGGAGGAATAGGACATGGCAAAGTGCGAGTAGGGGTACTTGTGTACACAGGAAAGGCAACCGATGGCATTGTTACCGGAACAGAAAGAGCACTGGTGTACTGCGAAAAAGTTTCGATAAAGAATGATTCTCGAAGCTTCGAGGATTTACCGGCTCCACCTGGCGGCGATCCATTCCGATTACAACAGGACGCTGCTGGGTCGAGTCAGGAAGCGACTGCACCCCCAAGTAGGCGGGGGGGTAACGTCTCGACGATCCTTCCCAGCGCAAATGTGGGGGAATGTAACGAAGCGATTGCCCAGGAGGAGGAAGGGAGCGTTGATTGAGATGGTCAATTGCATCTGAATAAGTAAAAATTGTATAAACTCAATTTTTTATTAAAAACGAATATAATTTATTAGAAATAAACCAAACATCATCTTCCAGTTTGTCAGCAATCTGTTTCAAAATGTGGTTTAGCTTATTGAAATTGCATTCCTTTAGACCAGGGTTTCCCAAACTTTTAGTTCATCGGTACCTTTTGGACACTGTAGCAGGTTTGCATGTACCCCCGAAATTTCGTGACGTTTGCCCAAATCATGATTTTCTAGCACATTACAGATAGGACAACAAAAATTGGACGAGACGAAGAAGAAATTTCATCCTGAAATCGTGGTGATCTCTAAAAAAAAAAAAAAAAAAAAAAAAAAAAAAAAAAAAAGTCTTCACTTGGATTCAGTCACATATTTTTCAGTTTTTGTCCCAAAATCAAGGTGTTGTCTAACAAAAAAAAAGGCTTTCACCTAAATTTGTTAACTGATTTTTGTAGTTGTTCATTGGCTATGTGTTTGACGTAATAACAATCGACCGGATTCGAAAATTCTAGACATTTGAGTCTATTATTTCTTCCGGACACGGAATTTAACTTAAATAAGGATATTCTCTCACATAATAATGTACTCCTTGAGAAGCCTAAATGTACCCCAGTTTGGGAACCGCTGCTTTAGACTTTAAAAATAAAGTGTTCTATCTTTTTCTCTTAATTTTTACCATACCTTTTTCAAGTAATGGCATAATTTTTCATCGCATTGTTAAATTTCGAAACATGATATTACTCTATATATTTTGGGTTACAGGTTCATGAAAAGAGCAACCGAGAAAGGCATCCGAAATCGTGTAGTCAATCATCGGAACTAGAATCTCAATTGCACAACACATCAAGATATCAAGACTGTTCATGATGGTAAAAAATACTCTTTTAATTAACATTTGCTTGTCCGCATACTTTAAGACAGTCACTACATCTTTTGGAATCTATTCGTCTTTGTTTTCTATCTTTGGTGCTTAATCGCAATTTTCTTTTTTTAAAAACTACGACCTACAGTTTCAAACTAACAATTAATTTTTTGTTTAAAAATGGTATAAATTTTAATGCAGTTGCTAATCATAATAATTTTGTTTATGTCGCTATTCTGCTGGTCTTTCTTTTTTTTACTCATCAATTTGTTTGTTCAACGTGTATTTTTTTGTTTGAGACAGATCATTTATAATTGTTATTTTATGCATATTTGCTCCACCTATTATTTAGCCCACAAGCCCTTTAATTTTATGGATGGTTTTGCTTTACTCACTTTGCTTAGTTGCGCTAAATTTCCATCTTCGACTAGCTGTGCCACCCATCAGCACTACGCAGACTAGTCATACACTGGTTGTATCAATCTCTAATTTGTTTATTATTTGCTTCGTTTGATCAAGCTTTTTACCGTATTGTTTCTGCGCTCTTCTAATTATCTTCTGCCTGTTTTAACGTCTGACGCTGTGCTGCTTCTTCCTTTTCTTGATCTTTATTAAGTTCTTAGCGTTTTTCTGTGTGACTTATTCCTTTAATAGTGATCGAGAATAAATAAATGTGTACATGGAATGCAGCTGGATTGGTGTGCAACACATAATAATCATTGATTGCATACATTGGTACGCAACACATAATAACCGTATACAAAAGGGTTAGCAAAAGTGTAAATTTATAGATATGACACATACCGTCATCTTCTTCGCCTGACGTTGGTGGGTCATCATTATGTGAAAAACGGTCACATCTGTCGTCAGCAACACTCATTTCAACGTCACTTAAAGAGCTGTCACAGTTTTCCTCGAAGCTTTCTCTTCCGTCAAGTGATTCGGCCAGGCACAAGTTAACAAGGCTACTGTTGGGGCTGGACAAATTGCTGGATGACGGAGATGAAATCAAGGAATCTGATTCATTGAGAATGTCTGAGCAATCCGAACCTGATGATGTGATTGCGCTTTGAAGACCGGACAATTGGCTGAAAGTAAATATAACTTCTAAACACAAACTTGTTTCGAAAATATCAAAAATATTTCCAAAGGCAATCACAAACATTGGAAAACAAATTTTTAAAAAAGAGAATTTTACGTAAGTATACAACTAAATTGCTTCTTGACTTTGGTTAGTGGCTTTAAAAAGTAACAGTGAGGAAGTATGAACAATCAGATGCATGAAACAGAGTAGGGAGCAAATTAATCACTCGAAGAACAGACGTAAATCTAAAATGAGATTACTCTGCAATTAATTCTCAAATGTTTCTACAGGCTGCTTTTATGAAAATATACGTAACAAAATAAACTCAATCAACGAATTGAATGATGTACCGTGGTATGATATACCTGTAAAGCATTAAAGTAAAAACGAATATTGCGCAGGACAACACCGTAGCGTCCCCACCGTCTATTTGCAAATAAAATTTATTGTTTCATAACCAATCGCATAATTATTTATATACTATCTAATTTAGAAGTTAGGAAAACTTGTTTTTCGTGGTGATTTTAAAAGGCTGAAGACATTAGAAACTGTATAGAAAGGGCAGAGAAGTTTCCAACTGAAACCTTTTCTTTGGCTCGCTCAACGTTATACTCAAAATCGTTATTAACTATTTCGAATTATGTTTACAGTTCAGCTGTATTCATTTGTCCTGGGAGTAGTTCATGTAAAATACGGTAAAATACAGTGCTGGTTTTTTTTTTTCTATTAAGATAAGGGTAATGTTTTTTAGTTGAGGAATGATGATTAATAGTGACAATAACTGGTGCCAAATACGAAAAAACATCAATTACTTTAAACTTACGCGTCATCGCTACGAACAGCAAACGGCGAAAAACGATTTGCTTCATTTTCCCTCGAATCGCTGGCCAGATTTATTCCCGAAACAAGAGAGCCCTGATAACAAAAATCCTACTTAAATTTGCAGGCAAGTCAATTGTTCTAGTGAGCAGCAAACTATGCTCACACTATTGAAAATGCGACATGAGGTTTTCAAACGGAAACAAAAATAACGTAAATAAAAGCAAAAAGTACCATTTCGTTCGTGCTTAGACTTGAAGGTACAGTGTCGACAACCGAATAACAAGGTACATCTTCGATTGAAGGATTTTGAGCATTGAGAACTCTTTTTTTCATTGCGGTCATCGTACAACTAAAATACGTGTTTAACGCTTAGAAATCATTTATATAAACTAACAAACACGATTGCTTTGAAAATGCAAAGAAACGTTATAATCCAAATGTAAAAATAGTCGAGTTGCGCAGATAAATCGGTTATTTCGTTGAAGAGCGTCAAATACCACGATAATTCGCTGAGTATGCCAGTGTCGAAAACGCTATTAGTTATGCGCTACAACCGTTTCACTTGTGCTTTCAAAAACGAAAACAGACGCTACGACGCAAAATTTCGTAACTTGTGGCAATTCAAACTCGGTGTCTGACTATATTGTTAAACAAGCAGACACTAACCGTCCAATTACAAACTACTGCTCCAGCCTAAAGGCAAACGACCAAAATAACAATGTTAATACTCGAAGCGTTCTTTAGACGGGCTGGTGTGTTATTTCAATTAGTAATTCCTTATTTTCGCTCAAACGAAACAAAAATTAGCACTTGCCGAATGTGCCTGCCTTCTAACGAAAGATTGCTGGACTGCGTGAACATGGTGTTGTTGTTGTTGTTCTGACTATCGTTACACGACGATGTTCGAGGCCGCTTTCTCGTTGGACTATCCGACTGTAAAGTAATTTTAGTTATTTAGCTAATCCAAAAGCTTGCTCGAGCATACGATGTTGTTGCGATTGGAAAAAGTAAATGTTTTGGTTTGTTTTAGAAGAATTAAAAAGTATGAAACTTAAAAGCTTAATCAAACAAACAAAAGTAACTTTCGATTTTCCCACCTTTCGCGAAACCGAACAACCGGTTGGAGGTTGACACAGTTTGTCGGCTGACGTTTCTGTACAAAACATGACGAGTTTTCATTAAAACCAAAAGCATTTCAATGACGTAGCAGACCTGCTGACGCTTTGTTACGTACAGCCTTTGCCAAAATACAAACACAACCTCACCGGGTTCAGCAAACCGTCTTCGTGCGCACTCCCTCGCGTCGTATGAGTGAGAATTTCGGGACGTTTGTGCTTGGGTCACAGTTGCAGATGGCTGAGAACTTTTCGGTAGTTGGAATACGAAACCAGAAGATTGAGTTGAAGACGAAAAATACACACTGCTGCTGTTACCCTCATCAATCTAGAAGCAAATCGTCAATGTATAACCGGAGGCAATAACACTTTGTCTAACCGTGACAAAACCTTAAAATTGGATGCTAAATTTAATTAAAGTTGTACAAAAAAATTGATTCATAAAAATCACCCAGGGAGTTCGACTCTTTGATATGGAAATCGTTAACATTTTGATGCACACTACACAATGCCTTCACAGTAGCTTGAAAAACAAAATAGTGCTTTCTCTTAATACCAATATTCTAAGACAAGTTGTCAATACTTACAGAGTTATATAAAGAGAAGTTTTTACTACCAATATCCGCTGTACAAGTAGTAGGATTTGATGGCATGCGATCGACGCAAGACGAATTGAGGTTTTCTTTAACAAATAAAAATTCAGTTTAAGCAAAATCAGCAAAAAACTTGATGAAAACAGCTATGTCACACACTGATATCGTAATGACTCACAAAAACAAACAAAAAAGCATAAATTAGTTTTTTTCTGCAGTGGGATGGTTAATGAAATACAAGTTATAACTAATAAATAATTAGTCCAAAAATTCAATATCACTAAAGTTACCTAAAATTTATATTAAAAAATCAAACAGATATTTTTTAATGTAATAACAATGAGTATGGGTTTACATTTAGTAACAAGAAAATTTTAGACTTTTATATAAAACATAAAAATAAAAATCTGATACTAATCTTGGATTAACTTTTTTAGGCAAAACAGAAAAACTCTAATTAACACATTTAAAATTATTCCAACATTTCATAATTCTATATGTTAAATCGTAATAATTAAAAATGCTTTGTGCAAATTTTAACAAAACTTATACAAACCTTGATTAGATGAAATAGATGTAGGATTGTTGGATATGCCAGTAGCTACAGGCATAATGGCCCAACAAATTTTTCATTTAAAAACTCAATATTGCAAAAAAATCTTAGCAATAATACAATGTTATATTTACAATAAAATCTGTAAATAAAAAAGAATTCAATAGCAACTTGACACCTACAAGGAATGACAAAAAATGAAGATATGCCACAAAACTGGACAGTAATTGTTTTTTGCAATTTGTTACAATTAAACCTCCTTCTGCACAACAGCAATTCTTTTGAAACTATTTTAAAACAATTTAATTCATTTATAAACCTACAACATAAATACTTCCCAATGTATATAAATTCAGTTGCAGACACAGTGTTTTTCTTTCAAAACACATGTGCTATTGATGGGAAAATGAATACTAGAATATGCAAAATTGTTGTTTATGAGATATGGATGCATCAAAATGACAAATTTAATAGATTAAATTTATATATCTACCAATTGGTTAGTGCAATAGCTATTACTCTTACCTTTAACACAGAAAATCTGGGGTTGATTTTAGGTAAATTAAATGAGACACAGTGTAAACTTACCACTGCTAAGATAGTGCCATAAAAGTGCTAAAGTTTCCATGTGCTCATTGCAAAGATGATTATTAGCAACTTGCATCACACTTTGCAAAAATAAAGTAAGATCCCATCAAGTACATCAAAATTCTCAAGGTTTTTCAATAGCAATAAATTTTTGCTTCTTATCTGACTAATGATACTAAATGTCCAAAGCAGTGCTTTTCAAATATTTTTGTCAGTGGAACATTTCAAGGGCTTTAAAGTTGAAAAGGAACACCTAATATGCTGAAAATTTGAAACTATCTGGCTAGAAAATTTGAAGCTTTGAAACTATCTCAGGTACCTTGATTTTTGATCCAAAAATAAAGTGATCTCTAAAAAAGATAAAAGGTCTTCACCTAAACTGTGTCTCTGAAATAAATTGAATTAAATGTGTCACTTCTTGATTTTCATCTTGATGTTTTTCATACTTTGCAACTTCCCAACCACATGTGAAGTGCATTAAAAAATTTTACAGACTGTGTGTTCCCCCCTGGCATGCATAATCAGCTAAGCTGAAGCTTATGGAACCATTTAGAAATTTGATTGAAACCCTAGGGTTATGCAGAACCCACTTTGGAAATTAATAGTCTAAAGCAAAGTGCTTAAATAAACTACATGTATTTTTTTACTTTTAATACAAGTAATAAAATAACTTAGATTTAAAATTAAATATTAGATAAGTTGTTTCATTTTTTTTATTAAAAAATTTAGTTTTATAAATATTAGCAAATAGTTTCACGACTATGGATGTAGCATTTTTATTTTAAAAGTTACTCTGTTTATCTTAGTTTTTATTTTTTTCACATATTTTAAAGAACTGATTAAGCATAAAAAAATTAGAATTAGCCAAAAAGTAGACCTCAGTTAAACCAGATTCAATTTGACACAATTATCCAAATTCGGCAAAGTCTGGATAGTCCAAAGCTTTTTATTAAGAATTACAGTATATAGGAAATCATTTGTACTTTCAGTTTTATCCGAGTTAAGTAAAATTCCATATTAACCAAATCTGGATTAATTAATAAATTAAAAGTTTTTTTCAAATATCTTACTTTAAAATCAAGATTAAAAAATAATTAAAACCAATACAACAAATAATTGAACAAGAAGTAACACAAATCACAAAGTATCAAAGAATCCAACAAATTACATTTTATTTTAACTGCCGAGCAGTTACAGCATATAGAATCAAAATTACTTTCATATTTATTGAAATGCAATATAGCAAAAATAAATATAAACTTAACTGATTTACAAAATATTTATTCATGTGTTAACCACTATAGCAATAAATCATCTTGAACAACAACTAGTAAAAAATTGAAAAAGAAAATAATACAGAAAAAAACATAGTCAACATCTTAAATTGTGGAGTTCAACTTCTGTAAAGAAGATTTTACATAGTGGACACACTTTCTCTACCCATGATAGTTTTCCACCAGGAGTATTGCCTACCAAGCGACATGTAATAGAACGCATTCTTCATTTGAAAAACTTTCAAACCTTCAATGCTGCAAATGACATTGCCAGAGAAATTTATGACAGATGGGTATGGTGCAACATATATCCCATTCATCTGTACACCATTTCGAAAAAAGTTCAAAGTTTTGTAAATTGTTTCAGTGCACTTGATCGCTGGTCAAAGAAAAAACGAGGAGAAGCATTTTTACAAAGGAAAAAGAGTTTATGTCAACTATTGATGAAATATTTGATGTTTTTTGTGCTGACGATAAGCAGCGCAGAATTTTGGAGAAACAACATGGTTTGAAAATGACAGATGATGATTATGCTTTTTATAAAGATCAAACTAGTAAGCGAGTTGGAAAATGTGTGGATGCTGTGGTTCCTTCAACGTCAGCTGACATACAGTTTTTGAGGCGCTCTCGACCCTTACAACCTCATCCAGAACCACCAACATGTTCTTCCGTTACATCAGTTACATCAGTGCCTGAGTCAGCTTTGGATTATCTGTCAGATTCTAGTTCAACCAACACAGACCAAACGCAATCTTCTGCTGCTTCTGAATTTGTTTCTCAATCAATGCCATATGAAAATCAGAATCGAATGATTTGGTCAAACCTTGCAAGGATGAGTGAGCGTTTTCAGATATCCAACAGAGCTGCTGCTGCGATTGCTAATAGTGTGATGCAAGATTTGGGTCTAATTACTGATGATGACAAGACATACGTTATTGATCGTAGCAAGCTTCAAAGAGAGTGAGAACGATGCCGTGCTGAAATTAGGAAAAAGGAGCAAGAAAATTTAAAGTTAGTGAATGCCATATACTTTGATGGGCGCAAAGATGCAACACAGGTCACCATGCAAGGGCCAAATGACAAGTTTTACAGGTCTGTGCAACTTGAAGATCACTATACAATGGTTGGGCAGCCTGGTGAATACTATCTTTCTCATTTTTCCACAGAGGATGGCAAAGGAAGAACCAGAGCACAAAAGATCTTCAACATTGCCAACACCGAATTACATGACAAGCTTACAGTAGTTGGCACTGATGGAACTGCAGCAATGACAGGCAAGTTCAATGGTTGCATTTGTAAGTTGGAAGAACTATTGAACAAGCCACTACAATGGGTAATTTGCCTACTACATACCAATGAACTACCCTTGCGCCATGTCTTTACTATGTTTGATGGAACCACCAATAGTCCTGACACATTTTCAGGACCAATTGGGAAGTGTTTAACTGGAGATGTTTCAAGTTGGCCAGTTGCTGCTAATTTTAACCTTTTGCGGTCAACCTAACTGGCGCAAAATTGTTGCCCGTTAGTCGTATTAAAAATGGTGTTTTTGCGTTGTTTTTTACACTTTTTCGTGTATTTTTAATATCTCTGGTTAGGAAGCACAAAGCACTTTGATTTTTTGCATGTGAATAGATCGACTATTGCAGATTTTAAATTTTGATTTTTAAAAGTAATGACGTCATTTTGAGATCATAACGTCATCATTATTAGTAGAATTTTGTTTGTTTTTTGAAATTTTAAGCCTGAAAACTGGTGAACTGACAATATAATAATTTTTAGTGAGTCGATGCAACTTGTATTGAAGTATGCTTTCTAAATTGATGACGTAATTACAAATTTGTTTGTTATGACGTCATAATAAGTTTTAAATTTAGATATTTATTTGAATAAATCACATAATATAACCAAAATAATTTTAGCAAAAACGGTATGTCAACTTAAATCTATGACTCAAAAAGTTTTTTATCACTCAAAAAGTGTCATAATGCAAGTACCATAACAATGTCTTCATCTTCGAAGATATCAAAAGTAGCATTGTTTCAAGAAACAAAATTGTCACTATAAAAACTCTTAAACGCACAAAGAACATTGTCATTTGTATTTCTTTTCTGTGTGATATTTCTTGAAGCATATACCTGGATGAAGCCCAGGTTTTCTTTCACATGTTTCACAGTGATATACTGTTTGTATACGCTTCACTTTTCGATCACTGCAAACAGCACAATCTTTGGCTTTTCCATTTGGAATTTTGTCAACAAAATGTTTTCCCGTAAGACGGTCGCATCCTTCCACATCAACAATTCTACCACGACACTTATTTGCATTTTTGTTTCGAACATTTCCCACCAACTGCAAAATGAGGCTTTTGCGAAATTTTTTGTGTCTCACTTCCTTCAATCCTTGTTGTTTTCTGTTTAGATTGAACAAGATATAACTGTTCACAATTGCTACTTCCAGCAACCAAAAAAACATCTTTCGCCACCACTTGGATGTTTTTCTCAAAAAAGCATAGCTTCCACAGTAGTGATCTGCTCTATCAACTCCACCCATGAATTTTGTGTATTGTGATATCACGACAGGTTTTGATATAGTTGTTGCCGTATTAGGACCCATGGTTCTCACTACATCTTCACATTGTGTGTTGTACATAGTTGATAACATCGTTATTACCCGCTTGTCCTTCCATTGAAGAGCCATTGTGTCATCATTTTGTCGAAAAGCAATAACTTCATGCAGTTTGGGCTTTTGTTTTTTCTTCCTAAAATCTTGAGGCATGCCTTTTCTTCTTGGCAAAACTGTTCCAGTGAGATGAAAAGATTTTTTTCGCAACTCTTCACACAAAGTAGGACTTGTGTAAAAACGGTCCGTGTATATATGATAGCCAGTTTCATTTACTGAAGACGAAAGCATATCATATAACTGCAGTACAATTCGTGAGGTAAATGGTAAGTCAGGTCGAACCAAACTAGCTGTAGTGGACTTTCCATAATATGGGACAAATGCTGTGATATATGCAGAGGCGCTGTCGCACATAGTATAAACTCTGAGGCCCCATTTCGTGGGCTTGTTAGGGTTGTAACATTTCCACATCACTCGTCCTTTGAATCCAATGGTACTTTCATCGACAGAAATGTGTTCATTAGGCACAAAATATTCAAGGCACTTGGAATTTATGTGATCCACTAAATTCTTTACTTTGTCTCCACGAAACCCTTGGCCTATCGACTGTTGTAAATGCAACATCCAATAAAGTTGAAAAAATCTATTTCGAGAAAAAGTTTCAACAAAGAAAGGCATTTTATCCAGCCATTGCTTAGAAAAGTACTCTTTCATTTCACATTTCGGATTCAGTCCCATATTTAACACAACTCCTAAAATAGCTTTCATTTCTTCCAATGTTGTATCATTCCAATTATTCCAGATAGAACGTTTTGGCAACGGTAAAGACTTTTGAATTTTTTCTTTAGCGTACCTGTTTGTTTCCTGAACAATTTCTGATATAACATTGTCCGAAAAAAACAATTGAAAAAACGCAAGTTCATTGTCATAAGTACCTTCATTAGGTAAGTTTATCCCAGGGTTACTGACAGTGAATGGAATTTTTATCAAGTCAGCATCGATTGAAGTATACGTTTTCCAAATACTTTGAGTACAAGATGCACTAGCGCTAGAAATGTTGTTTCCGGTATTACTTGCAGCGCTAGTTGAAAGTGAATCATTTTCCTGATCTACTTCCATTTCTTCCTCACCATTATCTGTATCTTCTCCTTCATCAAAAGAGCTTAGTTCGTTACCCCCATCGGAACTACTCAAATTTTCTGAAATATCAGGTTCAAATATATCAGCATCATCATCATCAGAAATTTCATCATCAGTACTACAATAAAGTATGACCAATGTATCTTCCTCTGTCATCGACTTTCGCTGAGCCATATGAGTTTCAAAAATCTAATATCTTTCAAATTTAGAGTATTATGATGTCAAAAAAGTAATTGTGATTAGAATTCTGCAAAAGACAAATGTATTGGTCTAATATAGCAAGATGCTAAATCTAACTTCAAAATCTAACTTCTAAATCTAAATCATACTGTAATCTTAACTTCAACCATATTGTAACCTATAAACCCAACTCAAAGCTTAACCTAACCAAAATTTAGAAAAAAGTTCAGCAGAGCAACGAAATTATTTCAACATAATGAACAATCTTTTCTGCTGCACTCTAATTCTGTTTGACCTTACTTGAAGCTATTTGGGGGGGAGTTTGCCCTGTCATCCCCACCTCCCCCCCCCATTAAACTGAACCTGTTTCGTGATGGGTACATACAAAATACATCCTCACCCATGACCAATTTTTAACCAGCAATGACTAAACCTATAACATAGCAAAATAAAACCTGTACAATACAACAGCTTTCTCTGTATCACGAAGATGCCGTAATAAACACGTGCTGATTGAACATTGCAACAAATTGCTGCCAAGACAACCATAAAATGGCGCCAAAACAATTATGGCACATAGCGCATGCCTTACGATTGAGTTATAACATGTAACGTAAACAATGGCAAAGAGCGGTTGCCTTACAATCGCAGTAGAAACTTGTAACAAAAAAAGGCAAGTTATATTCGCCTTACGACCGGCTTGCGACTTTTTTGATAGGCGACTTATATTCGCCTTTCGACCGCAAAGGGTTAAGTCAATTTCAAACCCTCAGTTTGTACAGTTGCCAGAATCAGTTGTTAATGATCTGAGTACTGATCAACACTATGCTTACAAGATATGTTCAGCAATAATCATGGGAGTTGTCGACAGCGACTTGCAATATTTAAAAGTAGGTCCCATTGTGCATTCACGCTGGCTAACTCTGGGCTGTCGAATCCTCAGATATTATGTTTCGGTGGATGAACCCTCCTCAAACTTGGAAACTCTGACGAAGTTTTGTCTTCAAGTTTACTTTCCAAGTTGGTTTGAAATTAAGTTAAATAGTCAACTAACTTGCGGATCTAGAAATTTTTTCAACTTGGTCCAACGAATTCTTCAGGTGCCTGACAAAGCTGTTTGGAAAACTGCTCTGAAAGTTATGCAACAAAATGCATTTTTCGCACACCAGGAAAATGTCTTGATCGCCATGTTGGGTGACAACGATGAGGAGATACAAATGCGAGGAGTGAACAAAGTGCTTTCGATTCATGGAAACTTGCCATCAACAGTTTCATTTGATAATCATGACTTGGTTGACAGTCGCAGTGAAGAATATTCTTTGGAAGGAGCAAAATATTATGATACCGCCTCAACTGTACGGCTGTTTGAACTGCCCACACTGGATCTAACAGTGAACTCGTACTACAAGATGGTGAATTTAACATCTTGCCATCAGCAGCCTCCGGTAATTGAACATTTAACTGATTTAGATATTGAACAATGCCGGATAAGACCACTGCAGCTCGACCACCCATGTCACAACCAATGTGTAGAGCGCCATGTCAAAATGGTAACAGAGGCCGCAGCACAAGTTGAAGGATTTGAGCGAAGAGATGGGTTGATTCACCAGAAGATTAAATCTCGAAAACTTTTGAAAAAATTTGACACTAAAGTGCAATTCTGATGCGCTTCATTTTGCATAGGCTATTTGGTGTACTCTAACTTGCTTTCTTATTTTTCTCTCACTCCTTAGGCAAAACAACCCAATATCAGCATCAACAGTTCGAAAGTAATGAGATGTAACAGATTTTCTTTAAATTACTGAAATACTAAAAATTTTATGGGCAGTAAAGCTAGCACGTTCTGTACCTTATGAGTAGGCCTATTTAGGTACTTTGTCTGGTGACCAAAGTTATCCCAAATCATCTTGTTAATATTGTGATTGTCATAATTAGTCCTTATATTGTGATTGTCATAATTAGTCCTTATCAGTTAGACATATATCATTTCAAATGTTAGATCAAAGTTATTTCCATACAGCACAATTTTCAAGTATCGAGCATAAAAAACGGTTTATCGATTATAACTTTTTTTCTTGTGGAAATAGACAAAAACTTTCTCTTAGCACATATAGAAACATGATGATTCTGCAAATTTTGAGCCATAAATCATGCCTCTACGATAAGCGGTTACCGAGTTATGACATTTTTTGTCAATTTTACCCCCCAAAAACACATTTTGAGGGGTTGCTAGCCCCCCAAAAGTAGCAACTCGCCAAAACCAATTTTTTTAAAAGTTTTAGCCTATTTGCCAGGATTTAAGAACTACACTTTTTTCAAATTTTTTTTTCACTCCACCCTACTGCATTACTCTATAAATCACTTCAAATTTTTAGCGCTTTTGTTTTCTTAGTCCATAGTCATAGCAGTTTACATCTATGTTTTTACTGCTTTTATTTATAGTAAAATAAATTCATATTAAAACTACATTAAATTATAAAGACACCTTATAAAATGGACCAACATTTGATTTATATTAAAGTTGACATAGATGTGCATAATGATTTTTTTTTGAGAAAATTGAAAAATTTAAAGATTATATTGATTTCAGTGTGATAATAGTCCATTAGACTTTCAAAAGGAAGATCATGTATCACAATGTTTGGTCCAGTTAAAAGCTGGAGTTCTTTCATTCATAGAAACTAGTTTTTTTCTTGATGAACTTTGATGGTTGAAATTCTTGTTTTTTTTTTACTTTGTTTGATAAGCAGTATAAATACCAATCTCCAAAGACCATGAGCAAAGCAAAATTAAATTGCTTTAAAAGAAAATTTGATTTTAAATAAAAAAAAACTTTAAAAATTTTTAATTTATTTTTTGTTATTAATGCATCTTTAAAATAAATTTGAAAAAAAACACATTGATTGGACTGCACCTAGCACCCCAGTGTTATTTTCCAGAGTTAACTGTAACTAACAAAGATTGGTGATTAATCTTTATGGAGTTAATAAAATAACCTATCTGTCAAAAAAGCAGCTCATTGGTTTGCAAAAGAACCTTCTTTCTTTAATTACCATTTTCTCAAAATAACTTAAAGAAATCTCAAGTTTTTTATCTAAAAGCTTATCTATTGATCAGCAAAAAGTCATCTTAACAATCCTTTCTATTGCATCTTTATGGCATTATGAATATGGATTTTTAACATAAACAGAAATCAAAAGCAAAAACTTTTAAGGATTGGCAACAAATTTCATATTTGCCTGGCAATGCTAGAATTTTGTTTTAAACCCCTTCACTAATAAATGCAGCCACATCAATAGCACTAGAATTCTAAAATCAGCCTAATTCATCTGAACAACCATTTTGTTTTTAGGCTGTCAAGTGTGCTATAAGTTTGAGAACCACTGATTTGAACTTTTAATATAAAAAAATCAACAGACTTCTTTCCTGAAATTTTTTTTATGTTTACAATTTCAATTTGGTACTTTGTCAAAAAAAGAAAAAAAGTTTCCAGAAGACAGTTTGCAAAAAGTATTTTCTAAAGTTTTACCACAATTTATAGCTATTATCAAGCACAGTTTAACAGAAAAAAAGTTAACAAAATAGACCTTTTATTTAATGCCCTATAATAAAAAAAACTATTATTTGTAATGCAATCATTTAAGTGAAGCTATAAGTGTTGGTAGGTGTTAAAGGCTTGTTTCACTAAGAGCATTAGCAGGAGTATTCTTTGTTTGTTCATTAATTTTTTACTTCTTTCCATGATTAAGTGCTAAGAGAAGCAAAAAAAATCTATAAAAAAAAACAAAGAATCTTTCTGCCAATGCTTGTAGTGAAAATGAGGCCTTACTTAATGAAGAACCACAGAGCAAAAGAGCAAAAAGACAAAAACTATTGAAATGAAAAATTAAGCTCAACAGTTTTTGATACCAGAAAGCATACAAAAGTCTTTTCTATCATGAATATCTACATTAGAATTTTTTAGCCTTCTGCAAAATTTTTTTGTTTTTTCTGGTTGCCCCACTAATTACAGTTGTCATTAGTCAAATTTAAATGCAATTTATGTTTTGTTTCCAAAGATGGGAGATTTAACTTACGTTCTCAACAACCTTCAATATGCCATTTTTCTATTTTATTCCATCAATAACATCTTTTACTTGATAGAAATTTCAGAAACAGAAATCCAAAAGTATCACAAACTTTATTTTTTAAACATTTTAATTTAAGTGTAGCCATTCTTTTTATCAGTGTTTATTTTTAACACACACTAATAATAACTTAATGTAAATGGTTCAAAGTGGTTTAATTAGGTCCATAACATACAAAACCAGTTTACACTAGATCAATTTATTTTACCAAAATTAAAAGATTGCATAAATTGTTCTGTTGATTGCCTAGGACTAATTGAAAATTTAAGAATAAGTGATTAAATGTAAAATCACAGATGAAAACTTAAGCCAGTTGTATGATGTACAGAAACTAATAATTTATTTTACTTAAAGGCCAAAGTAAGCAAAAAAATGACTTAAATTTTAATGATTATATGTTGGAGTAATAAAACAGCTTAAGAAAAACATGTTTATTTCGAAAGTTTTAAATAGAAAACTGCAACTAAAGTTTATAACTGATTATAATTATTTAATTAATACTGTATATTTAAAGTCAAAGAGTTTGCAAGATTTAATTATGTGTGTGTGCTAAAGATAATGTCTGTAAACCCATACTGCAAAACATGCCCATAACAAATCTTAAAAACAATTTTTAGTTTTTGAAAGTTTCTGCAAATTTCTTACAGAGAAAGTTTATCAAAGCTTTTTAAAGTTTTGTAAAGACAATGGAAATCTTGCAAAACTATTTTTTCAAAAAACATTCTTTATGCCAGATACATATTTTGCAAACTATTCTCAGACATTGTATCTTTCATTTAAAATAAAATAAATTATTGAAACTGATGCAGATAGATTGTATTATTTAAAGGCATGCATTTCAATTTTTATTTTATAACATTTTTGACATGTGCCTGACAGGCAAATTGCAACTAAATGTGTGACAATTTACATTGTGCCCGATGGAGAAATTAACATAAAAGTCAACGTAATGTTTTTTTTCATTTTTGATTGATGTCTATATAGATCAGAATCAATATAAAATCTTTGCTGTACTTTCTGCACCATAAAGTGCATCGTATTATTAGGTGCATTCTCAATTAAGGGATTTATTTCTATATTTAACCCATACATATAGTGTACCATAATAAAAGGTGCATGCAAAAACATGTAGCAAACAGTGAGCACAGTACATGAGTTTGCAGTGATAAACAAATCAGAAAACATTACATAATATGTGTAGCACATATGCTGGGAGCGATAAACCAGTCATTTGGCACATATGATAGCAGCAATAAACCAGTTGTTTGGCAAGCAGTTTATTGCACAATTCACACAATACCATTTTTTTAGAGATCTTGGGACTCAGTTCACACCTAGGGCACATCATGGATTTTTGGAAAAAGTAAAGGCTTTTAAAATGCATCTTATGGTCAGAAAATACAGTAATTTAAAAATTTATAAAATAATGTTTTTTTAAACATTATACATTAAAAATGTACTAAAAAATTAAAACAAATTCAAATCAAACTTTGCACTTAGTTTAATTTAAACATCACCAATGTGCTGATGTGGAAGTTTCATGACTTGTCTAGAATTTTTTAACTATTGGAATTTACTAATTGCTTTCGAAACTTTAATGGCTTTATTTTAACATTTTAAGTGAATGAATGAACAAATTTGACAGTTTGAAAACATAGAATTACATAAAACACAAAAAAATGACAAATAAGAGTGTGCTTAAGGTTAAAAGGACCAGTTAAGTCTTAGAGTCAAGCAATTACCCTATATAATAAGATTGATTAACCCTGAGACTGCTAATGACATTAAAACACATTTTTGATAAGGCCAATATGTACCAACATCTTGTGTCTACAAAAGCTACTAAATTTAAAAAACTTTTAAAGCACTTACCAATACACACGATTTAATATTTACTTTTCATTAGCTAAACAGCAATTGACCCACTTAGTTTTTTAAAAAACATTTGCAGTCAAGGGGTTAATAAGCAAAAGTAAAAGCAATGAAAACAGAGTCAATAAGATAATTTTTAAAACAAAATATTTAAAGGTTTTAAAAGCTGTAGTAAAAAAAATTTATGAAATAACTTCAACAAGTTTTTTCACGTTTAATAATTTTTAAATTTCTGTTCAATCCTTAGCACACCTCAACAGTTTTTAACTAATGATTATATGTTTTATCTGTCTCATTTATTTGTGGCTCAATGGTGAAAATGTTCAATTTAAACAAAACAAGAATAAATTTTTAATTTGTTTTGGCAATTATAACATATTGCAAATTTATCTTTGAAAATTATAAAAAGTTCAACATAACATTCAAATGCATTCAATTCGCTGAGTTTTTTCAATTAGTTTTAACTCTTTATTTCTTTTGAAACAAAATCAAAAACCTGTTCTGTTAAATTACATTTTAATTAAAAATTTAAGGTCTTAATCTTGGGAATAACTAATGTAAGCACTTCATCTCTTAATTTTTTTCAAATAAGCACCCACCATAAATTAACAGTCATGTACAATCAAGTTGCAATAAATTCTATAAATTTATACAGGGCACAATTTATGATAGCAAGCATTATCAAATTAACTTAATTATGGATTAATAGATTGCATAATTACATTTCACCCCAACAAAAAAACAATACAATTTGAATAATGATTATGATTAAATCATTAAAAACAATTCAGTAAATCTTTCTCAAGCAAATCAAACCGTTTGAGTATAAAAAATTATTTTACAATTTTTTGCTTGTATATTATGTTTCTTCTTTATTTGTTATGCTTTGTGATTTTACTAAATTTGTTTTGCTGCTATTTCATCATATAATTGGTTTGGTTTGAAACTACTTAACACTTTGTTGTGTTGTGATTAACAGGGCTTCAGAGCTGGCAGAGTCATTTACATTACATGGTTAGCATAGATGGTACCAGAGACAAAGCATTAAAAATATGGCTCCTATGCCTGGTTCCAGATAATACAGGGTGATCAGCCCAAGTGTAGACTCATTTAAAACCATATATGTTGTGAATTATAGAAGCCATCATTTAAAGTAAGGGCTTAAAATAAAGGTACACAAATACACTTTCAGATTTATCAACATTTGTTTGAAATAACCTCCTTTTGCACGAATCATACATCGAAGTCTGTCAATAACCTGAGAACATGTTGCACGCAGAGTTTCTGGAGATATTTCACTCCAGCTTTTCTTCAATGAGTGCTTCAAAGCATCAATATTCTTATGAGAAGTTACACAAGATTTGTGGTCCAACATAGACCAGACTCCAAAGTCCATCAGGTTTAAATCTGGTGAGGAATGGGGCCAAAACGCCTTTGACTAAAAAGCCACAAAATTCTCCTTACATCAGCTCTAAACCGTTTTGGCAGTATGGGATGTTGCCCCATCTTGTTGCAATGTCACACCACTATTTCCCATAGGTTTTTTAACCAACGTCAGCACTTCATCTTTCAACATGGCCAGATAAACGTGCTGATTAATTTTTACACCCCCTTCAACAAAGATAAGGGGTGCTTTTTGGTCCCATGATGTCACACCATCCCACACCATAGTTGAAGCAGGTTTTTGACGTCTGAATGCTATCTGTTGTTCTACAGAAATGTTCTCAACATTCTTAGCCCAAGTCCGATCACTCTGTGTATTGCGGACTGTTTCAATCGTAAACAACGTTTCATCAGAGC
This sequence comes from Diplosoma virens, assembly GCA_963680785.1. NCBI lineage: Eukaryota > Metazoa > Chordata > Ascidiacea > Aplousobranchia > Didemnidae > Diplosoma > Diplosoma virens. Next base: position 11,796,107 of record OY796896.1, read on the forward strand.
AAAAAACAAGGGGCTGCATGCAGTCTTCAGAAACTCTGCGTGCAACATGTTCTCAGGTTATTGACAGACTTCGATGTATGATTCGTGCAAAAGGAGGTTATTTCAAACAAATGTTGATAAATCTGAAAGTGTATTTGTGTACCTTTATTTTAAGCCCTTACTTTAAACGATGGCTTCTATAATTCACAACATATATGGTTTTAAATGAGTCTACACTTGGGCTGATCACCCTGTATTTTGATACCTAATGACTTTGTTGCATATTGGAAATAGTGGTAGAATTTTTTTTTAGGTATTACCTATTATTTCAAACAAAACAATTTTTCTTTAATAAATGTATAAGAAATTTTTAAATGTTTAAATAGGTTATATTTTTCTTCACCTAAATGCAATAAATAATTTAGGTGCTATTTTGTAATTAAATTAAAACTGCCACATTTAGCCAATTGCATAGCCTGTTAAAATTAAAAATTTAATTTTTTAGAATATGCAGCTTTTTTCATTGCAATAAATATTCAAAATCACAAAAATTTCTCTTATTTTCTTCAATTGTCCAATATAAAATTTGTGTATCAAATATAAAGTTATAAAGCAATTAAGTAGTATACTATAAACTAGAGTGACTTTAATCAATTTAGTTATTTTGATTTACACCCACCTTACACCACTTACATAAATTCATCATTTGATCAAAATATGATATAACATTCTACAAGTAAATTTTAATCATTTTAGAACTTAAGTTGTTTGAGGCCACCAAGAGTTTTTTGAGATAAAGATTATTTGGTGATCAATAATTTTAATTTTACCTAAAATGACTATTACAATATTTGTTTTTTGCTTTTTTTGTTATGGTATTAGTCAAGAAATGTCAGGAAAACATCTATAAATAAAAAATTGTTGGCACAGGTTTGATTCTTAAATTGTTAGTTAAAAGAACTCTTTACATATTGTGTATTGGTGCAATATGAAAAAATTTGCAAACTTACTTAATGTAATATTTGTTCTGTTTTGTTGCTAAATGTTAAGTTTTGTTTGATTAAAATATGTTGAAAAAATGCTAAAAGATGGAGATGCTAAAACATTATTTTATTAAATTAAAGAATGCAAGGCTTTATAACCATGATTGGTATTAATAAGCCAAGTTGTATAGTGCATGTTAAAATTTAATACCTGATCAAGCTTTTCTTTAATAAATGGTAAAAATCCATTTAAAAATCTGCCTAAAAACAAAACAATTATAAAAAATCTAAGTTCAACTTTATTCTAACACCCAATTTTTTTTTATTTCTCAAGCTATATATATCAAAAATAATCTAAGTTATTCTGCATGATCAAAGTCACCCTGGTTTACAATATATGATAAATCCAAATTTTCCAGATACCTATTTTCTGGTATCTTTAAAATGTACAGGTCAGCATGGTGGGCTAGATTGGCAAGGTTAATTTGGAATGTATTTGTAGGCCTAATCTACATTAAAGTACAAACAAGAAATAATGAATTTTTCCCTTATAAAAAACTTATCAACTTAGTAAGGTTTGCCGTACTAGTTAACCTAACCAACCTAGCCCAGTCCTCACATATCAAAGCATGTCAACCTCATCAACTTCGTCCAGGCAAACCTTGCTAAATGATTATGCTTTTTATATTTATTTACATTACAAATACAGTCGGTTTCAACAAAGTTTAAATATGTTCTACAGCAGGCTATAGCCAAACTAGCCAACCGGTTTCAGCAATAAATAAATATTTTATTCAACTAACCCAGTCAACCATGCCAACCTAGCCCCCCATGCTGACCATGCCCACCACACCAACCATGCCGACTTGGAGGCGGGGTTGTAACTTTTTTTTGCCACATGGCGGTGGCAGTGCATTCAGTGCCATGTGGCAGTGAGAGCAGCACATGGCAGTGGCATGTGACAGTGCCACATGGCAATTGGCAGAGCCTGAGTGTCATGTGGCAGTGAGAACAGCACATGGCACATGGCAATGTCATTGTCTTCACTATTTTTGAAGCTGTATGTGGCAAGTAAGAATTGTAATTTCTCATAGGTGATGATTTATTGAAAGCAATAATATTAAAAATGTATTATGTTGTCTTATTTAAAGCTTTTGCTTATGCAAGTATTAATTTAGGGAAAATACTAATTTAAAAAACTTATTGAAAATTTTTTGTGTTATTAAAACTGAAAAAGATTAATTTTCAAATCGGTTTATCGGTAAGTTTTGTAGAAAAGTGTTTATATATTCGGTAGAAACTTCCACTTAGCATTTTTACCTTTATGTTTTTGGTTGTCTAAGTTTATGTTTTAATGGTATTATGTACATATTTATTGTAAGCCACTATTTGGTTTGCAATTAATCAGTTTAAAGGAGTATATTTTTTGTATTTAGTAGATGTAAGTTTGTTTTCTTCAAGAAATGCACAAGTTGGCCAGTATGATAAATAATAAGTCATTATAGAGCTTATATCAATAGTTACCAACCTTTTTGAGATTATGGCACAACACCATACTAAAATATATTGGTGTCATATATGGTATAATAAAATTAAAAACACCTAAATGTTATACCAAGATCTTTGTGCTTGTTTGTTTTTAAGATCTATTTTTCATTTTTTGCTTCATTAAGCTACAGACATCATGTGAAATCAAAAGAAACATTTGTAAATATTTTTGTTCATTTCTAAAAATCTGATATAAATATAAATAAAAAATACTATACACAAAACTAAGGTATAAATGTCAAGTAACTTAAATACATTTATTTTATCTCTATATGTATCCTTTTGACTTGCAGAAAAGCAATGAAGTTTTTAATACATAGAGTAAGCAGTTACTCTGACCTGCTTCCGGAGATGCCAAAATACTGCTGTTTGCTTTTAATTTAATCAAAGTATGACTGTAATTGGTGAACTGTTTGCCAAGACCAGCAAGCAGGAGAAAATGGTGTAAAGTGTCTTTCCCAAGGACACAACAAAATGGCACAAGAGAGTTTTGAAGCAAGACCATGTTTGATCATAAGCATGGTTCTTTAACCACTTGATCACACTGCTGACCACTTGCAAATTGTTACAATATCATTCTGTAGCACAGTGGCTGAGAAACACTTCTGTAAGTCTTTTCCAAAGTTTTTTTAAATACAAAAATGTTTTAAAAAATTAATCAAACATTGCAAAGTAAATTTGGCTTAGGGTTAAAAAAAAATTGTATTCATAATAGTCATTTATTTGATCTTATAATGTTGTGGTTAGAAGATTTTGTAATTTTTAATTGTGACAAAACCCTCATTTATTTCCAGGAGTGGGTTAAGGTACAATAAAGCCAACCTTTTTTTGTTTTATAAAATGTATGATAAATAGTCTCAGTTTCTAGATTTTAATAGATATAACTTTATTTTAAATGCATAAAATCAGTCATCTTTTAAATTATTTGGATTAGATTAGTTTGAGTAAACATATAAATGATATCTAGATATGGCATTAATAAGAAATAATAAAAAATGACCAATAAAAGTAAAAAATTTTATTTCAGGTTATAGTGTTTAAATATTGTTTAAGATTCCCATAATTTTACTTTTTGTAAAGTATTCTTTTGTTTAAACTATTGAATTTTATAAATGTTTTATGTTTTTTTAAAGGTCCCAAAGGATTTAAACATATCAGCGTGTCCTCATTCAATTTATTTATTTTGTGAATTAAGTGATAAAGATGGTTACTTTTCTACCATTGAAGATAATTATAATGAAAATAGAGGTTGTCCTTTGTGTGATTTGTTCATACCTAAAGGCAAACTGTTAAAACATATTGAACAAAAGCATTTCCAATTTGGTGTTGAATGTGTAGTTCGAGATAAAGCAGGTTTGTATGTTCCATTTATTTTTTTTATTTTTATGTTTACATTTATCCTCCTGACTTGCAGGAAAGCAATAGATGCGCTATACATAGGGTAAGCAATTACCCTGACCTGCTTTTGGAGATGTCAAGATATTGCTGTCAGCTAGTAATTTAGTAGAGTTGACTGTAATTTAGAAATGCTTGCCCAGGCTACCGAGCAGGGGAAAGTGCTGTAAAGTGTTTTTTCCAAGGACACAACAGAATGGCGCAAGTGGGTTTTGAACCAAGACCATGTTGATCATCAGTCCAGGCTTTAACCACTCAACCATGCTGCTCACAGTTGCATGAATGTAATAAAATTTTATTTACTGCACTACAATTTTGTTCCAGTTTTATCCATGCCATGCTTGAAGACCTGCATATCACAAAAGAAAAGAGCACATTTTCATTGTCCATTATGTCTGGGGATTTTAAGTAGAAAAGAAGGTTTTAAAAGACATATTCGTAAGTTTATTTCAAATTTTTCATTTTGTTTTAGTTCTTGTACCAAAGCATTTTTAAGTCTATTGAAAATGAAACAGTAACTGTTTTTTGTTGGTGAAACTAACCTGAAATCCCTTTTACAGCAAAACAAGAAAATAAAAAAAAGGTAAAAGAAAAAAAATCTTTAGAGAAACAAATGGTGATCACAGAAAGGATTCTGGGTTAATTTCAGTGACAAAAGGTGCTTGCCAAAAGAGACCTGAATTTTGGCTTTACTTTTTCAAGTGTTTTTCCAAAGTTTTTACATTTTCTTATGTTTACACTTGTTTGCTATTACTCAACTAAGCAGCAAATTAATTGTACTTGTTCAGCAAATGGCCCTCTCAACTGCTCAAGCAATTAAAATTTACCATTTTGTGTTTGTGAATAAATTTGTTTATAAATTTAGAATTATATATAACATCTACATTTGCATGTTTTGTAGAAATTTGCAATGGATCTCTACCATCTGTACAAATTGGTAAGTAAGGTTATGAAAATGCTGTTTGTACTAACTCAATAATGCATACTCTACTTTGCAGATATAACTTCCAAACTGCCCTCTGTTGACGACAAAGAAAACTGGAATCCAAGTTTGTTTTTCTATATACTTTTGGTGAAATATGATAATTGTGTTGCAAATGTCTACCTGTTTTGATGTTATTGTACACTTTTGTTTGCCTCTTGTACAGTACAGATTAACACACCATCCAATAGAGTGGGATGCGAAATTTAAGTTTACATTTAAAGTTGTTATGATTTCCTACTTGCTTTCCCATTTATGTAATTTCTTATACTAATTACCAAAATTTTTCTAAGCTGGTATTAAAGCAGTGGCTCTCAACCGTTTTGGTACTGCACCTCCCTTGAGCAATAGTTTCCCGCTTCATGCCCCCCTACTCTTATAAATAAATACAAAGTGTTGCAATTGCATTTTACACAAATCAGTGAGATACTTGACATTGTTTCTTTGCAAATAGATCTTTAATGCGTGGTTTAATCCCAGGCAGTGCACAGTGCACACTCCAACTTCCAGCTTGTTCTATGCTTATTCTTGATGGCAACTAGTGCAGAAAATGCGCCCTTATCATGATAAGTTGAATCAAAACATATATAACTAGAACATGAGGGCTTTGGTTAAAATAAGATGGTAAACGGGAAGGTATTTGGCCCAAAACGCCTCAAGGCGCAGCACTTTACATTTGTCCTTGGCTGCTGAGAACTCAAGAAACTGTTCTTGTGCATCATGAAAAACGTGGCCTGTTTTACATTGTTTATATTTCTTGTTTCTCATCTATAGGAGAATTTTATATGATTAAATTTTTTTTCAAATCAGATGACTTTTTATTTGTGCTTTAATTGGGACTCACAGTTACTGTTTGTGAGAACAAAATTTAAAAAAGCTTGCTGGATTCTGTTGTTTAATTCGATTTTTGCAGAGGTCAACCTCCCTGTCATTTTTATTATCACAATTAATAAAGAATGTCTTGCAAAACATGTTAACAATCGTGCCCCCTTGAAAATTTATGTATGCCCCCCAGGGGAGGCATGCCTCCCTGGTTAAGAACCACTGTATTAAAGTGTATTTCTAAGTTGGTATTAAATTTATTACTTATTTAGACCCAAAAAATATCAAACATCCTTGCAGATATTGTGCAAAAGTGTTTTCAAACGTGACTATTCTACGCAAGCATACACAATCAGTGCATTTAAAAGTTGATGGAAGCTTTCCCAGTGTCTGCATTGATGTTTCAAGTGGCATTTTTATGGTTGCCTATAGTACTCACGGTTTGATTGCTCCCATACATGTTCAAAAACATGTTACTAAGCAAATTCTATATTGTGAGGATAACGACTGCCAAGATATAATGGCATCAGCAGTGGAAACAAATCCATCGATTGAATGCATTCATTTGCAAAGTGTAAAAAATGCTCATATCTCTCAACCAAAACACCTTTCACTTGATGGTTTGAAAGAGTTGTTCAATCAAAAATGCATATCTTCTGCAACTAAAAGTGCTTGTGAAGAATTATGGAAAGCAAGCAAAGAAAAAAGCTGCTTATTGGTAGCTTCAGCAGATTTCGATCAATTAGGTTATAGTTGCCGGCAAAAATATTATTCAGTCTTTGCCGATAAAAAGGAATATTATTGCAAGCTTAACCGTGTACGAGTTACATATGACTGTAATACGGGATTTTGGTGTTGCACTTGCCCTGTTTCAGGAATGAACAAGCATTGTGTTCATGAAAGTCTGTGCAAATGGTATATGCTTGAGCATCAACAGCAATGCTTCAATGATAATCGTCACAGGTAATGCATTTCTTTTCCTGTCTACATCATATTTATACTTGAGTTAAAGCCATTTTTATTCATACAATCAGTTTAACTTCACATAAAATTCATTAATATAACTTTTCTTCAAGCTTTGCAAAACTATATGACTGTTTTGTGTACTCTAAGTGCTGTTGATTGAAATTTTGGATCAAGTAGGAGAAGGATTAAAATTTTACCCTTATACAATTTATTTTTTAGGTATATTTCCCCATATAGTTATGGTGCAGTATATATTACAATAGTGTTCTGGAACCTTTACTGATCGGACCAGTTGAGGATCTTGTGGAGTTCTTAAGATGCAAAAGAGTATTGGAATGAGTAGTTAAGTGCCTAGTATGTCTTGCTGATATGCAGACTAAGCCTTACACTCGAAACAAGGACAAACTGGCATTTAGGTGTTATACCAAAGACTGCAATGATTATCTAAAATACCACTCAGTGCGTACCGAGTCAGTATTGGATGGTTATTCTGCATCTCTGGAAAGCATTTTAAAAATTTGTTGGAAGTGGTATATATACTGACCAAACCCAGGTTCAGATGGCAAAAGAAGTGGACATGAGTCCAAGAACTATCATCAAGATAGTAGATAATCTTAGAGAGCTGTGTGTTAAGTTCTTCTGCTTGCTGTTCTAATGCTGTTCTTAATATATAATAAACTTGATAACTAACTGGGGAAAATTTTGCACTTGTTTTTGTCTTGGGGAAATTTATGCACTTGATCCGAAATTTTTAACATGTTCAGCCCATTTATGTACAACTAAAAACTGTACAATATGTTCACACTTTTTCTCAATCTTTTCGAAACAGCTTGTTTGGCAATTTATCTAATATTTATTATTTTTTAGACTTGCAGATCAGACAAGCGTAAATACAAATGATCATTTTATGATGGAGTATTTCTTGCAGCACAAGCAGATACCATCTGAGATTCCACAATCTCTGTTGATTAACAATCAACCCGTAAATCTTATTCCTTCGGAAATTAAATGCCCTCGATGTGAACAGCTGCTAACAATAAACGAACAAAAATTAGCAAATGCTTTTGGAGTCGGAATAATATGGCGTGGTTAGCATTTACTTTTTACTGCCTTAGTTATTTACTTTTTACACAGTTGAGCAAATACTTTTTGTTGCTTCTCTGTGTAACACACAAAATATTTGTAGGTTAACTGGAGTACTTACTCCTTTGCCATTTCTCTTCAGACTTGTAGTAGCTGCTTATTCATGTACGATATTTGTTCTTTGAAAGTACAGCATTTTGTTTATTGTAGCTATCAAATTTTGCTTCTGAGCATGCATACCATCTTTTTACTATTTTTTCCAGTTATCATACAGCATTGAAATCTGTCTGTTTATCATTTTTTACAAAATTTATTTCATTTTTCAATTCTTACCATTTGTTCCAGTACTTTTAAGATTGTATTGCAATGCGTGTTAGTTATAGCTATTTGTCAATGTGAAACAATGTGCCATGATCTTACTTATTATTCACAGTAGTAAAAGTAGTACAAAACCTTTGCAAATTCTGTGGTATAAAGCAAAAAGAAATTGATTAAAATTTTTCTTGCAGGTATTACTTTAACAAACAAAGTGTGTTCCTCCTGCAATCTTGTTGTTCGTTTTCAAGAATATAAAAGTGGATTTCATAATTTTAATAATAACACATTGCTTTCTTTGAAACTTTGTAATTACTTGATTAAGGGAATCAAGGTATGAAATGTTGTGTTACAAATATATATTTCAAAGTTATATTCAGCTTCAACCGGTTTACTCATTGCTAGTTAAATGGTTACAAATTTTTTTAGAACCATGTGGCAGTTGAGCGCACTTTAAAAATACTGTTTGACCATGACAATCTGCCAGTTCATGAGATTAGAAATGGGCTGTATCATTGTCTGGCTCTCACACAGTATTCTTATGATTTCACATGCAACAGATGTGGAATTTTTCCAAAAATTGTTGTTGGTGATGGGAATTGGAAGAATACATGTCTGCGACCAGGTTTTACACATTGTTTTTGTTACTGCTGGTTTTATACATAGTATACTTTTTGATTAACCTGATGTATTTCTATGAAGTAACATAAAACAAATTTTTTTGTCAATTATCTGCTCAACAAATGCAACTTCTTGTCCAGATGAAGTTGACGTTGATCATTTGTGGATGGCATATGTAAAAGAAATTGTTGGCAGAGGTTTTTATGGTAAGTTTTACATTAATTGAATTGTGCTCAAGGCATTTTTTATGCTTTAACTGCCACCAAGATATATCTAACAATCAGCAAAACAAAGCGTATTACAAAACTATTTGCTGTGTGATTGTATTTCGCAATGTTTTAGCTTTTCTAAGCATCTGTGCGTGACTCATTTACATAGCGTTGTCCAACCTCTAACTCGTTAGTCACATAACTTACGTCTCTACATTTCTTTCTTACCTCTTCTGTTCTTTGCACTAGTCATGCTTATGTCACTAATTACTATCAAATAGTTGTTTTTAAAGTTTCAATCAGTTTTTTTACCCTATCCAACTATTTATACCTACAGAAACTTCAGGGCGTTTTGTATCAGGAGTTACGTGAAATGTTTTCACTAGTTTTACTTTTGTGATATATATATTGTACATACGCTGTGTTTATGTACGTAACCACAATGTATTCACTCGCATTCACTTAGTTTGTTTTTCTTTGCTACAACATATACATGTATAGTTTGCAATCACTGTTTGTTGTTTTCCATACTTTGCATTATTGTTCTTTGTTACTTTTATTTTAGGTAGTACAAACAACCCATGGAAAGTTCCCATCTCGTATGGTCAGGTTGCTCCATGGATGGGATCTCATTCACGCAAAAGTGTTATTCTTAGTAACACTGAACACAAAAAGGGAAAGAGCATGGCCATTGCTAAACCAGGAAAAATATCACCAACAAGAAACTTGTCACATGACAATATATTGGATCATTTGCTAAACTTGGATCAGGTTTTTTTTGTACTACGTTATAAAACAAAAATTATATATTTTGTAAATCAGTATTATAACTAATTCGTACCAATTCTTAAGTAGCAACATTTACATTTCAGACATCAACGCCCTACTTGAAACAACTATGTGAAGAATTTGGACTTGATGCAAATACTAATCAAGAGGACATAATAAAACATGTTACTGAACTAGTTCTATTTAAAGATTTTTTTCCGAAATACTATCGCAGCATCAAGAAGTGTGGAGGTGAATTACGATTTCAGATTTTTTGTTTCACCTTGTAAAATACCACAAGGTGCTGTTGGTGAACAATTCTGTTAAACGTTTTCGCAGTGTTATGACCTGAGTTATTGCAAATGAATCAAAATTTGAACTTTAAAAGCCAATGGAAACTGCTGAGGCACATACTTTTTTGATATAATATTATATCTTATTGTTATTATTCAATTCCATTAACCATTGATATTTCTAACAATCACGGCACTGAAAAAACATGTAATAAATAGAACAAATTTGTAGTTTGCTTGCAGACGCCATGGTGGTGTCTGCACTCCACCAATTCAATTCTGGCGCATGTTACAGGAATATGAGGGCATTTCAAATATGAAAATCACTAACCATTGCAAAAATATGGTACGGTATTTTACAAAACCGTTTTATGTCATCAGGTGGAATTGTTCATCTGCGTTGTAAACATGGTGTGTGCGTATACATGAAGTGCCTTCTACGACAAGAGAGCGCTCGAGATTACGTTGACGCCCTGATATCATTTGCTCAGCAGCCTGTTGTAATTGTATCGGACATTCCTTCGCAGGTGTTTTTTAAGAATAATAAAGTTTTGTCTAGTTAACATTCAGGCTTAAAAGTTGTTATTTCGTATTTTAATTATATGTTTTATGTACGTAACATTCAATTCCAGCCAGGTATTATACCTGTTAAAAAAGATTCTTATGTTGAAGGGGTGGTACCTTGCCCTGCTAGTGTAAACCTTACGTTTTGCTATTTCATTAAACTTACAAAAGGCCGAAAACATGTTTTAAAGAAACCAATTATTTCAAAATTTTGCACAAATTTTTTTGTCAGATTGCATTGCATGGAGAACAGCGCTATCCAGGAATGTTTAAGCCATTCAAAGGCATGCTGTTCGAATGGAGCGATAACAATTTGGAGTTGGAAAAAGAAAACAACCTGCCTAAAGTTTCCATTGACACTGCTTCTGGAAAAGCTTTTTATAGTTTATGCGATGCTTTTCATGTGCAGAGCAAAAAAAAAGGGCCTTCTATTTCTTTCCGCAATCTATGCAACACAAATCTCATGATCAACAGCAGTGTTTGCGAACAACAAAATTCGGATATGGCCAAAGACCGGTATATTTCTTAAGTTACTGGTAGTATTTTAAAAAAACTTATGCTTTGCAGTATAAAGTAAAAGCGTGATTCCTGCGTGAAGAATTTTGACAAATGAAAGTAAGGACTGCCATATGGCAATATTTTTACTGCAACATGGCAGTGACTCCACTGTAACTGGCAGTTTCTTACTGCCAAGTGCTATCGCTGTTACTGCAATGTGTTGGTCAGAATGCCAATGTTCTTTAACAGGCATGTAGATTTGTAATCACAAACAACCTATCACTTTTACTTTCACTGTTTCATTATTTACAAAAAAAATATTGATTGGGTAAACATAGAATAAACAGCTATAGAAGAATTTCAACACCCGCAATTTTTGAATAAATGTAGCTGCTGTAGTGTTGTGAGATTCGTTTTTGTCAAACATTCAAAAAAGGTTCCCAATGAAAAGATTAAGCGTAAAGAAAACTTTGCTTCAACTGTTTAGGTACTCATTTTGTGGCATGGATTTCGTAAATTTTATGTTTCTGAGTCGCTTGTCCTTACATCTCCACAACGAAGACAAAAACAAAGCTTTCCGACTTAAGCTGAAGCGCCATTTCTCCAACATTACCTTTGAAGAATACTGCACGGCAAAACCACAGAAACAAGGTAAACTACTTCATGTAAAAAAATTAAATACTGACCTACTGTCATAATGTTTGACCAAACATTGTTACCTTTGCAGACAATCGAGTACTTTCTGAAGTACAAAATGTAATAATTCCGGAAAGAAAAAACAAAAATATTCATGAGGAAAATGTAGTTGGGGAAAAACAGAAGCTTTTCAGTACGGCACCACAAACACAAGGTTTAATACAGATTTTTGATAAGGTGCTGTGCAATTACCTTTTTGTGTGATAATACTTATTCTTGCTCTTTTAGAAAATGATGATATAAAAAAAGCAGCAGATCCGAGTATGGCTTCTGATTTTACCTCTGCCGACATTTCTGTCGCGGGCATTCAACAGCAAGCAATCACTGGTACTACTTTCTCTTGTTCTGTTGAGAAAAATAGTAGGGAACAACAACAAAGTGTCACTGATAAAGTCAGTCTTGAAAAGCCCTTCGCCGAACCGAAGAGTATTGTTCCTTCTATGTACACAGGTAAATATATTTTTGTAGTTGCACTTGCTGGCAAATTGTACAATTTTAAACATTTTGGAAGATATAACTGAATTGTGGAAGTCACAACATAAAAATAGAATTGAAGCTGTTGTGGACAATACAACTTTTGACACCATTGCTTTGCGCAGCATTGAAAAAGAATGGTTGGATGATAAGGTAAGTACCGTTCTAATTTTTATAATAAACCTGTGGTTCTCAAAGTTCTTGGCGTATTTCTCCCTGGCAAGATCCGAGTACCGACTGTCATTTTCCAAAAACTAAAATGCATTAAGTATTTTCAGGAAAGTTTATTATAATAAAGTGAAGACCTTTTTGACACCAACAGGATAGGGACTGCAATAAATAAGTTTTGGTCTATGAAAAACTAAAAAAAAGATCTTCCCTTTATGAGCTGTTGTCGTGTAAGTAATAAAAACGTGCCAATTTTTGTTCTTAGTAAAGAAGTTTGAATCCACTTATAGTCCCCTATTCCTCCCTCAATCATTATTCTTCTCTACAGAGTACGAATTTCTTATTAGAGAGCTAAGTGGTTCACCTAAAGAAACTCTAACAAAGACAATTTGTAATTTTCTTTTGTAAGTCTTATACTTGTACACGTGTTTTTTACTCAAGTAGAACCCAAACTTCATATTCAAGCATAAAGTACCATTGCTCGTTTTTTGACAGCTTGATTATTGTCCATGTATGAAAGGGATTAAGTGTTTTCTCACCAGTGCCTAATGAGCTATGACAAACGTAAAAAAAATGGTGCACCAAGTTGTACAAGTACATTTTCATTAATAATAAGCCTCGTCTCACTGTGTTGTTCTAACAAAGTGGGAATCTTTGAAATAAACCATACATTGTAACAAAATTTTTTTTACACTTCTGTATTTTCTCAAAATAATTTAAACTCAATTATGCAGATTATGGATGCTGTATTACAAGTCATTGCTACAAAAGTAAGAAAGTAATAGTAGTTTATGCATTTGCTGTAAAGTAACGTTTTTATTTTTTTGCATTAAGAAAATACTAAGTAAATGTTGAAAAGAAACATAAACATTACCGTTCATCATCGTAAAATGAAGAGGCCTCAATGTTGAGATGACTTTCAGGAAATGTTATTCTCCCTGGTAGTTATTTATATTAACAGCATTTTGTCTAATTGCGTTAATGTCTACATTCTGTGGACAGTTTCATGCTAGGCTTCTGCCAAACAGACTAGTACCGTATTTTTTTGCAGTCTATGGTGTTACATTATGAAATTGTGTGTGTATTGGTCATGTTTTTGTGTTTGTCTTGCAATTTGAGAATTTTTGACGTTCAACATTTACAAGATTTGCTTTGTAAAATTTAAAGCACTTAAAACTGGAGATAGAATTGGATCCTGGCCTGTGGACCAAATAAATGTTTCTAAAGCTAGGTAATGGTTATGAATTACGTCGAAAATTATGTACAAAAATGATTATGCACACTGTTCAGTTACCTAGCTATAAGTGTATTTTTTTGGTTTATTCAGAATACCAAGATGACCCATGTAATTCCTTCCACTGTTGCAACTGCTTGGTATTACGTGCACAATGATCTTTGTCAAAAAACCCTGGTACGTGAATAGATCAAGAAGTTTACATTAATTAAGATTAAACTGCCTCGCTATATATAGGCTCGGCGAATCGGAAAAGTCCCTTTTGTGACTGCTTTGCATGTTGACGGAAATCATTGGATTTTGCTGGTATGCGATGCATTTAATTATTTTATGTTAATAGCTGCTAAATGTCTGTAAAAAAACGTTGCAAATATCCAGGCAAAAAAAACTGATCATTGCTATTTGTACGACCCTAATGGAAGAGAAGGCAAATACAGAAAACGCGTTGAAGACGGGTTGCGGTAGGATTTTAAGTTTATTCACGTTGATGTGCAATAACGATTGTATAAGTAAACCATGTTTTAGGTTGTTTGGGAAAACGTATAACTGCAATCTGCTGGGAAAAATGGATTCTGTATACGTGCGCATTCATCCTAATCAGCAGGATGGAAGTAGCTGTGGACCATTGGTTTTAATTGTACGTTGTTAATTTTTGTATATGTAAGACTACTCTGTTGCTAGACTATGTAAAAATACTCAAAAAAGTGCTACTATCGTGCTTACAGCCTAGGTTCTTAAAATAAGGGCGTGAAAGGTTCATAGGGGGGCGCGAGCAGCTGGCTACAAACTCAATCTTACCCGAACCTGGCGATCAAGTTTTCAAAATTTGGGCAAAATTATTATTTTTCGGACAGTGACAAGAAAATGTTTGGGAAAAACCAGAATATTTCAGACTGCGAGATTAAAAATTTTGGGGAAAATTACAAATTTTCGGCTGCGAGACAGACCAACTGGAATTTTAGATGAATACTTTTTTTTAGAGAACAATATGATTTTGGGACGGTAGTCGAGAAATCTAAGACTGAGTCAAACTGAGGACTTTTTTGGTCTTCATCTTAAGAATTTTTGTTTTTATAAGGTTCTGTTGCTCTCATAAAAGGGGGCGCGGTCTCAAAAAGTTTAAGAACCTCTGTGCTGGAGTCAAGTATGCAAAAATAGTTGCTGCTATAGACGAACATACAGTAGTTTTTGAATTGTTTGCTATATAGATTCATCTGCGTTTCTTTTATGCGACGTTCGACATGTATTCACAAAAAAATATGTTGATTAATTTATCTAATTTACCTACTGCGTTCTTGATTGTATTTAAAATTTTTATTGTTTTGAAGGAAGCCCAGAACTTTTTTTTTGGATTTGGCGATACCAAAACGGATCGTGAAGCATGTCGTCAACATAGAGTTGTAATTGGAAATATTTTGCTTCATGCAACAGGTCATAACATATATGTGTTAAAATTAGCTCACGTATAGAGTTAAGGACTCGTTTCCACTACGATATGTTAGTGGGAGTATTTCCTTTTTTTTTGGCTTTTTTTGGCGCTTAAGCACAGATAGAAGTACAACAATCAGTAAAACAAACAAAAAATATTCTTTCCAACACTTCGATTGGAAACGAGCACTAAATTAGTAAATAAGGTGCATGCAAAACCATAACACATGACTGACATTATGGCCTATGTCTCTTGCCATGCCACCTAGCTGTGGATTCGTGCTAGGTTATTGCAATTTTAGTGCTACTTTGCACGAATTGACTGCAGTGAGGGCAGTTGGGTATGTTATGTACAATGTGATAAAAAAAATCTTATCAAATAAAATAAAACGTTGTGGACTGCATTTTCAAGCAATATGCAAGGTTGATTTTAATAATATAACTTAAAGTTACTTGTTTCTTGACAGAAATCAAACTTTTGTCCATTTGTTAAGCAATATTAAATTGTTTTGGTTATTGACAGTTTTTTAAAACATAGCATTACCATTCTTTTTAGAATTAGTTGTTTTACTTTTCGAGCTTCTATGTAATATTGTAATGCAATATCTGGCTTTTTATTGTTTGATTTATATCAATCGGCCCCAAAGCGTCACTAGATACATAGTTTTTGCTACTAAATTGTTTCATGTTAATTTGTTTGTTTTATTTTAGATGTCACTGCACTGGAATGGTACTGTGTTGTATGCAACAAAACTAAGAGTACTGGAAAGAAAATTAACTGGGTATGGAAATAGAGTTGTTCATTTTTATATTGTGTTTGCGTAAAACTTAAAACGATACGAAATAATTTAAAGCAGATCCGTCATACTTGCGGCCGGCGAAGTCTTCTGAATAATATTTTTAATCAGATGCTTGTTGATAAATCGAAATATTAAGTAATTGGAAAATTTTTGTACCAAAAAAATTCTGCTTTTATGTGGTAAAATGACAAAAAATTTTGCAAGATTTGGAAAGAATTACGTAACATTATCATGCAACGGAAAATATGTTTGAAAAACTGTATGTGATTGGCGACAAACATATTGCAGAAGAAATTATCAAAGGTTTCCCTTAAACAATATATTATCATCAATTTAATTTTAATCCACTTTACATTTCCTCATTGATTGGAGGTGGCTGGATCCATTTTACTATATCCGTAACTCTTCCTGCATCTCTCCACGTACACCGATCTGTCGCAGCTTTAAGCCAATCCTTCTCAGGTTTCCTTCAACTTGTTCCTTTCATTTCATCCTCGGTCGGCCCTGTTTAAGTTTTCCATCCACTTCATGTACCATTGCCTTCAGCCAAACATCTTCCTCACGTTTTCTTAAAACATGACCACACCACATCAAATCATTCACTCTTGCCAGCTTATCTGCTGCTTCCTTCCATCTCAATATGTCCATGAGCTCCTTTGTATTCCTCTTGTCCACCAACTTTACATCGCACATCGCGCTCTCACTATAGATCTTTCTGCTCTTCTCAACATACTTCATTTTGTTTCAAACATCACGCTTCGCTTCCATATAACATAGC
Organism: Diplosoma virens; assembly: GCA_963680785.1. Lineage (NCBI taxonomy): Eukaryota > Metazoa > Chordata > Ascidiacea > Aplousobranchia > Didemnidae > Diplosoma > Diplosoma virens. The sequence goes on from OY796896.1 coordinate 11,812,711, forward strand.
TGATCTTACATAGCTTTTATATACGTTTCCTTTCATCCACAAAGAGAACTTTTTCCAAACGTATCTCCACATTCTCTACATTTCTTTAATCTCAATCTTGTTCTCTACATTTCTTTAATCTCAATCTTGTTTCCTTTTTGCGGCTTCACATCCTCCACTAACAACGATATATAGTACATGTATTACTAACAGTTATTTTTAGATCGAATGCGAAGGCTGCAAAAGGTGGGCACATCGCGATTGCTGCGAAGAATTTATGTCGAAAGCAAAGTTTTTATGTAATATTTGTATGTAAAATGTGTCTGGGTTATGAGCAGTGTGAAAATTTTTGCTACTTTTTTTACTAAATAAATGTATATTCAAAGATTTGTAAGCGCATTTATTTTTTTTGGTGTAAACCAAACAATCAAAGTAGTAATGATAGTGCTGTCAAACTTTACGCCGTGTAGGCGTAAACATAATTTCTAGTTTAGAACCAAACTAACAATTCCAAAAAATTTCTTTTGACAGCGACAAGCATTTAACGTATGTTCAGCGATACCAACTAAACAAGTTAACCCCTAAAGTTGTTAGATTTGTTAAGATTGTCGTCGTTTACCTTTCTTGAGAAGTAAAGCAAAATCCAGTATGTTGATTTTCAATAGCAGTTTCGAAGAACAACTTAAAGATAAGGTTAACCGCTGATCGCCCATAATTACTCAATAAAAAGCGTAATATTTGTTGTCCTATAAGAAACTATAGTGGACTAATCAAAATTTAAACAACAATGATAATAATTCCACAGGTATCTGTCAGTTCTTGACTGGCACGTAGCAGTAAAGGCACCGACTGCCATAAAGAGCTGCCAGTGACAATGAAGACATTGCCATATGACAATTAAGAAACTGCCAAATGACAATAAAAACATTGCCATATGGCAGCAAAGTCACTGCCATTACTGATTGACTCGACTAAAAAGTGAAAGCGCAATAATTTTTGGCTAAGTTAATAGCATGTTGTTTGTCGTTGTGGTGACAACGTAATAAAAATAGTAACCGATAATTTACGTTGATGAACAACAACAGCAATTTCAAAGCAAATTTCAAAAATTTAAATGTGTCTAACTGGCACATTGCAGTAATTGCACAGTAAGAATTACAAGAACAGTAAGAAACTGCCAGTAACAGAGGAGCCACTGACATCTAACAGTTAGAAACTGTTGCTGCCATTTACGATGGAGGCATTGCCATATAGCAGTCAAGCCACTGCCATATGGCACTCAAGCCACTGTCATGTGGCAGTCAAGCCACTGTCATGTGACAGTCAAGCCACTGTCATGTGGCAGTCAAGCCACTGTCATGTGGCAGTCAAGCCACTGTCATGTGACAGTCAAGCCACTGTCATGTGGCAGTCAAGCCACTGTCATGTGACAGTCGAGCCACTGCCATGTGGCAGTCAAGCCACTGCCATATGGCACTCAAGCTACTGCCATGTGGCAGTCGAGCTACTGCCATGTGGCAGTCAAGCCACTGCCACCGTCATGTGGCACAAATTTGTCACAACCCCTGTTGCCGACTTGAGTAGATTTTAAAGGAACCCCTATTTTCTAGTTAGTATAGTTACAATCTATTTTTATAGTTTAAAAAAAGTTTAAAGAGCGAAGTCACACTAAAATATTCTTGCTCTAAAGCCCGTTTTTCTGTCTTGGAAGCCCAGGTGGTCAATCAATATAAAAAGCTTTAATTAAACATGACCAAAAAACAAAGAATTGTTATAATCCAACTAAATGTAACAGCAATTGAACAAAACTATGCACATTACAGTAATTTACTACAACATTCCTGAACTGCTTTTACAAGTTTTCAACTTTTGCAATAAACAAGATATGAATTTAATCTATTTAAATTACACATAAATTTAAACTCAATTTTTATATTTAAAAATGATGGTTTTTTTGAAAAACAACAAAAGGAAAAAAACAATTACAAAAATATTTGAAATAACACATGTTCAAATAATATTAATTCAGCAATCACAATTACCATTTTACAAAAAAAAATTCCACATTTTCTTAAAATATTAATAAATTATATTTTTTTAATTGTTTATTAATTTGATTCATAAGAAATTGATTTTTTAAAACTTTAGTCACCATGCACAGCAATGTGAAAATCATTAATATAGGATTGGAACAAAAGTCTTGTCTGATAGAAAATAATATTTATTTAACCAATAAAGACAAAATGCAAATTGAGAAATATAAGCAAAGCATCATTCGTCCGTGGATCTGAAATGTTGAAAATAGTCACCTTTAAGGTCCACACACTTTTGGCAGCGTTCTGGAAGTTGTTTTTATCGGACAAAATCGGACAAGACTTTTGTTCCAATCCTATATTTTCTATAATACTCATTTTGTAAAATTATATTATAAAATTGGTTTTTATATATAATAATTTTAATTTGCTTATTTTTAAAAGTGAATAGTGTTTTATCACATATCAAAATAAGGCAATTTTTTTTATAACTCTTTTAAACTTTTTTTGACTTAACTGTTTTGTCAACAATAAATAATTATTTGAATTAGTAATATTTTGTTTCTAGCCCAAATTATCTTTTTTTTGGAATACAAAACTAGGACTCAATAAGAGCATAAAAAGCTTTTTTTATAAAGATATGCATTTGTAAATTTTAGAAATAAGTTCATCAAATCTTTTTGCTTTAGCTTGCAGGAGAATGTCAATAATGTTAGCAACAGCCTGTAGTTATCTAACCTGTTTTCAAAAATTTTATTGCAAATATTTTTTAATGATTTTTAAAAATAATGTTGAAAAAAGAGTCTTTTCATAATGTCACAGTCAGCAATTTTTTTGGTGAAACTAACTTGGAATTCCCTTTTCAGCACCAGAATAGAATAAAGAATAAACCAAGAGAAAAAGGATCTCTCAAAAAGCAATAGTAAACGCAGGGACATTAGGGTTAGTTTCATGAACAAAAATTGCTTACAATGACTTTTTGAAAAGACTTAAAAAAATAGGGTCTCTTCAAGAACTTTCCATTTGCAATTTTTTTCCATGAAACTAACCTGGATCCCCTTGCAGTTAGCATTGCTTTTTAAGAGATTCTTTTTCTTTTTTTTTTTTTTTCTTTATCCTGGTGCTGAAAGGGGGGATTTTGAGTTAATTTCACTAAACAATCGCTTACAATGATTTGTTGAAGAGACCCAAAAAATGTATACTGCTTTATAATACTTTTGAGCCTACTTAGGCATTAACTTATGGTTCTTGTTCACGATTCACTGAGTTTAGTTCAATACCTTTTGAATTTTGAGAAATCCCCAAAGCTTACAGGGTTACTAATGGCAAACAGTGAAGGAGACCCCAATTCATTTTATCAATAAAAAAATTAAAAAAAAACAACATTATTTAAATAAGTTCCATGAGTAAAATTGTTTGAATATTTTCAAAAACACTGTCTTAATTGATTTAAACAATATTATAATATTTGTTAATAAACTTCTTTAAATTAATTGTGACTCCAAGAATTTTATCACTATATCTATTTGTTCTTGCAAAGTTACAGTATCAAAGATTGAAACTTAATTTAAAAACGATTATGGTTAATAATTTGGAAATGTAACATTTCCAAATTATTACATTCCATTTCCAAAAAGTATCAAAATTGTGAAAATTTTAAGCACAAATTACTAAACAAGAAAAACTACTTTTAGCAAATTTTATGAGTAGCTTGTACAAAAATTGCTAATCACCAATTGTGGCATAGAAATTTAATTTTGTTTCATAGATTTTATAAGTACAGTTTATATTCATGATAAGCAAATTATTTTTATCTTAGAAAACATTCTTTTTGTTTTTGTTATTAATTAATTTCATTTTCATCTTAGGCTTTCCAAAATTTGTAACACATTAGTTTTATATATGTCATAAGCCTAGCTTAAAGTAAAACAACAATCTGTTAGTGACCAGGCTCAATAATAGCAGAAGTGAAAAATTTTAACCACATATTAAACTAAATGTTATTGAAAACAACATAACCAATCTTAAGATAAATTAACTAATTTATTCTACATGCACACGTTTTATAACCGCATAATATAACCGCCAAAAAATTGTAAAACCATTTTGATACTCAATACGGTATTACGAATAGTAAATATTATTTTTATAACTCTTATTATTAAAAACTTTACTAAAAAAAATAAAAAACAGTGTATGTTTTAAAAAAAAGTACAATCAAGCAATACTAATAGTAAATAAACCCTCTCAATAATAACCTTCAACAAATAAATTTAATAAACGTCAAATAGTAATTTTAAAAAAAGAGAACAAAGCGAGAGCGAATTTCTTGCTTAACCTATTCATATCACTGTTCCGTTAAAGGCGCTATACAACTAAAAGAAATATTATTTTTAGGATATTCTTTCTTGTTTTCTGTGGTATCCTTCGGAAAAGTCAACCGATAAAAAAAACATTGTAAAGACCCCTGGTCGTGGTGTTGCTATTGAGTGCTCCTGAACGTGCTGGGAAAATTTTTTTATCAATTTTAAAGTATCTTCAAAAATTACGTTTGCATTAGCCTACTTTTTTGCTCAATTGTAAAACGGAGATCAGTACAAGACAATTTATGAAATTTTCAGGTGCAGAGAACATGCACAATACAGGGTGTCCACAAAGTCTCTTTACAATTTAAAAAAATTATTACAAAATGAAATAATGAGATATCGCAATGAGGGTTGTTTAATGTTAATCAGTATTTTATAAAGTTTTTATTGACACTAAAATTTATTGTTTCAGATAAAATTTCTTAATTAAAATTTTTTGTGTTTAATGATTGAGTTATATGAACTGAACCCTCATAAAATGAATACTCCTCAAGAAAAAGCGCAATGTATATCCTGGTTCATTGAGACAAAATCAGATGTTCAGACCCAGCGAAACTACAGAAGTAAGTATGGAAGAGACCCACCGTCACGTCCTTCAATTAATTTATGGCACAAGAAATTTATGGAGACAGGAACAGTGTTCGATACAAGGAGGAGTGGGAAACCAAGAACATCTGAAAAAACATCGAGTGTGTAAGGCAAGCCTTTCAACGTTCTCCTATGAAGTCCATTCGTACTGCCGCCAGACAATTGGAACTACCACGTTCAACAGTGCACAGGATCTCTTCCATACTTACTTCTGTAGTTTCGCTGGGTCTGAACATCTAATTTTGTCTCAATGAACCAGGATATACATTGCGCTTTTTCTTGAGGAGTAGTCATTTTATGAGGGTTCAGTTCATATAACTCAATCATTAAACATAAGAAATTTTAATTAAGAAATTTTATCTGAAACAATAAATTTTAGTGTCAATAAAAACTATATGAAATACTGATGAACATAAAACAACCCTCATTGCGATATCTCATCATTTCACTTTGTAATAATTTTTTTAAATTGTAAAGAGACTTTATGGACACCCGTTTATAAAAACGTTTCTCGGAGAATAAACCTTTTACTTTCTACTGTGCAGTAAATGTTTAATCTGGGAGTTTTATTAATTCGTTTTAAATTGCTTAAATCAGTTTATATTGTATGCGCCCAAATTGCTGTTGTATAAATTTAATTTTAAAGTTACGCCAGGTTACGCGCAGATAACTCCGTTTTATTTAATGCGTATATTTTGCAATATTTTATTCTGTTATGTTATAAGTTGCTTGCTTCTATCTTGCTTCTATATGATACAACAAGTCACACTTTTCATCGCTAATTAGCAAGTCACAACGTCAACTCGTTTTGTTGCTTCTTCCTTTTTCTAACCCCGTCTTTCAACAACTTACAAACTTTTCAACATTTTGTTATTTTGTTCATGTGGCGGAGCAGAAATAAAAGAAACTGAACTGAAGTTATCTAAATTTACATATTTATATTTGCAATTAATTAATTAGTTTGACACAGTTGATGATGATGGGATGTTACTGTTAAAATCATAAGAATAGAACTCGCACTGAAATTGAAAAAGTTGATTAACTGAATAGAAGTCTTTTTTGAAACCTGTTAATTAATTCTATTGTTTGCGTTCACTGCTTTATAGGTAGATTACGTGCAGCGATCTTAATGAAATCTGATTGGCTTACTTACACGTGGCGAGCACACTATAAATTGAGATGTTGGTAAATTTAATTCCTCATTCAGTCGTTGGTGATCAAGTGGTACGGTGGTTGAGTTTGTAGAGTGAGTTTGTAGATCGCAAGCGAAACTTGGGTAACTTTCGTTTTGCGACTGCATCGTTGGCTGCATCGTTGGGAGCACGTTGGCGGCACGTTGGTTGTATAGTTAACTGCATCGTTTAAGCAGTATTGTCGAGAAAATAATTGTGGTTGTTGGATTGTGGAAGCCTGTTATACCTTCATATCGAAATCTCAACTTTAATAAATATTATAGCCTAAAGCTATAAGACGTGTGGGAAAGCCAGCGGTGTGATTGGGGAAGGCTCGGATAGCTTCCCTATAGTTTGAAGAATTTGGAGCTAAAGAAGAGAGGGATTCGCTGTGCGGTCTACAGTAAACTTTGAAATTAACACCTATATCATTTTATATGTCTAAAGATAGCCTACATATTTGTGGGTTATAAACAAAATAAAAATAAAAATGACAAGTTCGTGACCATGTGGACCACGTATATCATATGTGGTATGCATATGTGGTTTTGTATATTTTTAAAGTCAAATAATGCTATATAAATATTAGATCTGGTTTTTTTCTTTTGCAGAACATAAACATAATTTTTTTTATATATTCGTAGATTTTTTAATAGAGTTGATATAATCGAATAAATGGATGAAAAATGTAAGGCAACTTTTCGAAAAATTGCAAAAAGCCAGATTCAAGAAGATCCTGTTGAGCCAATTTCTAATTCAGAACCTGCGTTTAGATCCGAAAGTGATGATGACTTTGTCAGAGATCCAGATTTTGAATTTTGAATATTACTCAAGTTTTAATAAAGTTGTAAATGCTCTTATAGTATGAAAGGAATTGACAAGTTTTACAATGTCAATCAAGTGTTTCAGGATCAAAATAGTTGAATACCTTCTTTTATGTGGTTTTCAACAGCAAAAACACTTGCATTTTCAATTTTTTCAGACCGTGTTTTTTACTTTGAAAATATGCTAAAGGTTTATCTTTATAGCCAGGGTGTTTGGTCTGAAGACGACGCTAAAAAAATTTGGTCATATAGCGTAATTGCTAAGATTTTAACAGCACTAGTATCGTATCACGCATTGTGGTACCACTAGACTATTTACGGTGGAATCTATAAACCATACTTTAAATAATCACTGTCATGCTTTCTCTTTTTCCTTTTATTTTACGTCAATGCTATGATCTATTCAGTTTGCAGCCATTTGCTCGCGCCCCCTTATAAATTTTTCACGCCCCACAAGGGGGCAAACCCCCGTTTAAGAACACCCACCCTAAGTATAGCATTTGATGGTTTCCTGTGATTCAGAAGAATATACATAGAGATGAAATAAAATAGTAGGTCTAAAAATAAAAACAAATGTTTCATGATTTTTGACAATTCAAATTTGTAGGTTGGAGTCTACATTTAAGTTTTGCATGTTTTAAAATATTCCATCAACTTTGCGTCCTTCTTGAAGACTCTTAATCACCCATGCCCCGGGGTGCAAGATTCTTAATTTAAAATTTTTTGGTTATGATTTTAAGAAATGTTAACCAATTTGTTAAAAAGTATCATTCTTATGCAATTTAATAAAAATGTGCTTCTTTATACGTGTTTCTTATTAAAAACATTTACAGTACATCAAAATTATAATTGTTGGTGCATAAAATTATTTTTTTTGATCTATGAAATTTTTATACGCATCAGTTTTCACGTCAAAAAATGCTTTTTAGTAGCATTAGTAATCTTGCATCATTAATGCGTGAGATAAGTAGAGATTTTTATTTCACGGAAGCCAAAAATGCATAATTCTATTTTTCTAAATTAATGTAAATTACCGTTTCATCAATGTTTTAACCGAAATTTCTCTATAAAAATTTTAACAACAGGCCAAAATTGTTAAATCAAAATAAAGTCAAAGTCTAACCAAAATAAAGTAGAAAAAATTTTGTTTGTCAAAGAAAAAAGGTCCCAGTGCTGTTTGAAAAAAGTCTTGGGCAAATTTAAAATTAAGGGACGGAAAATTTTTTTTGCCTTCAAATTAAGTAAAATCTAAAAAATGTTTTCACTTGAAATTGATGATCAAAAAGTGATTTTTACATTTGCAAGTCTATATACAGGGTCATCAATATTTAGCGTTACAACTCAAAAAAGCTTTATTTATGAAATAATTTATAAAGTTAGAGCAACGCAAGTAGAATATTGTTGCAGAGTAAATAGAAATCTAGTACAAACAGGATTTACTTAATATATTCACCATTGGAATCAATGATAAGCTGGAAACGCTTGGAAAAGGATCTACAAGGTCGAGTCTAATTTGAAAAAAAACCGATGGGAGTGAGAGTTAGTTTTGGGAAGAAACAGAGTTAGTTATAAAGAAAAAGTAGTTGGTTCAAAAGAAACTAAGTTCTTCTTGAGCATCTTAGTAAAACTTAGCTTTAACAAATTTTGGACCCGTTTTTGGCCCGCAAGAACAATTTGCAGGGCGTTTTTTTCTCTTATCTCTTAGAGCAACTAATTTTGTTTCTTTTTTACTCTCACTCCAATCGGTTTTTCTTCGAATTTAGACTTGACCGACTTACAAGAGTCACGAATCACATGTTGAAGTATTTTGGCCCATTCTTTTCGAAATTTTGCCTTTAGTGCCTTAAATAGCACAACAATTGCCGTTTATTTGTCTAAAACTTTAGTCATGATTAAATGAAATACCTGAGAGTACAAAGATTCATTAGAATTAGAAAGTGTCCAAAGTTGAGTTACATTGGGGAAAATACAAAATATTTAATTAGAAATGAATTGTAACACTAAATGGGGTCTCGCTCCTTCACCGAATTGCGAGTGTGGCGCCTCTGAGCAAACCGCAAACCATGTACTAACAGCGTGCCCTATACATCGGGCACCACATGGAGCACGAGGTCTGACGGTTTTGGATGACGAAACTCGACGCTGGCTTAATGACATCACTGCCAGCATCTGATCCAGGCAGTGCAGCAGTCTGGGGTAGTAAAAGGATAAACCCTCGGCCCCAGTCCTGTTTGTGTCTGACCTGGAGTGGATACCCTTCAAACGACGACGACGATGATGACCCTTAATCACAATTTTTTTTGTCTTTTATTTAAAGGCAATTTTTAAGGGGGCCAAAAGGTATTGAATTTATCCTTTAAAACTTAAGAAGGAGCCGTGAACCTACAGCTACTCCGGTTTGTGCCGTTTTGTAATCCTGTCTACCGTAGCAGATACAGGGGGGCTTGCTAGGCCTTTTGGCCCGGGTCCACTTCTCAAAAAGAGACCTACTTTTGCATTTCATTTAAAAGGTTGTTTCAAGTTTTTTCTGCTTTAATCTGGATTTGAACGTCTGATTTCTCGTCGCACATCTTCATTTATTGCGTGCATTAGAAACTTTTTTGCCCTGGACAGCTTTTACAGTCATCAGGATTAACATAACCTACGAACCGGTAGAGCACGGTACCGATTGCTCCACAAGACCCAAAAAATTTTAACAAAATCAGATTTTTTTGAACAAGGTCATGCACTATTTGGGCAGGAGGAAATTATTAATTTTAGAACTATTTAGATTAGAGTTCAAAAACAACTAAGATTTAACGTGAAGACTTTTTTCTTCAAAGATTTATTTATGTAAAACCAATCGTTCTGTTCCATTTACGACTAAAAAACAAGTGACAACCCAAAAAAAAGAAAAATGTCTTTAAATTAAATCTGGCTGATATTCGGGCATCAAAGCGAAAAAATTCGAGCAAAATTTTTTCGCCCGCCACAATGTTTTGGTCCTGTACGGCTATGAGCGTTAATCATTCATTGTTCATTCAAATATGTTGCTTTTTCTCATTTAGGAGATTGTTTCGTTTCTGGTGCATGTTGACTTCGTTTTGTTACTCGTCTCGGAAAATAACCAGGTAAAAGTCGTTTAGAATTTATTTGTTGTTATGTTAAAGATAGTTTTGTTTATAGAAACCGTTAGTTGCAGCGCCAGCGAGTGGCCACTGTCAATCAGTCCCTTGTTTCGGTTGGTGTAAGAACCGTCGTGAGCCCAAAAAGATTTTCCGGGTTGCGAGAAACGCGTTTTATTATTTTTCCCTACTAATGCAGCTTTGCAACTTTCTTACGTTTATGTTGATGAAAATTTTTTGTGATCAGGGCCACATCTGTTACAAGATAATTCAATTGCAAAAAAACTATTAAAGTTTTTTTATGGCAACAAACAAGTCAGTTAATGTTTTAATGTTTGTACGCACACCCTTGCCCGCAATCGGTACAGAGTGCAGTGATGGCTTTAATAGGGTGCAAACGGAGCAGTCTCACCAGGCCTTCCCTAAAATACATCAAAAAGTAGCCCTCCTATTCAAGAAATTGCTCTATTTTTTCATAGTAGTACCAGGACCACTTTTTTGGTCTTTACTTAAATTTTAATGATCATTTTGAATCATCTTTCATGTGAACTTGTATCGAACCCTACCCCATGAAAAAAATTGATAATTGAGCCTATGTATTTCTTTCCTAAATAAAGCAAACAAATTATTGTTGCAACTAAATTTATCTAAACAATAATTTAAACACCATATTTATATATTTATTAATTATAGCCTGCGTTTTTTTTTATAAAAATCTAGAGTTGGTGGCCCTCTCAGTCATAACGCTTGCCCACCTCTATAGTTGTTTATTTTTATTTCTATATTTTTCTTATGACGAGCAGGAAAGCGTCGGAAAGGCGCTGTACCTAGGACATGCTATTACCCCGATGTGATTCCAAAGATGTCAAGATATTGTTGTCCTGTAAGACTTTTTTTAGTTTTTTCAAGGGATGTGACTGAAAGTTAGAACTGCTTGCCAAGACCACCCAAGCAGTGGTATGTCTTTCCAAAGGCACAATAGAATGGCGCGATTAGGTTTTGAAGCCCAGCCGTTTTGATCATTATCACGACGCTCTAAACCAGGGGCGGTGAAGATCTTTCAATGCAGCCCGCGTGTGTTTCGAAAGAAGCAAAGCCGCTACTAGTTCTTTGTGACGAAAATCGAGAAATCAGAGGCACATTCTAAGTGATAACTTTTTTTTTTTGGTCTTCATCATAAATTTAGAATACAATTTCTTCTCGTATTCGTGAAGTGATAGAAGGTCATGATTTGGGTGGATGTTTTCGAGAAAAATGAGTGGATTTGAGCGTCAATAAAACAAACCAAGATCGCGCTGAAAGAAAAAAGTACTGTAAACGGCTGTAAACGCGCCTTAAGCCGTGCCGCAAAACCTCCTGTAAAGCCACTCTATATTTAAACAAGTCAATGAGTTTACTTTAATGTGATTTCTGCGATTGTTTTTATTTCATAAACATCTCTATGTGAGATATAGAGTACGCAACGTAAGTAGATTTTCAATTCTATTTTGTTGCGACCCTTATTTTATTAACAGATCTCAAGAAAAGTGTAGGTCAATTTAACAAAGATAAATTGATGATAAAAACACCAGTGCGATGCATGAATTTATTAACAAAATCGGTCAACTTTCAATTTATTATAGCAAATAAAAGTTAAAAATTTAAAACCAACTGTATCATTAGGAAAAATCGATTTCGACCTATAAAGGTCATCATCAGTTTCTTATTCAAATAGAATCAGTACAAGATAAAAACACCAGTACAAGACTTCTTCATTTTAAAAAGACTAGGCGGCACGTCGCAGCCAAAAGATTTTCATTCGGGCTGTCGCAATTATCTTTTTCCTCAATTTTATAAAGAAATTTACAAAATTTTTGTTGCACTTCCTTTTGAACTTCAGCTACTTCATATGATACTGTTAACTTTGCTCTTATGATTGTTGCCACGAAAATATTTTAACATTTCTCATAACAGATCTTAAAAAATGACGTGAGTTATTTTGGTATTTTTACAAAATACTAGATGTCAACAACTTGCCGCTACCAGACCGTAGTTAATCTTTCAGCAGATGTCATCGAAACTGTCCGAGTCAAAACACACTTTTCGGCCATAGATTTAAAATTAAGATTTTTAAACTTTGTTTTATTTATCAGCACAAAGTTTAAAGGACATATTTCTTATCACCTAGGTGGCCCACAGTTTTTTTAATTTTTGTATACAAAATATTCAATGGCCCACAGTTTACCCACAGAATACAAAAAATTCAAGAATACTTTTTGGAAAAGATTTAATTCTAGTTTAAATAATAATCATTTTTTTTGTCATTGTTTCTTAATCTCTATCGAACGTTTTTTTTAAAATATATTTTATTTTAAATTTGTGCATACTATTAATTTTAATCACACTTAGAATTTATTTTGAGTTAGTAACCATAATAATAAAATCTTTAAAACATAAATAATTAACAAGTACAGGTACAATGTATTCTCTAAAGAGATCACAATGTAACCGATCAAAGGTAATTTCAACGAGTTAAATAGGAACAGTAAAAAAGCGACTAAAACAAATTAACTAAGAGGACGATTATTATGCGACAGGCCTGTTTCGGTTTTATGGACCTCATCAGGATAAGTTATCATAACCTTTAAGGCGAAATGATAGCGCGAAAAGTTAAGGTAAAAATTTCATGAAGTGATTCTTTTGAAAATGGGAATTCCAAAAGAGTTTTAAATATTAATAAATCCGCTTCGGCCTAAATCTCTTTTAAATGTTTTTTCACATTAATTGTGTTGATTTAGTTATAGTAGCGTTTCTTGATTCTCAATAATTTAATAAATAATCAATTTCCTTTTTCGTACGCCTTTGCGTTATTTTATTTTAAGCTTTTTTTAAATTTAAAAAGTACAAAAACATTTAAAAAATAAAATTCTCCAATGATTAACACGGCCCTCGCGTATCCCAATATAACTCATATACCTTTGTTGCAGAAGGCTTCCATATGCAATTATTTCTCTAGTTTGTTCAAGAAGCTATATTTTCCTTACATGAATAAAATTTCAGTTGATACATTTGTTGTATTAACTCATCAACCTTTCTGTGCTCACAAATATTCTAATAGAGAAAGTTAACAAGGAAATTTCGTGTTATAAACAAGGTAATGACTTATTTTTTTTCGTCCTTCACTTGGAGTTCAATGTAAAATCTTAAAATTGCTCTCACTATGGTTCTAGAATTTGGGTCGCAGGTTCACTTTTTTTAATTTTAAAATAAAATTAAAGTGAAGACTAAAAAAAGTTTTTGCTTTAATTGGGTGGCAAATTTTGATCATATCGGAGTTGCGTAAACCTTTTTTTAATATTATTTTGAAATCAAAGTCAGGCGTATGGTTAAAAGTCAACATTTTATCATTTTTATCAAAAAATCCATGTCATTTTCTTAGATGAAACCTAGTTGTGCTTTGATTAATATTTTGATTTCGTATTGAGCATCTGATTAAAAAATTCTTCAAACAACTTCGTTGGTCACGAGTTCTTAACATGTCTGTCTTACACCATTCTTGAAGGTGGAGCCAAAAAAAGTCTTCACTTTTCTCATTTACACCTTTGACATTAAATGCTCGACGGGCCGGATAAAATGGCTTGGCGGGTTGGATTTGGCCGGCGGGCCGTAATTTGCCTCCCTGTATTAAAAGGATTAAAACTACTTTTTGTTCTCCATAGAGAAGGCCCCTTTTTTTTGTCAAGAAGATCAGGCTATTGATGGGGACTTGGTATCGAAAAAAACTTTAATTTCGACTCTCGGAAAAACATGTGTGAGACTATTGGCATGAAGAATTAGCCAAGTGATTACGTCACCATCAATTATCCGGTTGAATTTTTTATTTGTGGTTTTATTTCAAAAAAAAATTTTTTTGACCGTTTTTATCGTTTGAATATGAACTCTAAAATTAAAGCATAAGTGTCATTGTCTTTAATTCTATTTTGCACTCTAATATCCCAATTAAAGTTGATATAAATCGTGATGTGATAGGCAGTAATTTTTTAAAATAATGTTAGTACTAATTTTATTGCTTGTCAAGACCACCAATCAGGGGGAAGTGCCATAAAGTGTCTTTCCCAAGGACAAAGCAGAATGGTGCGAGTAGGTTTTGAACCGAGACCACGTTGATCATAAGCACGGCACTTTACCACTCGACCACGCTGCGGCCGAAAAAAACGTTCCGTTTATGAAAAACTTCCAAAACTTTTCATTTTCCTTTAACATTAGAATTGCAAAATCTGTTTATTTAGAGACAAATCAGTCCTTTAGGTTTTAGAAATCTTAAGAAATTTGATTATATTAATATAGGAGATTTCGATTTCACGTGCTTGCTAAAGCTTCTATAATCGGATCCAGGTGAAAACAAAGAGGCTTAAATCCTTACATTTTCTGGCAGATAACCTACTTTTTTAGTACAATCATAATCTCCTAAAGATACCTTTAGGAGGTGGCCGAAATACTTTTGATTGTGCGTTGACCAATAGCCTCCTAAAGATTCAACAATTTTTCTGTGTCTCGTAATAAATTTTTATTCGGTGAAGAAAAAAAAAACGTCGTGGTATAAAAAAATCAAAATCGTGGAGAAAAGACTAAAAAGTATTTTCTTGAAATGGAAGACGAGACTTTGATTCTCATGCACACTTAATTAGATGCAAATAATATTTTTGATGTTGGGAAAATATATGTATTGTTAAAAATGTGTAATTAAAACTTACTCCCTGTATTTTTTATAACTCCTTTCAAGAGAGGCGTGTCTTTTGTGAAGAATCACTGGCTTAAATTAACTCGAAACTTAGTCAATTCAATTCAATTCAATTCAAATTATTTCAAATTGTTTATGCACTTATGCAATGGATTCAGTAGAAATGACTATACAGTCTTCGATGTTCACTGCCACCCTCAGACATAATAAGCATGAGTACTTTTGTAAAAGAAATCTTATGCTCTTGCATAGAAATACTGTGTAAGACAACGGTCGTCCGAAGATACAGCCGGATATTCTTCATTCTAAAACTAAAAGTTGGAAGGGCTATTGTCGTTCACAATGACCATTGTTTCATTAGTTTTAATTGTCATTACATTGGAAGTAAAAAATTTCGCAATCAGTTTTTACAAGTTAAAGTAAGCGATAACTTATGAATTAATTTTGTTAGAAATGTATATTATAAATATAAAAATGCTGCCGAAAATTGAGATTTAAACACTGAATTATAAATATATTAAAATTAAATTGAAAAGTTAATATTGAAAATTTTCTTAGCTTAGATACTAAATGATTTTCAATTCTTGCATAGCCGTACCTGCCAGGGGCAGGGGGGCAATTGCCCTATTAAGTTTTTAAAATTTGGGAAAAATTATAATTTTTCGGGCTGTGACAAAGCAAAATATTTGAAGAAAACAGAATTTTTCGGGCAATGATAAGAAAAATTTGGGCAAAATCAGGAATTTTTGGGCGGCGACAATGATTAAATGCAGAGAATAGTTACCAAATTTAGGTGGGAGACCTTTTTTTTTTTAGAGAATACCATGATTTCGGTACGAAAATCGAGAAATCTGAGACTGATTCAAAGGGAAGACTTTTTTTTTGGTCTCCATCCTGGAATCTCAGGCAATTTTTTTGTCATATCCGTAGAGTAATAGAATATCATGATTCGAGCAAATGTGACAAAATTTGTGTAAAACTTTATCGCCACCCTCAAATTGCTTTGGCTGGTACGGCAATGCATATTCACAATAAATTTATCGCTTTGCATTGCACAATGCGTGTATTTCGACGTACTGAAAACAAACCAATTTATCTTGTTTTACAAACGTCGGGAGTAAGAAAAAGTTTTTTCTACGACGTCGCAATTACGGCATGCCTCAAATCTCTCTCATTTCAACAGATATTTTCATCAAAAGAGGAAAAGGCGCTATATTGTTCACTTTTGTTTATTTTTTTATCAGAAGAGAGGCAATCTTAAAGCTGCCTCACTGGCACGAATTAGCAGTTTTGTTACGAGAAGACTTGACGAAATGAATAAAAGGCTGAAAATACAACGATTAAACGATCAGAAATTTGGGTTAAAGAGCAAAACTAATTACACTACTACAAGTAGGCCTACAGTATAATTTTTACTACTTTTTTTTCAGCTAATAGCAAGCTGCATCTATTTTGCAAAGACTATGACTTCAATATTTTATTTCTACTTTATTTGATTTCCGCAGGTGAGGCGCTGCCTCACTTGCCTCCCCTGACGGCGCGTCCATGGTAAGATCTTAGGCTTCTCTTGCTTGGAATTCATATGCTGTCTTCAAAATATTTAAAAATCGAAATGATTTTGAAAAGGCTATAATTTTTAGTATTTTAAAAAAAAAAAAATCTCTGTGGTTCCAAACGATTTTTGGTTTTTAATATTTTTTTATTAGAAAGGTTTAAGCTATTTTTCAAAAAAAGTTAAACCTATCTCTTCCGTCTTCTCTGTCTTTAATGCACTCATTCTCTCAATAAATCCTAATTTTTGGTAGTAAAGATGGAGACATTATTCAGGAATCAGGCCTTGGTTAAAATATATCCAACTAGAGTGTTTTTAGAAATTAATATTGCTTGCAACGTTTTCACTTCAGCACTCAAAACTCTTTTTTCGTTTAAGCGGTCGTGGCATACAACCACAAAAGGTTGCATAAATCGGTATGCCAAACATGTTGGATTAAATGCGAAGTGAAATATCGTATTTCCCTATTGAAATCATTTGAAGCTGTAGAGATTTTTCTACTGTTAGCAGAACATTTTGTTTCCTTAAAGCAGTACTTAAAACCGATGATTCTCAATAGTCTGAGCTTTTATTCTTTTTTTTATTCAATTTTTGTTACTAGAAAATTTATTATGAGAATGCTGGAGCTGTGTATCCTCATAAATATGCAACTCAAAGAATTCTGAAAAACCGTTTTTTAACGGAACACTTTCAAAAACAAGCACGTGATCCTTTAATTACAATGCAGAATAATAGTCTTCAGCCGATTTTCCAGCAATGTTCGTGCGATGATTTGATAATCGCTTCCAAGACGCTGTTTTGATAACCAAAAACTAATTCATTCCAAGATTATAACAGTTGGTTTTGAAAGAAAACCAGACAGCTTTTCATTAACCTTTCAAATACGAGGTCTGTTCAAAAAGTATCCGACCTTTTTCCCTCTCGCCAATAAGGTATGAGCAAACTGCCCGTGCAAAGCGTGGCTGCACACACACACATTCACGCGTAATCGTGAAGCGTTTCAGGCCGATTCGTCATTCGTATCTCTCTGTGTAAAGCATTTAGTGCAGGCGTGTAGTACTTGTTCATCGGTTTTTTGATTTTCAGAAAATTTCATTTCAATGACAGAACGCATCGAACAGAGGTATTGCATCAAGTTTTGTCAAAAACTTGGTGATACTCAAGTTGAAACAATTCGAAAGATTCAACAAGCTTTTGAAAATGAGGCCTTAAGCCCAACTCAGATAAAGCAATGGTTTAAACGCTTTAAAGATGGCCGTGCATCAGTGGAAAGTGATCCTCGCTCAGGAAGGCCATCCACAAGCCGAAACGAGGAGGCGATGGATCAGGTTCGTGAAAAAGTGTTGGAGGATCGTCGTTTAACAATACGAGAGATTGCTGCAGAAATGGGAATAAGCACAGGCTCAGTTCATTCAATCCTAACTGAGGATTTGAACCTGCGGAGAGTGTCGGCTAAATTTGTCCCCAAGCTGCTGACGGAGCAACAGAAGGAACTCCGGAAGGAAATTTCGGAGGACATGCTGGATGTTGCAAATCATGACCCAGAATTTATCAAGACAATCATCACTGGTGATGAGACCTGGGTTTATGGTTATGACCCAGAAACCAAGTTTCAATCATCACAATGGAAGCATCCGGAATCACCACGCCCAAAAAAAGCTCGGCAAGTCCGCAGCAATGTGAAAGTTATGCTGACCTGTTTTTTTGATTCCCGTGGCATCGTGCATCATGAATACGCACCAGAAGGTCAAACAATCAACAAAGAGTACTACCTGGAGATTCTACGTCGCCTTCGTGATGCTGTGCGAAGAAAGCGGCCAAACATGTGGGCAGCAAAGAATTTTCAGCTTCACCACGACAATGCTCCCGCTCATTCTGCACATGTGGTCCAAGCTTTTCTAGCCAAAAACAGCATGCCACTTATTAGACAGGCTCCTTACTCTCCCGACTTAGCACCGTGTGATTTCTGGCTGTTCCCTAAGCTAAAAACAACTCTGAAAGGGAGGCGATTTCAGTCAAGAGAAGACATTATGAAAAAAGCGACGGAGAAGCTTCAGAGCATTCCGGGGGAGGAGTTTATGAAGTGTTTTGAGAAGTGGCAGAAGCGCTGGGATAAGTGTGTGAACCACCAAGGGGAATATTTTGAAGGAGATTGAATAAAACTTGCAAAATTTATTGTGTTGTGTGCTTTATACAAAAAAGTCGGATACTTTTTGAACAGACCTCGTATATGCTTACTTTCTGATTTTTTTGCTAAACGAAATGATTTTTTAACTTGAACTTGACAAACCAAACTTAAAATGTTTTTTTGCAAATTAGTATTTTCTTTTCATCTATGTATGGAGTGCATGTCTGGTAAAATAATCTCTGCCAAAGACATTTATAACAAGTTACATGACGAAGTCATAAATGATTGAATAAATGACTCAAAGGTTAAAAGATTAATTGAAGGCATGTCGTCATCACAGTACTTTATTTTTCCACTTCATATTTATGTGATAAAGTCCAGTTTCTTCTCTTACAACGTCTTCAAGGCTTGAGTAATGGATCCAAGAATTTTAAATATACAATGTTTGTGTACTTCGCATTAGATATCAAAGCATGCGAACAATTGGCAAAGGCTTTGGCTTGCTGATCCAGCATTATTAAATAACGTTTAAAGAAAAGCCAAGTAATGCTATTCGGTATGGAAATTAAGCCGAATAAAATGAATTTTAATTTTTACGGTGGAATACTCGAGAACAAAGTCTTGGGCCTTTATTCATCAATCCCGCTTAAACTCGGTTTAAATTGAATCGCAGCTCGAACTCGGATCAAATCTTTTTCCGTATTCACCAATTCGGATCAACCGAAACGTCCACTCAAACTCGGCTCAAATAACACGTTGCACGCCGAGATTTTGAACCAGCTCAAGGGGTGATTTAAACCTCGCTCAACTTTTGCTCGAAGCAAAAGCGTTTGCTTAACTAAAGAGTTCGGACGAGGTCGGTGAATACGGGCCTTGATCACGTTGTTGGGTAGGTTAGCTATACTTTTGAACAGCAACGAAACCATAATAATCATTACAATTTTCTACAAAAAAGGTTATTATTTATCGTAACTTTTTAAATAATTTTTCTGATTTGATATGGTGCCGAAAATTTAGTCGAACGTAAGACATAGAGACGCATTTTCTAGATTTTCGCGACATAAAGTAGTTAAACTAAGCTACTCAATAACCACAACATGGGGTAGAAGCTATTTTTAAAGAAAAATTGTAGTAGATATTTTTGGTTGCATTTGAAGATGTACATTTTTAAGTAGTGCGTCAAAAAAGAAGTTTTGTTTTTCTTTTTTAATTACAACTTGCATGAACGAAAGAAAATTGCTTATTTTAAATCTTCAATAAAACGATGAGCTTTACAATATAGCCAAAATGTTGTAAATAAGAATTAAAAAAAATTTGTTGAACTAACTAGTAAGCACGAATTCCGGCCAATAACTGATTGGGACGGAAGTAAAGGTAACGAATTAATGAGGTTATTCAAGCGCAAGCAAGTGCTCTTAATTATAAGAATCTGGTGATATTAATCTTATTAATCATAAACCAACATTTTGTTAAAAAAAAGCGGTGTAATATAGGTAACGCCGTTTTTTACATCTTACTCAATTAAATATAAATTATGAAATAGATCAAGGGGTGGAAAACCTTATTGCTCTCGCGGGCCGTATTCAAAAATTAAAAAATTGGTGCGGGCCGCATAAAATTTCGGAGAGCAATATAATTTTGCCGAAATTTTATAGACACTTGCCCGAATCATGACCTTCTAGCACTTCACGGATTTGAGAAGAAATTGTATCCTAAATTTATGGTGAAGAACAAAAAAAAGGTCATCACTAGGGCAAATTTTTGCAACTTTTGCAGCTTTATTTAACAGCTTTAAACAGCTTTATAAATACTCAGAATTTATTTAGGGCAATGTTTTAAGCTGTATCCAGGAATTTTATATTGCAACTTCTTTTATTTTTTACGTGCAACTGTTTATTGCAACTTTTATCAAATATTACGCAAAATGTACATGATTTAAAAAACAAAAAGACGTAAATTGTATCTGGATTCCGATGTGAACTGAATAGTGACCAAAAAGCAATTGTAGAAATGACCTGGCCCAACATTAGTCCAGAACATATGTCAATTGTTACATTGCCAAACAACTTCATGCCTGTAGGGCAAAGTTTTAGCATGCTACATCAACAGTTGGAAAAAATTTTTCCCGGAATAATGTTTGAAAATATTTAGGGTTATATATTCAAATAAATCGTTTGACTTGTGCATATATGCAACTTCTGTTAAAAATAATTGCATATTTCTCACGATTTTATTGCAACAAAAACTTGTCCTAGTTATCACTTAGAATCTGCTCTGATTTCTCAATTTTCATCACAAAAAACTAATACTGGCTTTGCTTGCGAGCCGCATTGAAAAATCTTGCGGGCCGCAGGTTTTTCAACCCTGAAATCATGGGCGTACGAACGGGGGAGGTTCGGGAGTCAAAACCCTTACCTTGAAGAAAGGTGATTAAAAATATTTACTGATAAGTAAAAAATATAGACAAATAGATTAATAACATTAGCGACAAATAGATTACAATAGTATGGTTTAAAAATTTATCGTTTTTGCGCTTTGTTCTTTTTAAACTTTATTAGTAGTTTTATGGAAGATCGTTCTTTTATCGACCCAATTGCGTTAAAGTTAGCTAATCTGAGTAAAACTTTTAAGACCGAAATTTATTTTAACGTAAAATTTGGTTTTCCATGCTTCACTTTGGATGTCTATTGTTTTATCGCAATGTTTGCAATTAAGATGCAAGCTATATGATAAATTGTTATGAAAAGCGAAACAAGTGCTAAGCATCAAGGGAGGATCTCTAAAAGAAATTCGAATATACATGGAAAACACGATAAAAAAATTAAAAATATACGCAAATTTAACGAAATTGGTTCTCCCTTTTTACAAAAATTAATTTGAATATGCTGGTCGATCAGTGGTTTTCAAAGCTTAAATCGTATTCTTTCTTTCGAAGACTTAGCTACAGCCATTTCCCAAATGTATATGACAAAATTTTTAAAAAAATTCCTTTTTGTTATTAAGTAAAAAACTTTTTGTTCTCGTTATAAAGTAAAGCATCGTAGTCTTACGTGCAAGCTGCTGAAACTTCTGTTGGATAACCACATGATTAGAATTATCATGGATCTTGTCCAGAACAGAAGTTTTACTTTAACTACTTGCCAGCAAGCAAAGCAAACGTCAAAGAAATGGCGTTCCTCGGGATCCGTATTGAGTTCTCTTTTTTTTAATATCTATACCTGTGATTTGCCTTCTACAATTTTCGGAAAGTTTGCTTTTGCAGCCGATTTAGTATTGTTGTATACATCGAGAGACTGAAAAAACTTGGAAGTCAAGACATGACTACAGTTTCTGCATATCTCCAGACCTAAAAGTTGAAATTCAGTCTTCAAAAAACGGTGAGAGTAGCCTTTCTTTTAAACAACTGAGAAGCCAAACGTGAGCTAAAGGTTTATTACAGCAATAAACTTTTTTTGGTCCCAATTTATGTTTGAGTAAAATAGACCAATCACTCACATTCCGTCACCATCTTGTGACATAGCGTGAAAAACTATCTTCATGCATCACGGTTCTAAACTGACTTGCAAAGATGAGGTGTTGGGCCAAAGCACTGGTTACACTTGCCCTGTTTTTGGCCTACTCGACGACGGAATACTGCGCGCCAGTCTGGTGTCGCCCAGTGGACGAATCATAGAGGGAACACGGAGTACTATGAGAATACATCCAGGATTCGTCCTTTCATACCCGTAATCAGTATCGAACCTGTTGGAATGGGCTTTCTTCGAATAGCTCGGGTTAAGATCAATCGCCTGCAGACTAATGTTGGGCAATTTTATTCGTCCATGCATGATGGGGTTTCGCTCCTTTACCGGATTGCGAGTGCGTTGCCCTTGAACAAACCGCAGACTAGATTTTAGTTGCAATACAGAGCGCTTGATAAGGCGGTTAAAGCTGAATTTCTGAATCAAACTACCATGCAATTAAATTATAATTTATCAAAAAACCCACGAATCTGTTTCATCCAAGTGCGATCATCGTCTTATTTAAATAGAATTCAATATATAACAATACCGGGTGAATTATCCTCATACTTTTGCAGTAATGCCTTGTAATCGCAACCCTTACTAAAATTGAGTTCCATTTGAACTGAATTAATTTAATTATACTAGTGAACTAAGCACATGGAAAATTTTATTGATATTTATAGTTTTGTTTACGATAAAACAAAAAAACTCATGCATCTCTAAGGCGCTCTCAAAAGCAATATAGGTTTACTCTAATTTGGAATATAAATTTGGAAAAATTTGGGCCCAAGGCCAAGATAACTTTTAGTAATCGTGTTTTTGACTTGCAAACCCCCTCTCCCCTTAAGAAATTTCTGCGTACTCCACTGCCAGAAATAGAAACTTAATAAAAGCCTAATAGAGAGTAGCCTATGGTTTGACAAAACTGTGCGCGAGTTATCAAATTTCCACAGTAAAACAAATGTCTGCGTCTCACGATGGCCTTTCCAGTGCAAGGCTTTCAAATTGAAAAAATTTTCGACCCTTTTTAAACACAAAATAATGGCGAAGTCAGAAGAATTGCTTGCCCACGGATGTTTCGTTTTCTTCTACTAATAAAATTTTAGGAAACCACACCGTAGCAAATTGTTGTGAACCCAAAAGTAACACGTGACCAACCAATAACAAATGACTTTGGACTTAAAGATGTCACGAAATGACTTTTGTAATTGTGATAGTGTTGCTTTATAACATAATTTTTCAAGGCTCGTCGTGAGGTATAAGAATAAATACAAAAACGACATACTTATGTAAGCGCTGAAAAGTAGTGCAAGAGCTAAATCAGTCAGTCTTTGAAGAATATGCAATTATGCTCTTGGCAAATTTCTTTTAATACCAGTCAAAAGGTAACCGATTGCCTTGTTTTGTTTTAAAAAAAAAAACACTGGCTGATGTTTGATAAGAAAAATACGAGACACTGACAAAAACTATTCATGCAAAACACCCACAGCAACCTGGTTTTAAAATTGTGTACAAAACTATTTCCAATCGTTTATTTGAAACCAGCGATTAGATTAAGTGCTAACGTGTAAGCAAAGTAATTAAACTGGTCCATTTATCTAATGCTATTCTCCGAATTTCCATATAAACAAAGGTTAGATGACATGACCACGCTGTCGGGGAGTTTTCGAAAAACAGCGTAGAGATTTTTAAAAAATAAGGCCTAAAAAAAACTCTAGCCACGCTTGAAATACATATTTTTAATCACAAATTTTTTTATCATAATCAATTTTTTGGATGAATTGATATCCAATGATTTTATGACGTCATAAAACTTCCACGTGATAGTGGGGTGATAAATTTTGGATATTTCACTCCTAACTTATTGATAAATTCAAGTTGCAGATTTAACCCAAAACGGTTTAAATTTAACCCTTTTTTGTGATTTTTACCCAGCTAAATTTTACATTTACCCCTAGAGCGTTTTTAGCCCTGAAAAGGAAAATTTAGCTTTAGTTTTAGCCCGCTTTATAATTTGTTCTGATAAAGGCTTATTAATGTGTGATTTGGTAGTACTGTAATTTATCTTGCTATGTAGTAATTATCGCTAAATTGTACAATAATAGGGAGAGCGAGGGCCGAGGGAAAAGCACAACAATCATGAACAAAACTTTATGAAGCAGGTTCAAACAAATCATTTTAAAATATCATGGAAACTCCTAAAATTTGAAAATTCAATCTGCCGGGTTGGGTAACGTTGGCACAAGTGCCAATGCCCATAGGGCCAATTCAAAAATGCCAATTTTGATTTTTCTTAAAACTTAAATTGCATTATCCACCTCCTATTAAAATGAAAAAAAACTTTTGATCAAAGAAAAAGCTTTTTTGCTTCTGAAACATTATCTATTTTAAGTGTACTATTGATTACAGCAGTGTTTCTCAAACCATGGGTCGCGACCCAAAAGTGGGTCGCCAAGACTATGCGGATTGGTCGCGAAGGCTTGTAAATTACTGCAAGTAAAAGAAAAAGATCTGCGCGCACAAGATTTCAGAAGTGAAGAACCTTCTTGAGATATCATTACGAATTTAAAACGAAAATGAAGAAATCGGAATCAGATTCAAATGAAGACTTTTTTTTTATTATTTTAGAGAACACTAGATTTTTGAGATGAAAATTAAAAAATCAGAAACAGATTCAAGGTGAAGACCTTTTTTTTTCACTGCACTCAGTCAAATTTGTTTGGGTCGAAGTCATCTTTGCAAATCGTTGTTTTTAGCGATTTTGGGTCGCAGAAAAAAAGGCTTGAGAAACACTGGATTACAGTAAAATAATTAGCAATAATTAAAGAATAATTTTATCTTTGACTATGCCATAATCACGTTACTGTTAAGTAAATCATTTTTTCCTATAATTTAAAGAGTAATATTTAATACCATTATAAAGAGTGATTTACAATTTTTTTAAAATATTAAACATCTATAACAAGTTGTATATTTTTTATAAATTTGCTGTATAAAGTTTTAAATGTTTTTGAAAAGCAAATAATAAATTTTAATAAATCAATAAATACCATAATTTACGTTTATGGTAAGTTACAACTGAATATAACTTTTTTATTTAATTTAGTTTTTTTTTAAATATAGCCCTTTTTAAAATCCATTTGAGCGCTTTTTGTCTACCTCAGTTGGCAACACCGCATAACTTTCAATATGCGAGTTCAATTGAAAATTAATAGAAATAAATTTGCTGGTATTAGATATTAAAAAAGAAAAACAAAACAAAACTATTTATTGATTGACATTCTGCTGAAGGAATCCGACCGAAGCTTTTATCAAAATGTGGAAGCAAGCATCATATCCTTCTTTACTACATACATTGTAAAAACTGGCTTTTCGATTGTTCTTCATGTTTCTATTTATTGCTGGTTGTTTCGTTCCCCTGTTACGTCGACGAAGACGTTACGTGATATACGCAAACACATTCTAAGAAGTCATTCGTTGGTTTCTGACTATGGTTTTATCTCATAGTTTTGCATTTGAAAAGTTCTTATTTAAATTTCTCTTTGCATACCGATTGTCAAAATTCCACCGTGCACACCATCAAATGCGAGCTTTAAAAAATAGTTTTTTACAAGGGCACTATAGATTCATGAAGTGCAATAGGTTGGTTTTAATTTTTATATACTCCACTTATGAGTGAAATCCAGTAAATTTTCAATTAAAAAAAAATTTATAGAGTAGCCTTCAGCAGAGATTTTCTACACAGATCGAAAATTTGTTTATATAAGGGAAGTGACTACATTACTACATTATAGAGAGACAGACGAGAGTGACAATACCTTTTTTAAAAAGTTGGCTTCTTTTAGAAATCATAAGTATTTTGAAATAGAAACAATTAAAACCTTTAGTTTGAAACTACAGTCATTAACATAGAAGAAAATTTTTTAATCGAATTTTACTGACAACAATGGCAAATTATAAGTTTAAAGCAGTGGTTCTCAAATACTTGCCGCGCCGCACATGTTGAGATTTAGTATTTATTAGTTGAATCGTTTTTTATGCTTTTCAAAATTCGTTAAAACAAGAAAAAAGTAACCAACCTATAAGTCACATATTTTTGATAACTTTGTTCATAATAATATTAATTTATAAAGAAAAATAACTAATAAATTCCATAATCATTTATTTCTACGTATATTTGCTTAGGGCTACTTTTTATTTTCTAATAGTTTAATTAAGGTTGCCTTCTTACTCATACTTTTACTTTTGAAGATACTTCAATATGAAAATTTCTTAATGAACTGGGGACGATAGCAACTAAAAGACTAATAATTACTCGCTTAAGGTACCACTACCAGCTTAGACTCCTTTTGGTGAAAAGGATCTGATTTCAATTCGCGGGGAGGTCAAATCTGACACAACTAGCCACAAATAGCTTATAATTAACGGGAAAATTTATGATGTATTGGAGGAAATTTCTGCAATATAAGATTCGGAAGCATAGTTTTTAAATTATCAGAAACAAATGAATGGGGTTCAGACCTCTAAACAAAAGCCAGCAATAAAAAAATAATTGCAAGTTGTGCAAGTATAGCCGGAAAAACCTTTTGAAATTGCTTTTTTTGAGGTTAAATATAGTTCCAGTGAGCAGTTATAATGTTTGTTGAAGAAGCAAATTTTCTACTATTGTTATTTCTTTATTTTTTAGACTTCTTAGCAACTTTGAAAAAACCAAACTTTAATTGGGGTAGACTGCAGCAAAATAGTTATTGAAAATGTCAAATTAGTGTTTGTATTGAAATGCTGTGAATAATGCTTTTTAAGCAAAAAATATTTAAATGTAAAGACGTATCCGTAAAAAAAATACTTAAAAAAAAATTCTTTACAACTCATTTCAATTTATACATTGATTTTCCAGCAAGTAATCTAACTTCCGCATAAAGTGTGAAGTGGAGTTTAATCGTGCGATAAATAATAAATCTTTTTGTAAAATACAGAAGTTCCTTTGTTGCATAATTCGACATTTTTTTATTATTTTTTTGATTTAGACAGAAAGGGAATGGCCGGGGTGATTTTTTGCAATGGAGAGTTACAAAAAAACGTTTAGCCCAGGGTTTCTCAAAAGAACTCCTGAGCTCCCAAGGGGGCCACGAGCAAAAGCTGTGCCTGTGTATCGTGACAATGCTTCGTGGCAATTTGAAAGTGATTCAAAGAGTAAGGTTGGGACGAAAATAAAGAAATTAGAGTTAGTTTGAAAGTGATGACCTTTTTTTTAGTCTTTACTTAACTTTTAAGTCGAAAATGAAGAAATCAGAGCCAGTTTCAAAATGATGACCATTTCTTTTTTTTTTTTTTTTGATCTTCACTTGATTTTTTGGAATAATATCCTAAGGTGGGGCCACGGGTGTTTGAGAGTCTCTGAAAAGGGTCCACAGACCACCAAAGTTTGAGAACTATAGGTTTAGCCATTTAGAACCATTCGCGAGTCTTTAAAGACTTTTTTCGTTTCATTGAACGCTTAGAAATAAAGTTTATTACTCTTTGAACATCGTAAATTTTTAATTTGTCAAGAAAACAGCTTAATTTCGATAATTTTAAATTATGTAAATTGTGAATTAAATTTTAAATGCTTGTGTGAATTGTGCTTTGGGCAACAGACTTGTGCTTTTCTAGCGATCAAAGTTTTCTTTCAAGCAAGTTCGTAAGTTGACAAAAAAGAATCTTATCTAATAATATCATATGATAGGAGAACGATCAAAAGAGGCCTTAAGGCTCGTTTCCCCTACAAGCATGCAATGAAGTGTTCTTTGTTTCTTTTTTACTGATTTTTTTGCTTCGCTTAGCGCCTAAGCGGAAAGAATAAAAATATCAATAAAACAAACAAAGAATGCTCCATTCCACGCTCGTAGTAGAAACGAGCTTTTATTCTTGAGATCTCCGCTTATTTTGACTAAAATATTGCTGTGCAATTCAATGTTTTACCATTTTTTCTTTGCTATTTATTTAAATGCTTCTTATTTAAAGCTATTCGTTAAGATTACAAAACAAAGCAACGTAGATTACCTTTCCCAAAGGCAAAAGAAATGACAGAACTAGGAATGAAGTGGGATTTCGTCAACCACGGCCGCTATCGAACGAAGCGGCGATCGTGGTACTGGCGAAGGTTTTCGATGAAACTATTTAAAAACCTTTTTTGCTGGTATAACAGGAAAAATTGTTATGGAAACAGATAATTTTACAACGAAACTCTTGTTTAGTAGGCAGCGTTGAAAAAGGGTGTTTAAGCCCAAAAGTTTCGTCTTGTTCCCTTCGGAAGATTACGGAGCATAAATTGCAAAACTGAAAATATAAAATTTTATCATTTAAAAATTGCTTTTCATAAAAAATTTCTATTCGAAAAAAACTTTTTTAGAACAAACTTTAAATTTTACAATTTTATATTTTTGGTTTTACAAACCATTTTAAATAATTTCCTGGAAAGATCAGAAATAGATTTAATTACCAAACAGCTTTTCTAAAAAGCTATTTACTAAATAAAAGAGTTTTATAAAAAAACTTTTTGGTTGCATAGCAATTGCAAAACTATTTGTAAAAATGATGAACGCAACATATAATTATCAAGTTTACCTACGTACAAAAAATTTAGGCGATTGCTTGAAAGTTGAAGAATACCATTTACGACTAAAAGCAGTGAGCAAATACTAAACTCTTCTATAGTAACTGCTTCATCAGGTTTGTTCTAGCTGTTAATGAGTTTTTTTATCAAATATGGTGATTAAAAAATACACCCATAGAAGAAAACAAGTTGTGCTTGTTTGACTCTCCTTAATCCGCATTACAATCCGGTCTGAAATCCACCAAATTCGAAACGTGTCTAATGCGTCCAGTTATCTTCAGAGCGCTTTTATCAAACTTGGTAAAAAACTTCTGCCTACGTCATAGCGTCGCCGTAATTAAAATATCAACCTGTCAACGAAATGCGACACGTGAGAAAAATTTAAGCTCTATAGGCTAAACGTGACAATTCAATACTTTTCAAACGCATTCCGGAAGCGACTAAATAATTTGCTACGTTTTTCTTTGATAGATAGTTTTCTTGTGTTTTACGATTAATATTTAGGATTCAGGAATTAGTTTAAGAACAAAAATTACTTTCAATTAGGATGTATTATACCAGGGGTGGGCAAAGTTTTCAATGAAAGAGCCACATGTAAAAATTCAAAACTGCCGGAGAGCCACAAATTTTGTTTGAGGTATCAATGCAAATACAGTAAACAAAACAAGTTTTAATTAAATAATAAAACCAAATACAGCTTTACACGATTTACAATTTATCCGAGATGTTACCAGCATTAGATCTATTGAGGGTTTCCACTTTATTAGTTAGCTTTTGAAAATTTGGGCGATATTAAGCCAAAGCGCTGTTTATTAATTCTCTCAAATCTTCATTTGTTAGACTTGCACGGTATTATGATTTTACAAATTTCATTACAGAGAAGCAAATCTGAGAGAAGCGAGCACTACCTTTGTTTCTTTTATTCTAATGTTACCAGCGTGTCTCGGCGGGTGAGAAATAAAGATAGCGGTCGCTTTGCTCACATTTTTGCTGTAGTGAAAATCAGAGGTCGGCAATCTTTTTTGCGCTGCGGCCCGATTTAAAACTTAAATTTTTTTGCGGACCGGTCTAAAAAACACAAATGTTCAGAAACGAAAATTTATTACAATTCATATCAGTTCTTACAAATTTGATTTAATGAAAGCCTTGAGCTTGTTTTGCCGCAACGAGACGCTCCCACCTAGGAATTATGAAACTCAATGACACTCGCAATACGAGGGCTGTTTGAAAAGTAACGGGACTGTGTAAATAATTATTTTATTTGAAATGCCACGTAAAAATTACAACTTGTCCCCTTCAAAGTAATCTCCTTGAGCTCGAATGCACTTTTCTAATCTCTGCTGCCATGCTTCTATGCACTTCTGGAAAGATTCCATTGGGATCGCTCGTAGTTCCTTCGTTACGGCTGTTGTTATGGCTTTTGAGTCTTGAAAACGGGTTCCTTTAATGACTCCCTTGAGCTTAGGAAACAAGAAAAAATCACAGGGAGCCAGATCTGGCGAGTAGGGTGGTTGCTCCAGCACGGCAATGTTATTTTCTGCAAGAAATTGTCGTATGCTTAAGGCATTGTGAGCAGGAGCATTGTCATGATGAAGCAGTCATGACTTTGTCTCCCACAATTCTCTTCTTTTCTCCCTTACCGAACGCATCAAACGTCGCAAGATGTCTTTGTAAACATTCTGGTTAATGGTTTGGCCCTGTGGCAAGAATTCTAGATGAACAATTCCATGAACATCAAAGAAAACAATCAGCATCACCTTAATTTTGGACTTGAACAGCCTTGCTTTCTTGGGTCTTGGTAAGGATGCACTCTTCCATTTAAGGCTCTGCCGTTTGGTGAGTGGATCGTACTCGAAGATCCACGACTCATCACCGGTAACAACTCTACTCAGCAGATTTGGTGTAATTTCAAGTTGTTTCAGGATGTCTTGACACACTTGCACACAATTTTCCTTTTGCCCATCATTCAGCAACCTCATTATTTGTTAACAAAAGAAGAAAAAAAAAGAAAAAAATATTTACTAAATAAATTATCCCAAAACGAACTACAGTAAAGCACCTTTCAAGAAAAGCCTGTAAAAAAGCATATGGTTGTCACAGAATGCTGAAACTACATTTTTACAACCACAAACATTGCGCCATCTTAAAAAACAAAGCTTTTATCACTGTTGCAAGTGTTGTTTGTGCAAAGCATACAGTCCCGATAGTTTTCAAACACACCTCGTATGTCTTTCAGGTCTAGCCTGTTTCGCGGTTTCGTCTTTGTTGTTGTCATCACAGAAAATCCCGACTCGCATAAGTAGAATGTCGAAAATGCTTGCAAAGTTTTTAATGCTTTTCTGGCAAAGTCAGGGAATTCTGGCAAGACCTTCATCCAAAACCTTTGTAGACTCGTTGTATCAAAAATATATTTCAGGCTACGATCATTTGCAATGTCCAGCAGCTGATCTTTTTGTTATACAGGAAAGGTCGATTCAACTGGTTTAAAAATAAATGGATTACGGATCCATTTCTTTGCAGTTTAATGATCTTTAGCACTTGGAAAATAGCGCTTGAACTCTTGCAAAAGAACGCTCAAGTAATTGCTCACAAGGAAGGTCGGAGAGCGCTTACTTAGGTTCGCTGTCTTTCAAAATCTCTGCTGATATTTGAAACATGTCAAATACCCCATTGTTTACGCGCTGCTGCCATAATTTCTGTTTGTCTTTAAATGCAAAAACTTTATCTGCCATGAATGCAGTTGCTATTTTGCCCTAAGTGAAAGATTTTGTTCGGTAAGCAGATGGAAGATGTCACACAAGTAGGTAAGTTTGCAAACCCGTTTTTCATCACTAACTGTGTTAGTAAGATCTGAATTTTTCTCAAGAGAAACCTTTCAGTGGTTTACGTAATTCAAACACTTTGATCAATAATTTTCCTCTGGAGCCACCTTACTTCTGTATGCAAAAGAAGGCATTTATGCTCTGCTCACATATCTGCTCAAACAGCCGCGTGTGTGAGCTTTAATTAAGCTGATTATTTTAACTATATCATCTAATACATTATTAAGCTCAGGAGATATTTTTCGGCTTGCCAGCATTTTCTTGTGAATGGCATAATGAGTGGCCTCGCACTCTGGTGCGACCTCCTTAATCCGAACAGTCAAACCAGACAGACGGCCAATCATGGCTGCAGCCCCATCCGTGCACAGACCGACACAAAAAGACTAGTTCAGTTATTCTGCAAAATAATCATTTAGAGACTTGAATAGTTTGAAGGCCGTGGTGTTTTTTGGCAATAGCAAACACATAACATGTCTTTATGAATATCCTCTTTATAAAGATATCGAGCAAAAACTAGTACCGCAGCGTTGTTTTCGATATCGGTTGACTCATTGACTCATATGATAAGTTCTTCTTTCAGCTAGCAACAGTGCGAGCCAAAAGAGGAACCTATGCTAATTCTCTTAATCTTCTCTAATTCTTTAGCTGCCAGTTCTCTTAAAACTTCACGGCAAATATCAGTACGCACAGGTAGAATCAATTCTTCACCAATAGTAAATCGTTTATTAGTCTTAGCGATGCGGTAAGGCACCAAATACGATGCTCTTAAGGCATTTGAATTTGTTGATAAAGCAGCCCTCAATAATCGCTTTTCGCATTTGCGATCATGTTTCTTTCTTTCGAAAAACTCCAAAGGTTTATTTTCTTATTCGCGGTTCTTAGTCTTCATGTGCCAAAGTAGTTTTGAAGGCTTCATTGCCTTGTTTCATGACTTGCAATTGCAAATTAGACAGAGCAGACAAGGTGCTTTGGAATCCGTACTTTAAGTACGACTCATTATATTGACGATTGAAACAATTTTTTCTTTTTTGGTGGCTGTAGGCTCCCTCGTCCCCGACGTCAGATTCTTCAAATAGTGTAGATCCGTTTTTAAAAAAACTCAGCATTCATGATTGTTTTGTACTCATTTTTATCACACTAAAAACTTAAATGTTAAAAGCCATATATCTGGGTGATCATTCAATAACGTGTCTAGACTTTGTTGGTCACTTTTGAGACTACCTTCAAAGACCTCTGCGTATGGCTGAAGCAAGACGTATTAATACGCGAGAATGCATTGAAAGTTTTAATTTATTATAAATTTGCATTGTTACTTTAACATTGTTGACTGCATCACTTTGTGAAATTTGCATTATTTTATCACAGGATGCTAAAAATTCAGCAATCAAGTTTCATTTTTATAAAACGTCCGAAAGTATAGGGCCAGGCAATAAATCCCTCACAGACCGGCACCGGGCCGCGGCCCGGTGGTTGCCGACCACCCGTGCAAATGGTCCTTAACAACAAACAAATGAATGCTTTATTTCCACGCTATAACCCGACTTAGCACCTAAGTAGAAATCTTCGTTTGACCCAAATTCTACTATGAATAACAATTGTACGAGGTACATTGTTCGATTTTGTTATTATTGTTTAGCTAGAAGAGCCGCAAACAAAAGGTCGGCGAGCCGCAATTTGCCCACCGTTGTATTATACATTTATACAATACAATACAATACAATAATTAGAATTCAAGAATGTTCAAGTAAAAATAAAATTTAGGTAGAAACAAAAATTACCTTATATTCAAGTAAAAACAATATTCAAATAAATATAGCCGAAAAAAGGCGATTCATACAAGTGAGTTTACCTTTTCTTTAGTATCATCTAAATTTTTCTTGTTTTTTAATTTGCAAATTTTGTTCAACCCTTTAGCGATTTAAAATCTTGTAAAAGTTATTTTAAGAGCTGTAAGTTATCGCTAATAGTTTTATGTTGAACAAGACTGTGATTTGTCGCTTTTTAAAAGTAGCTAAACAATCTAAATCTCTTCTATGCTTGCAAAAAAACGTAATCATATTTTATACGATTTTCTATTAAAATTATTCGAACGAACAGGGGATTTCTGTTAGAGTTTTTTATTGTAGTAATATCAGTTTAATGACAAAATAATCGTTTATTTTTGCAAAGTGATTAAATTTGATGTGTAGCTGTTAACTTTGTATCCTATCATGCAATAGAAAAAGATTTGTTTTAAAATGCACGTCGAAAAAAAGTAACACAATTAATTGTTTTTACATCTTTCTTCGAATTCTCTGTTTTTTCAAAAGTAAAAAGAAAAAAAGTTTCAAAGATTTTTGCTTAGTTTTTGATTATTATCAAGGTGTATGGAGTTCGGATCTATCTGTTCAAATAGCAGTTTTTAAGTATAGAGCTTTTCACTCATTGTAGGCTCAAAAACTAACAAATTTTAAGTAGCACTCAAAGTAATATTTGGTGACTAGGATCAAAAAATCTGTTCAACTGCTTTATCTTGGGAACCATAGGTTGCAGAGGTAAACGTGATTGCTACTAAAATGCGTTTTATTAAAGGTAGGTAATGTCCTAAACACTCTTAAAAATCTTTTTTTAATTTCGTACAGCAGTTTGTTGTAACCAGTAAAAAAGTGTTTTAGAACGACAAAAAAGATCCACGGTGAAGAACACAATATCTTAATTGTGGTTTCCCCTGAAAATAATCTTTAAATTGAAATGATAAAATTAAAAAAAAGGTCTATAATCCTGCATGACTTTTAAAGACAAAAAAACTTTAAGACCTTTAATTTCAATTAAAGACAGTATCGCATTTATTGAATAAACACTATTCCCAGGGTTACCATCTCAACAGACCAAAAAATATGCAGAACTAACAAAATGAAAGAAGCCTAAAAATGTCAATTGTTTGCCTTCAAAAAAAAGGGTCTTCACTTTGAATCTGTCTCTTGTTCCTTGATTTTCGTTCCTAAAAAAAAGTGATCCAATTTTTACACAACTACAGTTGTCAGCGACCCAGGAGTTGAGAAGCACTTAAATAAAGACTAAAAAAAAGGCCTTCACTTGATCTTTAACCAAAAAACGACTTCTTTTCTTCGGATATAGAGCAAAAACTTTGTAATTAGCACGTTTTCTAGAAATTTTGTCGAACACTAAAACAAAATTAGTAAAAAATAAGCACAATGAAGCACTTAATTCTAAAATAAGTACATTAAAATTTTCTGAGACAATGTTCTTAAAAATAAGCACAGATCCAAGAAGTAAGCACGAAATGGTAACCCTGACTAAACTCATCTTCTCTTTTGCCTTGAAAAAAAATTAATAGTAGTAATAGTAGTAGTAGTTTTTTACCTTCTTTATTTGCATTCAAAAGAACAAGTGATAATAATTGAAAACAAAATAGAGCAAAGGTTGCAAATCGAGAGACGACAACTAAAGATATACGTTATAACATACACAAAAAAATTGTGCATTGTAACCACACCAGAAAATTAAACTCAATTGACTAAATATAAGCTATATGCACTAGTATTAATATTATAGAGTAAAAACTTTTGAGCTTTCGGCGCAATTAAATATATCTGTGAGTGGGTACATTAGTTGCAATTATTATACGTTGAAGCTTTTCTCTTCAATAACAATCTTAGGCGTCTCTA
Organism: Diplosoma virens; assembly: GCA_963680785.1. Taxonomy (NCBI): domain Eukaryota; kingdom Metazoa; phylum Chordata; class Ascidiacea; order Aplousobranchia; family Didemnidae; genus Diplosoma; species Diplosoma virens. The sequence continues at coordinate 11,847,765 of OY796896.1, forward strand.
TACTTGACATATGCAAAGAGCTGCCTCTAAAAAACCTGGAGGAGTTTCTTGGTCACTTTAAAAAGAATTCCAGTCTAGGATGAATTTACAGGCAGTTATTTAAGCTGCTTTTGAAACGCAAGGTGTCAATAAATTTTAAGTAGTTTCTTGAGTTTTTGTTCAAAATCAATAGAAAATTTCTAGCTTAGTCTCAAAGAAAATGGTTTTCCTTACAGGTTTTTTACTTCATGTTTTATACTAATTAATCATTAAACTGAATTTTTCGTTCTTAATTTTTGGCATTTAGTAGGGCCCAAGTGTTGATTTATCGCACGCTGCTTTTCACATAACACATCTGGAAAATTGATAGCTGTTAGGCCGGTTAGTTAAAAACAAACTAAGCGCAGTCGAAGAAACTAGAAAACAATTACTCATATAAAAGTTTTTCAGTTTCATCTTCATTTTTCCTTGTTTTGATATTTTGTTTCTTTCATCGGAATATTCATTTTACAAAACTGAACTGAACTCTGAAGAATATTTCTTTTTCTTCTTTTGCAAAATTGATGCAAAATTGATTAGTGTTGAAAAGATTTTTAAATTCTCATTAACCGAGATCACTTTTTGACAGATTTTTGACATCAATTCATAAATTTGTTATTTTACTGGTGGAAGTTTGTAAAAGTTATCTAAATCATTGCCAAACTAGTTTTAAGGTATAATGATTTTGTCCGGATCCTGGCATAACCACAATTGCGAATTGATACTTGTTTGGTCAAATTAGCCACGTCTTGACCATCTTGTTTTATTGATAAATCTATACACACAGTACCAACCTTAATATTGCTGCTTACATCAGTTTTGTTTATTTCTGGCTTTATATTGGGTGGTGCAAAAATACTTGTTACCTTTAGTCAAGACAGTATGAAACAGTCAAATTAAAGATTAAGCAAAAACTAAGAAGCTTGTTTCTTAGCATTTTTGAAAATCTAACCAAGGGAAGAAAGAATAAACAAGGCTCCTAGTTTTTTTGTTTTTTTTAAATACAATTATCTCTATTTATCCTCATGACTCACAGGAATATATCCAAGGCGTTATACTTCAGGCAACCGTCAAGCGATTACCCAACCTGCTTTCGAAGATGACAATATACTATGCCCGGTTGAAACTTTTAGTTATTTTTTCGGTTTTTATTTGTAAATAAGACTCAAATTTAGAGCTGCTTACTAAGAATGCCTAACAAAGAAAAGCCCTTAAAGCGTCCTTCACAGTACATGAGTAAGTTTTGAATCGCGACTGTCTTGATCACGTTCACGATCAATACGGCGCTTTTAGCGACTCAGCCGCGCTGCTGACACAAACAAAAATTATATCTCACAAAACAAAAAAATGTTTCATCGAAAGTAAGAATTCATTGTCATTTTTCGAAAAGCAATTTTAAACGCTGAGCTAGACGAATTCGAGTTTTAAGTATTGCTGTAGTAAAAGGATACGCAATAGATATTTTCTTAATTACGCACTTTTAAAATTCGATAAGGTGCAACAAATTAAATGATTAAAAAACAGAACTTTTTTTAGATGTTTTTTCAAGCTTTTGCTAAAAATTTTTTTGTTCTTTTAGAAAATATTTAAAAAATAGAAAAAGAAATTAAACTTTTACTGTCGTCATTAAAAACCACGTCCTTCACCGGATGATAACGTCGGATGTAAAAAGCATTTCTGCCGTTCAAAAACGTGATCGACCTAAAAAGCAATTAAATGAGTTCCTGCTGCTCTACATACTATGGTGTAAATATAATAACCCTTGCATGAAATGCAGGTGAACTCGAACGATTGTTTTTGTTCGCTGGCTTTTTAGCTTACAGTTATGAGATTGCACTTTAAAAGAAACAAACAGTTATTCTTTTTTAGTTTCACCCATTCGTTGAATTGTCCCTAGTACCTATAGCAAACGTTTTAAAAAATTAATAACAACACAGAATTCGGGGTTCAATTTTTGCTAAACTTTTGCTACAATTGATACCAAATACATTCCCCGGCAATTGTAAATGGAAAGAAGCAAATAAAACAAAAAGTAGGAAAAATAACATAAAATCAGAGTGGGGTTCTGGCAATTTTTTTGAGGAGAAAGATTGAAAATTAAAGGTTAAAGATTTTGAAAGGTTCTTAATTGGTTTTCTGGAGTATTCAGTCGCTCAGCGTTTCATCAAATGCGAATAAATGGAAATTCTTTACTTCTTTGTTTAGCACAAAGGTTTTTTTGGCCCCCTGAATGTACTTTGAGTTTTAATGTAAATGCATAATTGAAAGGATTTAAACATTTTAAAGTATTTAAAGTTTAGGTAATGGTCACTCTTTAGAGTTAGGAGTATTTCTTTTGAATTGATTTGTTACTTCAGAATTACGGTATTTGGATTTTTGTCATGTGCATTGGTAATTAATGTTTATTCAAAAACGTTTTTTTGTATTAAAATTAAAATTACTTGCTTAGCTATTAAGAATTATTTAGGTTTTTAGTTGTGATAAATTTTTAGGAGAAAGCACTTGAAATTAGGAACACAGTGATTCTATGAATGGTCTTCTTACTAATGTCATTAAAACGTAGTCAGAGTCACTCTCTTACAGGCGGTAACACAGACACTTAACTAAGTGATCGATTGACATAAGTCTATGATACTAACTAAAAACTAATTCTGAAGATTTTACTGGGAAAAAGCTATACAGTATACTACTTACAATTTTTTAGACTGAAAAATTTGCATTTGGGAAAGTTTAAACCGATCGGCTTTTGCAGAGGAAATGCAGAAAAAAAGAAAGAAGACGTTTAAATTAACTTATGTTAAAATGTGACTGTAAGTAAAATTCCAAAAATGTTAATAATCGTTGTTTTTGATTGCAATTTCTCGAGTACCTCTCAATTCCAAATAATTTTGCTTTTGAAAAGTCGATAATAATAGAGAAAGAAAAAAACGTTCCAAAGAGCAAGAATAACATGATAAGCTTTTATTTAAATTTTCAAATGCTAAGTACACCTTAAAATTTTCATAGAAAACGTTTTTCCATACTTGACACAAACGATTTTTATGAATGAACAGCCATACACAAAACTTCGTCGTAATTTGTTGTTTAGAGTATGAGGTGATATGTTTATTACAAACGTTGTACGATAACTTTAAGTGACAACATTCAACTAGTGTTTTAATAAAGACATAATATAATATATATATATGACAAAGATGAATGTGAATCAGAAGCGATCAATTGAGAAATGTACTTTTAAAAAATATTTGACTTTTTCTTTTTTAAAAAACGGTGATTTTAGTTTAATGACAAAAGCAATTAATGAGTCACTACAGTTGAATAAGAGAAACTTATTCAGGCTCAAAATTATTTTTCATCTGTAAAACAAGACTTGTTATAAAACTTGCGGCAAAATATTTCTTGCTGTATGGCTACTAAACGAATCAATGTGTCGAATAGTTTCGACTTGACAAATTTTTTATTGTACGATTGTAAATATTGCACATGAACTGAGGCTTTAGGTATGAACATTGGTAAAAGTTCTTGGGAAAACGTAACTACCAACTATAATTTTCTGTTTTATTTTTTGCTTTTTGCGAAATTTAAACGACTTATAAAAACTTTAAAATAAGGAAGCATTATTTATATCGAGTGAAGTTAGAAAAAAAAGAAAAAAACTCGTGCTAATTAGAATCGAGTTCTAAGAAGAAGAAAAAAAGGAAGCAAGAACAATTTTATATAATATATCAATTGCAGATGCTAGGAAGTAACTGGTAGTTCGGCTTGCGAAAGGTTTCTTTTATTTTAAGATAATAAATTAACTACTTTCCAAAAAACAAGTATTTAAAAAAAGAACCAAACTGCGATTAGGCAAGATAATTTTAAGTTTTAGAGTTACAGTGAAGATTTTTTTGCAATGATTTAACATTAGCTAATAGTTGAAAACAAAAGACATTTCGAAGTGCTAGTGCAAAATTACCATTCGCGGTAAATGATAAAAGTCTCTGAAGTGGAAGAAATGGCAAAAAGGTTATAAGGATAGTCTCAAAAGTTATTAAAGCATATGAACAAAAACAAATCAATGCTGCTTTTGCCTGAATTTATGTTGAGTTTAGACTGTTTCTAATACGATTGAAGTGATATTGAGTTTTTAAAAATTTCATTTGCCTTGATCTCCGTCCAGGAGTGAAATGCTGAAAAAAAGCAGTGTGGGCATATTCTAAAAAAATAATTGTAAATCTGCGAAAATAGTAACTTTCGACAGGACTTCGAATTCAACATTAAATCGGTAGACTTATATTTTATGCATATTCAACAGGATTTCAGATTAAATCATTTTTAATAAATCACCCAACAAATACTTCTGCACTGGATCTTTTGTTTCACTGTGGACTTTTGACCAGCGATGCGGATCTTAATGCCAATAGTATGTCTGTGAAATCGCAACCATGCTGTAGCAAATGGAGATCCCATACTGCCAAGGGGAACATGTAGTTTAATAAACATTAAGCTTTTGACTTTCTGGACGAGAAGCCTGGATAGAATGCTTTCAAGTTTTAATCAACCTTACTAAAAGCAATCCCCTGCAGTGTTTTAACTTTCTAATCCAGCGAAACTTCATTCGTCATACTGTTAGAACGTGTGGTTATCAAATAAAAATATGAAAAACAAGTGACAAAAGTTAAAACTTTTTAGCAATGCCTTTTCCTACGCCAGCCTTATGTCAAAAGAGAAAGCTACTTAGCATTTAATCATAGAAAATAGATCTTCAAGTCAAGCTAGTGCAAAAACACCGTCTGAGCGTAGTTTTCATATGAAAAGCAGAGTAGGGACCCCTTTGCAGAACCTTTGAACCCCCTTTGAGGAACCCCGTCTCAACTATACTACGCCCCTGTCTCTGTCACGTCACTTGCCAATTTTCAAGTCTCTTTGTTTACGTAGATTGTGTGCGGTTTCCACACATTAGTCGGCAGCGTTGCTGTTGCAATCTAGGGGTATGATAGGGTGTGGTCATGGTGACTTTAATCAACAGTGTTTCAGTTCAATTCTTGCTCTTGTTTTGTTGTTCTGCTCATAGAAAAAAGCACTTTATTTCTTTTTTGCAGCCTGAACAAGTAGTTCTAAATCATAGTGATAATGATTTAAAAAGAAATAGAAAAATTTTAATAAATTCTTCGTCTCCAAACGCTGGTTGTAGTATTGCTTGACTTTTTTTAAAAATCTAACGCGTTTTTTTAAAGTTTAACTTGTCTTTTTCCAACGAATACCAAAGATAAGCGATTGCTGTGATGATGAACATGACAAGAACTTTGAGCATAAAAGCTATTGAATAAATCAATAAAGAGGGTCTTTATTCGTATGAAAACTTGTCTTTCCGTGAAGCAAAAGCAAGCGAACTGTCATTAACTTGGTATTGCTTTAACTTCATCTTTTATATTTTAGATATTGAAATATATTTTATACAAAAGCACAATTTCTCTACGGATTGCAGATAGCACCCCATCGTTGATTCAAATGCAAATGGGCGAGTTCATGCGAATCACGACATGAATTATTTCTACCCGACCCACACAATAATGACAGAATAGATTGAAGGGTGGAATAAATTGTTGATGCGTGATCGAGCATACTCGAACAAAAGGTCAAAAAATCCAAATATTGAGACTGACTGAAGGCGGCCGCGAAAAAATAAAGCGTCTGTTGCAAAGTGGAAATAAAACAGAGGAAAGGCTGTTCAGACTAACAGCGGAAGGCGTTAAAAAATGGTCAAAGCGCAAAGTTTGTTGTAGTTAGTCAAATGCTTAGCGGAAAAAGATTAAAGTTCAAATATCTCAACTTTTTAGCTTGGTTTTGACTGAAAGCAGTTGCGGAAAAAGCAAGCGGAAGGAGGAATTTTTCGCTACTCTTTGAAAAATTCTGCCTTTCGCTTGGTTTTTCCGCGACCTCTTTCAGTCTGAACCAACCTTGACGCAGCCCTGTTTTTTCATGCGTCAAAGTTGTTTTGCTTTGTGATAAAACATAACAGTGTTCATCTTTTCTAAATTAACTTTTTGCAATATTTTAATTGTCTAGTCAGCTTTAAAAGCTCGTTTCCACTACGAGTGTGGAATGGAGCACTTTTTGATTGTTTTATTGATCTTTCCACGCTTAAAATTTAAGCGAGCGCTGAGCAAAGCAAAAATAATAATAAAAGAAACAAAGAACACTCTATTCCACGCTGGTAGTGGAAACGAGCCTTAAGATTCAAGTTAGAGCAGGCTGTAAGTAAAAAACAGCCTGCTTTTAACACTTTCACAGTTGGTCTGATAGAAAACGAGATTTTATCAGTTAAGTAAGGAGCGGTTTTACATTCAACATGTTATGCATGCTCAGGTTGTTTTATAAGATCTTTATTAGTCGTTGAGAAATGAAATTATACACGGTAAACCTAGTAAATACACCAGAGCTTAGCAAGTTTTACTGTAGTAAATATCTTTTTTATAGATTCCGAAGGGCAAAACTAAGCCTACAAAACTAGATTCTTGGGTTGTATCAGAAATTTTAGATTTAGAATTCTTGTGCAAAAAAGCTTTTGTATAAATATAAGCGACAATACAAAGGCTTAGAGTAGTACTAAAAATTATGGTGAATCTTGAATAAGAAAAAAACTCACTTTTCATTGTTTCGTACAGAAAAAGTTTAAATTTTTTCCTTCTGGCTGCTTTACTCCAAGGGTGAGGTGCCTGCGGCCCGCAAGATATATCCATATAACCCGCGTTTGGTTTGGAAGAAGCATATCAAAAAGCTTTAGAATGAACCGGTTCTCAGTAACCCGTGTGCCCCATTTTTTTTAGTCATCACTAGTTTTTTTGACAAAAAACAGTAAATTTAAAGACGTTTTCAAATGTGACAACCTTTTTTTTAGTCTTTGAGATGAAAATGTGTCGCTTTATATCATAACTTAAGCAATACCACATGATTATTAGATTTCCGAGAACAGTCAATAAAACTTGGGCAAAGCTGTATTGCCCCCCCCAAAGCTTTTTGTGGTTTGCACCTAATTTTTAATTTTGGGATGTGGCCCATGAATGCAATCAGGTTCTCCATCGGCCACCGCTGCTTTCCTCTAAAACAGGGGTCGCAATTGGTGGTTCAGGAAAAAGTTTTAGTGGTCTGCAGAATCAGAGTTGTAACCAAAGTTTCCTCTAAAAAAACTGTACACTACGCAAATGTTTTTAAAGCTAGCATGAATAAATTAAAGCTGCGTACGTCCAAAATAATGAATTTTTCTTTTTTGCTCTTCACTTTATTTACAACGTCAAATTTTCAAAATAACTCACTTAAAAACAGTAATTCGTATCTATATTTTAATCGAAGACCAAAAAAAGAAAAAAGGTCATAGCTTTGGATTTGACAGGAAGGAGGGTGGTTTCTTAGCCCGTTAAGTGCGCATGACGTACATCCATTTCAGCCAGACGCTCTCTCAGTGCGTATGATGGATATATAGGGAGTGATCGTCGCAACTTTTCACAGCGCAGATTGTTTCGCTTCTCGCACTCAATATTATCTCAGTTCTGTTATCTATTATGTGAACAACCGGGAAAAAATTGTTTGCAACAAAAACAGTGTTTCCTGCCAGACAAATGTCATTGTTTTAGTTTTATCTAAATCAGATAAGCTTTTTTTTAAAATAAAAACAAAAAAAATAAGGAAAAGGGTCAATCTCTTTTACTTTTAACATCGATATAAATTTAGTGCGTGAAACGAGATTTTACTGCGCGAGAGCTTAGTCGCAGTACTCATTGTGCACATTGCGCAATTTTGAAGGAACGCTGGTTGTAAGAAGTTCGCCAGCTGAAGGACTTAAATCTATCTGAACCAACAACCTTCGAGTTATATTCATTAGTCTTTTAATTTTAAAAGCGAAAACTCTTTTAGCGCTTACTTAATTTTTGAACAAAAAAATAGGAATTTAAAAAGTGAATATCTTTTTTTAGTGTTCACTTGCTTTTTTTATGTAACTACTATTGCACAAATATATTTGCAATAGCTTGTTTTTCTAAATTCTTATTAGTGGTTCCGCAAATAACAAATTATAGTACATTCAGTTATTTATGAAGTTCAAAAGGTTGGCGACTACTGATCTAAAATCTGCTGCAAAATACCCACAAACAAAATTTGTACAATTTTTTTATCGTATGCAATTAAAAGCGAAAAAAGCCCTTTTGTTTAATTTATACAAATGGATCGTACTTGTCTTCACCAATAAACTGCAGAGTTTTAAAACCCGTTTCGCCAGAAAGATCAAACAGTGAGCCAAAGTTCACAACCGCTAGCGTAAGGCCAGGTCTACATTCGACGTAAACCGAGCGCATGCGCTCAGCGCACCTTTGTTTCTTTATTAAAATTCCGACGCTCAGTTGCCGAAATTCAACAAACAAAGAAAGTTACGTCGAGAAAACGTGTTTGGATTAAGGTTCAACAATGAATTGCTGCCAGAAGTTTCCCAAGTTCATTTTAGAGTACGCTATGCAGGAAAAAGCTTTTCTTGTAAGTGTAATAATAAAAATTTATTTTGAAAGATAAAATATAATTGTTCAGCAGACTGGTGCTTGAACTATATCGTGAATTGCAATTAAAATCTTTCAATTGCTCCATTAAAAACTCATTAACTTTAATTTAATTCCAGTTTTGTTAAATCTTCGCAACTACGTAATGCTTTATAATAAAAAAATTGTGCTGGACATACTAATTAATAACAATAGTTTTAAAAAATAGACTAATTTGCTGAAAAATTAAGTTGTAATTGATTTATGGTAAAAATTAGAAGCAGTAGCGTATTTAGGATTAAAACCTAAAAACAAATTTTTAAAACATCCATTAAGTATAAAGTAATAAATCTAACAACAAAGATGAGTAATTTTATATCTTGAATAGAAATAGTAAGGCTATACAGTTTTCAGCAAAGTGTTAAACTGTTTTATTTCAATAACGATGAATGTAATTATTGTATACTTTCCCTGGTATCATGGCATTTCTAAATACGTCACCGGTTAAAAGCATTTAAATATAAAAAAATTGTTTGGAAATGCTGTTCCTAAAACCGCTGCTAAAAGCCGCCCAAATTAAAAAATTTAAACCCTTTTTGCAAATTAATTTACCTTTTTGTCGGCATACCATATTTTCGAAGTGCTAAACCGGACGTTCGTTAAAAGAAAAAAATTCGTCCCTAAAAAGCAGTGTTCTTTAAAAAAAAGTCTTTACTTTGAATCTGTCTCGGGTTCCTTGATTTTCGTCCCTAAAAAGTAATGTTCTTTAAAATAGGTCTTTACTTCAAATTAGAAAAACCAGGACATATGGTTAACGGAGCGGGACGCCGGGACAAGACCCAAAAAACCAGGACGTATGGTAAGCCCGCCTTTTTGCCATTACGTTTAGAAACAAGGTAGCTCTATCGTGAGAGAATTTAGGGCTGCTGCAGTCGAAAAATAATTATCACTAGTGCAGTGCTATTACATCACGGTTAGAAAAAAAGGCGGTGATGGCAATTTGAAAATGTCGATAAATAGCTAGTAAGCAGCGTGGAGGTATCAAACAAACAAAAGTTATGTTTTAGTGAAGGTTGTTTTAGAGGGAACGTTACGAATAATGGTGCTACTAGAAAAGGCTGTATTGCTGTAAAAATTTTTTAAAAGAATTTTCTTATGCAACAACAATTTTTAATGACAATTCCAAAAATTTATCTAATTATTATATTACGGCTTTGGAAAATTCAACGATATTTCGAAAAAAAATTAAAACATAGATTTTTTACTACTTTTTAGCAAATAAAAATTTTGCATTTCAAAATTTTTGCTTATTTAATCTTGTAAAAATAGCAATTACAGAAAAGATTAGAAAAGAAAAAAATTAGTTTTACCTTTTTTAGTTTTTAGTAAAATGCTAATAAAATCAAACAGTTAAAAAAAATTATTGAATCAAACGTCCGTCATTCTAAAAGACGGCTCTTTAACAAACAATTAAACTTTCGAAGCTAATCTACAGTGTTACACAACTTTTAAAGCTAACTTAAAGTATTATTCTTTCAAACTTTTTACCACTTTGATACAGAAACATTTGAAAATTCAACTCCGACACGCAAAACTTTGACAACGAAAACACCGAATTAGCGGACGAACCAAACTAAACATGCAGTGGGTTTTCATCAATTTACTTATAGAAAAAATTTAAAGAAGATAAAACATAATACAGTATTGCAGTAATGTACGGATTTTTAAGAGCATATTTGCAATAAATGCAAGTTTTCGCGCTTTTCTCGCATGGCAATCAACAGTCGATGTTTGTCTTTGCGCGAAAGTTTGTTGAAAGAAAGTTAAAATAAAGTTTGTCTTTGCGCGAGAAATGTAATATAAAAACTTGTTATAATAACTTGGTTTGGAATGACAGCAATTTATAAATCAGCTAAATAAATTATTTAGCCAAAAAAATTTTTTCGTTTTTTCAGCTATTCTAACCATAAAGCAAGGGTGGGCAAACTTCGGCCCGAAACGATTTTTTGTGCGGCCCGCGAAAGCCTCAAACAATTAAATAAAAAAATTAATAATTTTTTTTTGGAAACAATCACTGATTTTTAGGTACGAAAATCAAGAAAATCAAAACAAATTTAAAGTGAAGACCTTTATTTTAGAGATCACTTCAAAGCACAAAAATCTAGAAATTTGAGGCAGATTCAAAGTGAAGACCTTTCTTTTTTCAAAGATCACTATAGTGCGGCCCTAAAACATAATCAATATTGAATACGGTTAGCTAAAAAGTTTGTCCATCCCTGCCATGAAGGCTTGTTCAACTACAAGCGTTTTTTGGAGTATTCTTTGTTTGCTGTATTGATTTTTTGCTTCTCTTATTGCTTAAGCGCAGAAAGAAGGAAAAAAACAATAAAACAAAGAACAATATCGCCAACGATCGTAGTGAAAAAGATCTCTAACCCTTGACCTAGCTCTAATACCAATTCATTGTTGATCTCAAAATGTCTTTCATTTGTTGATCACAGTAACAAATTTGTTCATTTAAAGTTATCTGGTCTTGCTGTACACTTCTAAAAGTTTATGGGAACTTAGCTGTAAAGCGGCCAATATATTTCTGTTTACAACATTTTGTTCTACATAAATAAATCGTCATCAGGAACAGTGGGAAAGTAAAAAAGTTGAAATTTATGACCAATGCTATGACCTGACTTTGGTTAACTTTTCAATAAAAGGACAAACTTGCTAAATCGACGTTATTTGACAATACAAAATCTATTGCATGGGCCACAATTGCCCCATGTTTGTCATTTACCGAGTCATAACATTGTAGTGTGGTGATGCAAAAAAATGAATAAAAACAAAGAGTCATTAAATTTTTTTTTGAATGAATTTAAATTTTTTAGGTGTTTATTTATTGGCAATAGTTATTTAGGCTTTATAGCAATGACTACGTCTCAACCAACTGATATGGGTGCAAATCAAACTGGGATTTCATCAAACGAAACTTACTTTCGTTGGAGTAAATGGGACTACATTTTTCCAGAAGCCGTCAACTCAGTTTTAATTGTGCTAACTCTGTGGATTATAATCGCATTGGTTCATTTTGGAATCAAAACCAATAAATGGGGAAATTCGAAGAAGAAAAACGTCGACAAGCTCAGTGCTGGGAGAGTGCTGACTGCTGCTTTGATTAGCGCAATCATGACCTTCGGGCGATTAATCACCAGTCAGTTTGTCTATAATCTCGGATACTCTGACATGCAATGTGAGGAAATATCTGATTCATCTTACATTGTCTACTGCCTGGCGAGCTTCTCGGTTTACATGTTTCTTTGGATCAGGCAGAGCATCTTCTACACAAACAGAATGCTTAACACCAATTTCAGTAAGGGCTTGAAGTTTTTCAGCTATCTCAGTATTGTGCTCATCACGCTCGGCGGATTAAGCGTTATCCTTTTAGGAACCATTACGAAAGAATATTACACGTCGCAAAGTGGATGCATTTATCAATCGGCAAGCGAAGGGTCCGAGTTTTTGCTTGTGCTAGTGTGCGGCCTGGTTTTACTTGCTGGCCAAGCCGGCCTTGTTGGTCTATTCGTATATCCCCTTCGAAAACACCAAACTGGAAAAAAATGTTTGTCTACAATTAGCTTAAAAAAGAAGACAGAAAATGGAAACGGCTCTGTATCTTTCACTCGTTCTGCTACAGTTAGAGCAAATAGAAAATTAAAAAATACCCGGAAAATAAACAGAATTTTGCGGCGTAGCATTGTTTTTGCCACGATCGCCATTGTCACTGACTTGATTTTTCTCTTTGTTTCCAACTACACTTTTACCGGTAAAATGCACCGTCGGATTCCGACCATGCTCTATGATATCAGTGCTTTTCTCAATTTAGTCTTTGTTGTTAGTTCTTTTATCAGCTGGAAAATGATACTATTATCACCGACAACAAGTCGCCCGCAGAAAACGTCGTCACACCAAGGAACATTTGGATCGAATACAACGTAATTGGCTGCAATCTGATTTCTTACTGAACATGAAGGGACGACCAATAAATTAGATCAGACACGAAATATCTATGTGCAGTCATTTGCAGATTGAAGATTGTGCTTCGACGAGAACCCCATGAAACAATTGTTCATGAAAATTATTGAGAAATTTAGAAATTCTTAAAAGCAATGAAAATATCTCGGGTCAAAGGAATAAATGCATAAACGCAATGTTTGTTTGAGTTACGAAAATTAACAGCCTCTATATTTTTTGAAGTTAATGTGTCATTGAAAAGTAGATAAAAGAAAACATGTACTGTACTTTGTTCTTTGAATATTCTGTCGGTTTGGCTTGATTGAAGAAATTTTGATTTTAGTAAATTCATTATTGAGCTTTCGGATTTTAATTTTGTTAAAACTGTTTGTATTTACTTGGGTGAAATGCAATAACCTATTTATAGGCTACTACCCAAAAATTGTACGCTTAATTTAAGCGCATCTCAACTAGTGTGTCACAAAGCCATTCAGGTTAGCAGTGCACTTTTGCAAATTTGATATGTGCAAATAGCAAGTGTATTTTCTGATTACTTTTTTATTGTCGTTGAAATAGACGCTGAAATCAAGATTTCTTCGAAACGCATGTGTAAGTGAAGCGAAGATCTTTTTGGTCTTCACTTAAATTATGAGGGAAAAATACTTGTATAATTAAAGTAAAGACTTTTTTTGGTCTTTACTTTAAATTTGCATGTTTGTTTTTCAAAATAAATCAACGACGCGCTGCAAAGCCGCAATCATTGTTTTCTAACTTTTTTGTTACGCGATATTAAAAAAGTTTGACAATCAATGCTTAAAATGTTAAAGAAGAGTTTTTTAGATTGCTTCAAAAATATTTTTTGTTGAACTTGTCTTTTATAATTTAAGTTTGCTGCAAAAGCTTAAAAAATTCACACTGTGTAATGATACCTGTCAAAACAATTAATTGTCCTTGACATTTTTGTTGTTCTGTTTTTTTTTGTGTGCCCTAGATCTTCTTCTAGTGCCTTTTTTGTTATTTTTCGTAAACTTGATCATCATTGCCGGCCAATGACGTGATAAATTTTACTATTTGTATTTTTATTTTCAAAACGTTGCTTTATGATTTTTCAGTCGTAAAAGTCTGTTGCAGATTGGAATGTGCTGCTGTGTCAGCCATTAAGTTTCGACAACGTCACTTCCGATTTGCTTGATTAATGCAATATTTTTGTTTCCGAATTATACTCGACAAAAAAATCAAATCAATAATGAAGAGGTCTATTAGAAAAAACTGTCTGACAAACAAACAATTTATTATAACAACAAAAATAGACGACCTGACTTTTTTTTTGCTCTTAAAATAGTATAAAAAGTTTTATTCAAATAATAATCACATGGAATTTTTTTGTCACAACAAAATAGATGAATTTAACTTTAAAATTTAGGGGCAAATTGTTTTTCTTTTGTTTGCAGGGAATAGTTTGGGTGACATGGCTGCAGACATCGTAACCCAGGGATGAAAAACTACAGCCCTTTACTCTCTTTTCACTTTCATTTGTGTTGATCTCTAAAACAAAAAAGGTCGTCACATTCAATCAATGTCCAAATTTTGGATAGTGATGTAGATCACTACGTTTTTAGGAAGAAAATATAGATTTTGGACATTGATTAAAAGTGACGACCTTTTTTTTTTGAGGGTGGTCGAAAATGCTAAATTCTTTGTCCCAAAAGCGTAGTGATCTCAAAAAAGGTCAGTTTTAATCATCTAAAAAAATTTCATGTTTATTTACTTTGTAAATACTAGTGCGGCCCTCAATCAAAATCATCTTTTGAATCCGTGAATCCGGCCATTGAGCTAAAAAGTTTGCCCGGCCCTGTTGTAACCCATTGTTTTGAACTTTTTCTTTGTATAAATTAAAAAATATGTTTAGAGTTTAAGTGTTAATACATCCGATTAGTGTGTGCGCAGTGATAACACAAAAACTGTATAGAAATAGAAATACAATAGATTAAGCGCTGGTCGCTCTGCTTTATTTTGTTGTGCGCTTTTTATATACAGTATTCAAATAGGTTTTGTTTAGTGATTTTTGCTTTTTTTGTCAACAACCAGATTATAATAATGTGTTTTTGTATTTATTGCTATGCGCTAGCAATTTTTTATTGCCAGTTTTAAAATCGCATTAAATTTACTTCGGCTAATAACTAGAAAAATTTTTGCATTCAGTTTTTGAAAAGAACTTATCCTGATAGGCTTGCTTCAAATGATTAATGGGCTTACCAGCTATAATAAGAAACCAAAGATTTTGTGCAAAGCACAATCTTCCGAGTGAGAGTGCAAGCAATTTTTTGTTGAGAAACATGATGTCATTTTCTTATCGCACAGCTCCCATTTCTCTTTGTTGCAAACATTCTGATAACAAATCTAACACGTAAAGTGATATTTTATCGAACATAGATGACCAATATGATTGAATAGATGATTGTTTAACTTCACTTCCGGTCAGTTGAGTATTAAAAATCAAAAAGAATGCTAGACACACCAAATTACGTAATTGTTTGACATGTTATGACGTTTTGTTTTTCTTGATACAAAATGAAAAATAAAAGACTTTGCGTAGCGTACAATAGAATTATATGCTATATATCGTAAACATATAACCGATTTTCAAGAAATTTAAAAGGAGGCGCTTGATGGGATGAAAAATTTAAAAGACAAACTAAGTAATTTTTGAATTAAGCCAGGGCTCATCACATTGACTTTTTGTTGACAATGATTGAAACAATTGTTATGTCTGAAACAGTAGGTCAACCTACATGAGAAAAAGGTGGTCCAGAAGCGGACGGATTCTCCCCCAACTGTAACTGTATCCTCGACATGGCATTTCAATGTGTGACCACAAAAAATGTCCGCCCTATTTTTTGGATTAGAAAAGCAACAAAGTAATCTGATTTTTAAAATATTATGATAGAACAGAAAGCCCTCTGAAAAATTTTCTATTACAAGATTTATACCAATAAAGACAGCTATTCGTGCGCGCAATCAACAAAAACTGAAATGTAACTTGCTTTCATGAGAATGAATGGTACTTTCCTGTTATCGCCCCACCATCTATTGTTTCCTGTTATTTTCAATACTTTTCTCACGGTTTCTTCTTTATTTCACCCTGGTGCTGAAAGGGCTATTTCAGGTTAGTTTCACCAAAAAAAATCACTTACGGTAATTTCTTGAAGAGAGCCCAAAATTCTTGGGTTTTTTTTTATTATTTTCTGATAGTGGGGCGATAGGGACATTCCATGTCAACTCACACCCCTATTTTGCCGACCATCTCCGATTTTGCTAAAATTTGGCATGTTTGTAGGTTTGGACAAGAAAATGTCTCACACCGAATTTTAAGTTTCTAAATCAAATGGTTTTTGATATATGAAGGTTGAAAATTAGACACAAAATCGCCGCTTGAACGCCCCTGATTGAGCAAAAGTGGCCCTCCTGGCTTTATTTTTTGTTCGATTTTAAAGATGTTAATATCATTGGAAAGCTCTTTTCATCAGCTTTTCAATGATATTTATATCTAAAACGTATGTATATAAATAAAAAAGTTATTTATTGTCGTGACCTTGTGACCTTGACCTCACATGACCCCAAAACCCCCACTCTAGACAAAAAAAATCTTTCAATATTTTCGTTCCTCACATAAAGGACTATAAGCATGCCAAAAACCAAAGTGGGATCCCTATGGATTTTCAACATATTTTTTAATTAGAAAAAAATTAATAAAAAACTTGCGAAAATGATTTATTTGAAAATATCAACAAAGTTGCGAAAATATTTATTGCGTAAATATCAACAAATTTGCATCAGGCACACCTGTTCAATAAAATGCAAATATCTTAAAAACCCATAGAGATTCCACTTTGGTTTTTGGCATGCTGATAGTCCTCTAGTGAGGAACGAAAATATTAAAAAATTTTTTGTCCAGAGTGGGGGTTTTGGGGTCATGCGAGATCAAGGTCACAAGGTCACGACAATAAATAACTTTTTTATTTATATACATACTGTACATTTTAGATATAAATATCATTGGAAAGCTGGCGTTCAAGCGGCGATTTTGTGTCTAATTTTCAACCTTCATATATCAAAAACTATTTGATTTAGAAACTTGAAATTTGGTGTGAGACATTTTCTTGTCCAAACCTACAAACATGCCAAATTTTAGCAAAATCAGAGATGGTCGGCCAAAAATGCCGAAAAGGCTGTGAGTTGACATGGAATGTCCTGATAACCAGAAAGTACCGAATGAATATACGTATCTGATAAGTAAACACTTTCATTTGAAATCCTGTTTTAACCATTTGGTTTACTTACTACAGGATGGATCTCACTTTAAAAGCTAAAGTTATACGGCAATGACCAATGGTTCTTGTAGGTCCAATTTAGACTATTATTAACAAAAAAGACAATCTCAAAGGAAAATATACAGTATACTTTAAAATGTTTACAAAAATTAATTTAGTACTGTTCTTGTTTGTCTAAGTTTAGGTAATCAAAAAGGTTTTTCGGCACCTTTCTGGCCTAACTGCATTCAAAAAGCAGAAAAAAATACCTTTAAAATTTAAGCTAAATCTAATTCTTTTGTTTTATCTGAGGGATGTATCTAAAACAGGGGTGTCCAACTTTTTGCTCGTCGCGGGCCAAATTTTTGCTTCTAAGTTTATCACGGGCCGCAATCGCTGAAACAATCAAACTAATGTTGTCATGTGAGTTTGTACAAAAATTTCCATCTCCAAAAGAGGTGTTCTCTAAATAAAAGGTCTTCGCTTGAAATCAGTCTCCAATTCCTCATATTTCGTCCCAAAATCATAGTGCTCCCTAAAAAAAATTAAATAAAAAGATAAAAAAAAGGTCTTTGCTCTGATTGTAGACTTTTGTTTTGTCGCTGAATCAGTGCTTTCCAAAACCTTCGCGGCACACTTCGGTATCTCTGACGCAGCACAGATTGTGGTCATTGAAATACCCTGCAATAATTCAAGTTGATGCAGTGTCCGATGAAAAATTCCTTCGTGGGTCGCACCAAAAGGCTTCGAGGGCCACATGCGGCCCGCGGCCCGCGGGTTAGACACCCCTGATCTAAAACCACAACGTCATGGATTGATTTTGCAACATTTATGCGAACATCTTGTTTATGTTTATGACATTCATCGAGAGAAATTGTTTTTGTGTGAGAAATTGTGAAAAAACTTGTGATATTTGTGATGAAAAGCAATATGGTTAATAAAAATACGATAATTGATCACATAGTTGGCTATAAACAAAAGAGTAATACAAATAACTTGAGAACTGTAGAGCAAGCATTAGCAGATATCTTGCTGTTACTAAAACTTGAAGATTCGGGAAATGAAAAATTCAAGGCCATATTGACCAAAAAAAGCAAGTCGTCCTTTTGAACTTTTTCGTTTGCCAGGTAGCAAACAATCTACGTGGCAACGGTTTTTCAGCATATTTTACGCTCAAGCTGAAAATATACGAATTGATTTCACTGCAACCTAGCTTCGATATTTAAATGCTTTCACAAACAAATAATTTTTTTTAAATTTTGACAACGGTTTCGAAATTCTATTTTGAAACAAATATTTCGAATAAACTTAATCAAAGCATAAACGTGGAGTTTTGAGGATTTAATCGGTCGCACAGGACCAATATTTAATCTAAAGAGCTTTTTTTACCTCTTTTCAGCAGTCAAAAAGTAAAAAATTCGAAAACCAAAAAAAGTGGAAAACAAACGTTTGTGAAAATTGAAAAGGTGCTGAAACAAAAATTTTTAGAAAACGATGGCAAATCAAGATGCGTCATTTACGCGTCAGAAGTTTCACAAGAACACAAACAATGAGTCAGCTTGTATTTCTTGAATAGCTCAGACGAAAGACGAGTAATCGGTCAATTATCGATACTTGTTCAACACTTGCTTCTTTACGATATTCGTTAAATTCATATCTTCTTGTCGCTGGAACCAACTGGCCGTCAGATAGTTCGTCAAACCAGTGGCGACTAACAATGTAAAAACTTCGACTCTTACGAAAGGAAATCTCACCCATTTGAATTGATTAAAATGATGAACAAATCCATTTTCAGAGGTGGGTTCATCCGTTATGAATTGAAGGAGGGTTCTAAAACAAGCAGTTAAGCTTTTGTTAAAAGTAGGTATATTTTTATGGCGTTTTAACACGTATTGGTTGCCTTATTGTGGTTTAAATTAAGAATATTCTACCATCAGCATAAGTACTTGTGAATCTTTTTAGTATAATGATTTTAACACGTATTGGTTGCCTTATTGTGGTTTAAATTAAGAATATTCTACATTCTACCATAAGTACTTGTGAATCTTTTTAGTATAATGACACATTTTAATTAATTTTGTTAATTTCCTGAACCCTACATTTCATTCATTTAACGAATAACGCTTAAAGTTTGCGGAACTTTTCTGATTCTTTCCCTAAATTCCGTTTCAAGAGTGCTGTTTTATACATAAGCTCTGTTTATACAGACAAAATGCTTGACAATTTTTTATTGTTACTTTATACAATTACGTTGTTTGCATAAACATACTTGATTGTTGAGGAAAAATTTAAATTATATTTGAAATTTAATAAATGCAAAAAAAATTTCATTAAGGGAGGATATACATTGTTCACACCAAACCCATGACGTTTTGTACCAACTCAATAATATTATAAAAAAAACTTTTGCAGAACCGAAAAATTTTAATTTGTTGAAAATCACCGCAGCGAATTTTCTTGACTACTGACCAAAATTATAACTACTTATATGTAAATTTTGTTATTTGATAATGAATAATATCATTCATGATCGTGGCTCATAAACTTAAAAAGAAAGTGTGAATAACTAAAAAACCCTTTCTTACTTGGGAAAAGATGTAATAATTTTAACCAAAAACTTAAAAAACGACTTTCTATATACTCTTTAATCTTTTGGCACTTCTGAAATCCATCGATCAGATTCTCTATATTAAATATTGATATTAGTACGATTTATAAATTAAAATAAACAATAGATTCGATAACTTACTCGACTTCGCTCTCGGCGCTAACTATATAAGTCCAAAATAAGTTAATGAACGGAAAAATAACAATGAACGTAAAGCAGGCGGCGAGGAGATGACATACAATAACTCGCCCTCCGATGTTTGTCGTGTCAAAGGCAAGATTTGGTATCGGATTGAAGAAGCAGCAGTCGTTGCATAAACATCTGCAATACAGTAGTTCACCTTAAAACTCATAATTATTTTAAAAATTTTATGAACTGTGATTGCAAACAAGTTACAAAAGAATTAAATAAAAAGACTTTAATCGGTCAAAAGCGATTGGTCGCATTTGAAATAGGTTAGTTACGCAACGATAAGAATAACAAGTAATGACAAGAATGTAAAAAAGTTAAATTTTTCTGTTATGCCCATGATATGCGGCATAAAACTTTGGCCCTTTTTCGGTGTTCTAAAATTTTCGTTGGCAGATTTGGGCAATTGCCCAGTTCAATTTAAAGGGTAAGTACTAAGCTTGTTATCGATAAACGGCAGCCTAATTAAAAAAGAGAATTTTGCAAAGGAATATTAAGTGTTTTTTTACGAAAAATCGTCGGGCTAATAAATATCTTAATAAAGAATTTAAAATTGAAGTTATATCAAAGATTTACTGGCAAACGTTTAAGGTTAATCATGATTCATACAATTCGTTAATTCTTCACGAGTTTTTCTTCAAATAAGGAATTCGTATAAAAAGCAAAAAGGTAAATGTATTAACATGGAACTTGCAACAAAAATAGTACTAGGAAGGTAAAACAGAGGTTAAACTTAGAGGATATTGTTACAGTTTTCATAGAATACGCAATAAATTTTGTTTAGTAACCTTTCCTGCTTTTACGACGATTTTTTGCTCTGAAAAAAAAGTTTAACAAACTGTACTTATGATAAGCATACTTAGAATGGAGATTGTGACATTCAGGTTTTTCGATGTCTTTTTTGTTTATCCTGTGTATTTTTATGAAAATTTAAAAGTATATGAAGGTCAATAAAATCTCCCGGCGTTACAATATCAACATTAATTTAGTTATATTTTACTAGACAATTATAGAATATTCAAGAAAGAAAAAACCGTGCGAAATAAAAATCACACAACAAAGCTACACTTTCGTAGGGAAAAGAATTTTGAAAAATGAACATATGTTCAGGCAATTAAAAGTAAACTGGAGAGTAAACTATATGTTACGGCTCGTTGGTTTTGCTTGAAAAGAAAAGAGCTCGCTCGTTTCGCCTTGAAAAGAGCTGTAAATAAACACATGTTTTTTGTGCCTTAATGTTAAGGCTTGTCTTTTTCGATTGCTTTTTTTAAAAAAACAAATAAGATTAATGAAAAGTGATTTGTACAGAACGAAAGCTGAATTACCACGCAGAAAGTCTGATCGGTTACCTGTCATTAGTTCCAGAAGACGGATGAACAATCTTATTGTTTGGTGTTTTTTTAGCCCTAGGTTTTTGGTCAGATTCACATACTCCCTCGTCCCAGTCCATTCGTGACAGTTGCATCTTAGAATTTTCTCTCCTTCCGTCGTTTTGACTGCTTGTTTGTTCTTCACTTTCACTTTGAGACGAAATTTCAACTTTTTTCTGTTTCTTCGTTGTTTTTCTTTTGCGTTTTGGCATTGGTGCTTTTAACAGTGAAGATACAGACGTTTCGGACATATATATTTTGTGCAAACTCGACATTATAGAACCAGATGTTATTATTGTTTCACAATGAACACGTAATACGTAACAAGACAAAAAATAAGTTTTATTTACGTATTTCTAAAGCTTGATTTACAATAAAACTCCTGCTGTAAATGTCCAAGTGCCTCATCTGATTTACACATTAAGTTTGTGATGTAACAAACTAGAGTAAGCTTGTGTTTGTTTTGCAAATGATTTTATGGTAAGTTGTATTTAGTTTTGTGCAACAATCTTGTAAAAAAAATTAGCCAGTGTCAAAAAGCTCAATCATGTCCATTGTTTTTAGTTCCATACAATTGTTGGCAGCAGGCATTTAAAATCTTAAATAATAGCTTTCAAAATAGTTCGCCATGTTCAATTAAAAAATATTATTTCACTTACCAAAACCGGAGCAATTTTAACTCAAAAATGTTCGGTCTTTCTTCCGGGTGTGCTAGATTTCTCTACCATGCCTCTACTACCACAAATACAAAACTGTATGCTAAGATCACGCAATGTGTTCGACTTTTTCTACAGGGCATCACGCTAAAAATAAGTTTGAGAAGCCCTAGTTAAAAAACTCTGGTTACATAAACAACAAATTCAATCCATGTGATCTCGACAAAAAAAATTTTTTTGCGATGATGAGCAATAACAAAAAGTTGATAATTCA
Source organism: Diplosoma virens (assembly GCA_963680785.1). NCBI lineage: Eukaryota > Metazoa > Chordata > Ascidiacea > Aplousobranchia > Didemnidae > Diplosoma > Diplosoma virens. Next base: position 11,869,699 of record OY796896.1, read on the forward strand.
AGATAAGGATTAGTTAGGATCGTTTTAATAAAGGATAAATATTTGTTGGCTGTATAGCCAGTTTAGTTGATTTATAAAATTATGTTTAAAAGAATTGGTTTTATGTTTAAAAGAATGACATACGTTGTATCGGGTAGTATTAATTATCGTGGTTGCGACTAATAAAGTTTAACATTATGTTATTTTTAACCGAATTTCATCCTCGATTTAAAATATTTTAATAGTTTTTTTGCTGTTCTTTTTTACTCGACTGAAATAACGAGTGCAACTTAATTAAAATAGCGAGGTAGTATAGTTAATTATAATAACAATTTATCAAATTCTGATAAATCCCCGTTTTGAATGTCATCAAACCAAAGGTTTTTTTAGTTTGTAAAACGAAAATACATTATGGCTTGTAGTTTCCAACGTTTTTATTTAGCCACCCGGAAGCAATTTTTCATCTATTTTTACCTTCACATAGGACTTTTAAAAAGTCCAAAACTTTGAAACAAAAACAAAAACTAAACTACTAACGACACTGCTGCAAATGGAAACTAGGGTGTCGCGACACCCGAGCTGAAAACCACAACTAACGACCATAATCCCCCTTTTTTTTAACCATATAAATTACGAAAGTGAGTTGTTAGAGATGCGAAATTTGAAAATACCTAAAAAAGACAAATCGTTTTAAATCTCCAAGTTTTTTGTTCTATATTCGTCAAAAAAACTTTTAAAAAAGAAGGAACGGTGAAATCTGATTGGTCAAGAGACACTATAGAACAAAACAACTTCGCGAAAACCTGTGCAAGTTTTTTAAAAACAAAACGAATCCTTTTTGGATGTGATATTTAAAGCAGATATATAACGAACACGTAAGGAAATGGCAAATGTAAAACAGGTTCCAAAAACGTGATGTTTTTTTGCCAATCAATCTTGTCAAACTTAATATGGTAAACCTGTTTTTTGTTTTGATTTAGACCAAGGCTTCTTAAACTTTTTTGTTCTGCGACCCCGTTTTAAAAAATAAAATTTTGTGCGACCCCAATTAGTTGTGGATATTTAAAATTAGGGGCCTGAGGCAAGAATTCTCAAATATTGGTGTTCTCTAAAAACAAAAGAGGGTTTTGATCTCGCACTTTGCAATTTTTCTCCGAAAATCATAATGATCTCTAAAAAAAAAAAAAAGGTCTTCACTTCGAATCGATCTCCTTTTTCCGTATTTTCCTTCCAAAATCATGGTGATCTCTAAAAAAAAGGTCTTTACTCAGAATCGAACTGCGATTTATCTATTTTCGTCGCCAACTTCAGGTGTTCTCTAAAAAATGGTTCGCACTCAGAATCAAGCTCCAATTTGTCAATTTTTGTCCCCAAATTCTTTGATTTGCTGATTACATGTGCAATAATCATAATTTTTTCTGAAAGTTCCGCGGCACTACTGGGATTTTCGAAGTTTTGCGGCACAAAGCACAAAATGCCGATTAGTTTTGCGACCCCAAAATTATTTTAGGCGGCCCCATTTGGGGTCGCGACCCATAGTTTAAGAAGCCCTGATTTAGACTAATAAAATATAGCAAGCGTAGAGAATGAAAACAAAAAGGCCAAGAAGTTTAGATTAATTCAGTTTATTTTTTTCTGCGACTCAAACACAATAAAAGTTGCGCCGTGATGATTATGACTTTGCAAAAGGTTTTTCGATGGTGGATTTGCAGGTTGATTGGTTGATAGATGTTGATGACAAGCTGCCTATCATGGGTGTAGAACCCTGTTGCTTTTAAACCTCATTATTAAGGCTGATGTATTTGTATAAGAAATTGGGTTAAGGTAAGTGCCGTTTTCCTTGAGCCGGCCAAAAGTTTTTTTATCTGGGACACTGGGGCCCAGTTCCAGACGATACCAACCGCCACGCAGAAAAAACGTTGTGAATTTAAAGATCAAAATACTTTCCGAAATAACTTTTACAGATGTAAACGTCAGAAATTGATTCTTTTAAAAACAATTTTTGTGGATGATCTAGTAGGAAGAAAAGAATGATTACTTTCCAGAAAATGCTAGACACTTGGTTTTACTTTTTATATAACGATCTTACGATAACAGTTTTACATCAATACATTCAATTGTTTTTAAAAATAAGTTCGATAAAATATCATCCGAAAATTCTGGAAATGTTACGAATTAGAAATTTTTAATTGTAAAGATTAAATTATTTACTGCTTCAACGCAAATCGATAAATTTTCTAGCAGGTAGCAGCTTAGTTTGGAAAATTTATGTAATCGGCATAACTCTATGTTCTACAGCGTGACTTCGGATGATTGCATGGTCCTAATTACCCAAACGAGCTTGAGTGACGTAAGGGGTTTACCAAATGTCATGTTGTGAAATAATCTGACAAATTAGTTTGAACAAATTGAATATTTTATGGGTAAAACCGGCAATCGAACATTGCATATAACGGTTCACCAGTGGTTCTCAAACTGTTCGTTGCCGCGCCCAATTGCGTCGTTTCAATTTTCCGAGGGGGTCGCACAAAGGCAGGGCCGTAACTACGAGTCACTCGTACAACCCGTCTAGTGCACCGGGGCCCAAGAACAAAAAGGCCGCCCCGCCCCGCATTCAACTTTTTCTTGTAAAATACTTTCTTTAAAAACTAAACTAAGCTTGTTATTATTTCGTTTAGATCGACACATAGAATCTTTTCGTGCGGCATTTTCGTTTATTACGTGAGGTTTTTCGTAGTGGCCTTCTTAGGGTCCAATTCTAGCCACTTAACGTTTGTTTTTGGCTTAAATCCTTTTGCTCTTAGGTAATCAAATATCATTTTCGTCCTTTGCAATTATTATTACTTTTTGACAAAATGGTTACTATCTAAAAATCTCAATTGTACAACACGCACGTTTTTATTTCAAATTTGAGAGCAGCATCGCCCAAACCACAAGCTCGCAAAAGCAAATATCAGGAACAGCAAAACTAGAGGAGTTAGATATCGCTCGTACAGCAGGCGAAAAGCAAAAATTAAAGTCCTAGCCTCAAGCTTTTGCAAGATATTTCCATCTACTTGAATCGTTGAAGGCCGGCAGTAGGCTATTATACGTATGAGGCTATGCTACCGAGACGTCAGCGCGCCTAACTGCAAATCTATCTTGGTGCTAAAAATCTGGTTTGATTCTTACTTTGGTTGCGAGTATAATGAAGATGCTAATTAATTTTTGAGGTTACATGCTTTTAGAATTTATAAAATTTACTAACTGTTGTCTAGATTTTATTAAATTTTTAGGTTTTGAGTAACATTATTATGAAACTCTATATAGTATGAAAAAAACTTTTTAAAGCGGAGCAAAAAAAGAGGCTAGCTAAAAGGAGAAAAGTAGTTGAGGCAGCCACTGTCAGCGATCGAGTTCATGGCTAATTCAATCAGAAATGTCCGAGCATAAACATGGTTTAGCTACAGCGGAGCAATTAACTTCGGTGAGTTGCGTTAGTGACGATGACAATTATACTACGCCAACGGTCATAGGACAGCAGCCATTTTCGTAAATTTTGTTCTAGAAAGTTGTAGCGATGTCCGTGAAACTTTAGTCAGTCTTGATAATCGGAATCGGATTGCACAAACTAACAACGGATTCCATTCAGCGGAAAGAACTTGATATAAAAGATTGCCGCGAATAAGGATATGATGGCGCTGCAATCATGAGCGGAAAGTACTCCGGTTTGCAAAAGATCTTCAGTTGGCAAAATCCAAGTATTCTGGTTTGCAAAATCAAAGATGTGGCTCCACATGCTTACTACGTGCATTGTGCTTTACACAATTTAACCCGTTAAGTGCGCATGATGTATATATACGTCAAGGCCAAACGCTCTCTTAGTACGCATGACGGATATACTCGTATACGTCTTGATCGTTGCAGCTTTTCACAGCGCGGATTATTTCGCTTCTCGCACTTGCTATATTCTCGCAATTATAATCGATTATAATCGATCGAGATTATAATCAAGCAGCAGCAATTACAATCGATCGAGACAAGAAAAACAACGAGATGCAAAATTAATTAAGCACTGTAACTCGGATAACGAAAATTTAATTCCGCACTTAAACGGGTTAAATTGGGTGTTAAAAAATGCCATGAAAACTGTGGCTGAGACCCGACAATTTTACAACACCATTGAGTTGGTGTATAATTTTTCGGACATAACATTGTGCGGTGGCAAAAACTTTGGAATGTCGATGATCGTTCTTTTTCAAATCTTACATTAAAAGCGTTATATTCAACTTTCTGATCGGTATGATGCTGTCTATACTTTAAAGCAGTGGTTTGCAACTTTTTTCATTCCGCGACCCATTTTCTAAGCGAAGGTAGCTTAACAATCCCCTTCGGTGACCAAAACAAATTTTCGTCGTAAAAATCTGGTGTTCTCTAAAAAAAAGATCTTCACTTTGAATTTGTTTCCGATTTCTCAATTTTCATCCCAAAAGCATAGTGATCTCTAAAAAAAGATCTTGATTTTATTCTTAAACTTTTTCCTGCCCTAAAATTCCTGATTTTACCCAAATATTTCCTTGTTGCTGCCCAAAATATCTTGAGTTTTTCCAAATTTTTGAGACTTGTCCCTTCGGCAGGTACGGCTATGGGTTGAGAACCATTGCTTTAAATCAAAATTTTTATTTATCAAACGCTTCTGCGACCCCAGATAATAACCAAACGACCCCCAGTTCGAAAACACTGCTCTAAAAGAAAGATTTTATCACGTTATGAAATGCTTGACTTACATAATACTTTTCAGCACAAAGCCAAAAGAAAGAGAAGCTATAAAAATAAAGAAACAGATGGAAAACTTTGATTTTATGTTTATGCTGGTTATCCAGTGAAAGATTTTGCAGATCATCAATATTTCTTTGAATGCTATGCAGTGTAAATCAATTAACTTAATTTTTCCTCATAAAGTTTTGCAAACTGCAGTTCAAAACATTGATCAGCTCAGGAGTTTTGACGCAGCAAATTGGTTGTATCATTAATTGCAAAAGTTGTCCGTGGCTTTAATTCCATGCCTCGGGTTTTCTCGGTAAAAAACTTTTTGTGATTTTGCTAATCAGCAAATGACTCAATTGAAAAGTTTTTCTATAATGTCGAGTCGTAGAAAAACAGAAACAAACACGATGATTCGTGTACCGAGAAAAGTAAACCAATTGAACATCATACCCAAAAAATGGGGGTAACATAATGGATGTTTGATTGGGTCCCCAATTGACGAAGTCACGACCCTGCACGAAGGCTATGAAAACTTTACCTTTGATATTGAATAATTTCCTGAAAAAAAATTTATTACGGAAATTCATCAAATTTTTGGATTAAAATAAATGACGAATATCTAGGTGCGGTAAAATGAGCCCTAAGAATAGTCCTTATTCCAATCAGGATTTTCTGCTGTGGTGTGAGTAAAACAAAATATCGATCAAGAATAAACCTTAAGCGAGAAATGCGGTGGCAATTTCATAAATTTCCAAAATTCAAAGAACTTTGCACACATAAGCAAACCGAGACATAACATTGAATTATAAATATTTTTGTTATTTCTTATCAATAACTTGAACTGTGTCTTTTTTAAATTTTTTGCTGGTGCATCGCAGCTCAAGTAAATTCTATTAAAAAGCGTCGCGACAAAAAGTTTGAAAACCACACTGCTTTACACGATTAGATTACGAAAGCGAGAAGATTTTTTGTGAAATAATTTTATTGAGACAGTTTATCATTAATGAAAGCACAATCGTTTTACTTAACTATTTAAAGAAAAAAAAAAAGAAAAAACCAAAACACTACCCTATTTTGAAAACTTTTCATGCGGCTGCAGTATTAATCGACAGTTTAAAGAGAACACATCCCCAACGTCAAATAGAATGTTTTGAACCATTTGGTTTTCGGTTGCCTTCCTGCTTTTGTCGTAGTGGGTTGCTAAAATTTTTTCAAGGCCTTATTTTTAATAAATCATAAGCCTGGTTGTAAAAATTACCGATCAGGCAATAGAGGTAATCATTTTAACGGCACACAATGAACGAGCACGTCTATTTGGACTGGTTATCGGCAGCGTGATCAAATGGTCAAGTATTTAGAGCGCCGAGATTGTGATCGACGTGGTCTCGGTTCAAAACCTACTTGCGCTATTTTGTTGTGTCTTTGGGAAAGACACTTTGCGACACTTTCCCTGCTTGGTGGTCTTGGTAAACAGTTCTAAATTTCAGTCATATCTCTATTAAATTTCAAGCGGACAGCAATATCTTGGTATCTTCGGAAGCAGGTCGGGTAATTGCTCGCCCTGCGTATTAACGTCTTTGTCGCTTTCCTGCGAGTCAGGAGGATAAATACAGAGATAAAATGAAAATAAAAAATATCCGCAACAGAACGTTAATGGCAGAATGAGTGGGCAAATCGTCGTCGTCGTCGTTTGGAAGGGTATCCACTCCAGGTCAGACACAAGCAGGACTGGGGCCGAGAGTTTATCCTTTTACTACCCCAGGCTGCTGTACTTCCTGGATCAGATGCTGGCAGTGGGAAAATGTGTCAGCGCAAGGACGACATTAAGAAATCACATCTTTCAAAAGGCTAAGCACATTTTCGGTTGCTGGTCTAAACTTTGCCTGCACTTTCGTGTGACTGCATCAGACCGTCTGATCTTTTTTACGTAGCGAATGTTTCCAGACGATTTCACTCGACTAATAGCCAGGGGTCTACAGAAGTTTCCGTGAAAGATCCGTATTAAAAAAAATCATAATTTTCAAAAGACCTCACAGTTACATTAAGACAGTTAATTAAACAATTAATATGCAAAACAACCAATGTAAAGAATTTTTGAAAAACAATTAAATCAATAAATTTCTAATTTTTAATACAGCAAACCTTTAATACAATGCTTCTCAACCCCTGGGTCGCGACCCCAAAGTGGGTCGTCGTTAAATTTGATTGGGTCGCCGACGACTGTAGTTGCGCAAAAATTAAGTCATTTTTGTTGTGACTCGATAGTGTTTTTACTGATTTAGAGATCCGAGACAGATTCAAAGTGAAGACCTTTTTTTGTAAAGATTACTACTTTTTAGCAAAGAAAATCGAAAAATCCGAGAAAAAAGGTTAAATTGTCCTGTGTTTAGTTCTTTTTTTATGCTTGCAATAAAGTCTTTAAAAAGATTAGGTTGCCAATTTTTTGCTCTCTATTTCCGTTTAGCATTTGGGTCGCCACAAAAAAGGTTGAGAAGTACTTAATATAACATCTTTAATACAACGGTTCATAGAAGATTTTAAAGGGCAGCATAAAAAAATTGGCCAAGCCTTAGTTTTTGCTCCCCCTAGTTTATGGCAAACCATTCGATTTAATTTAATCTGTATGAAATTTCCTGTACCCTTCTAATAAACGTTATGCATACAAACTATTTTAAAAAGAAAAAATTTAAAAAATTTTGTGTTATTTGATTATTTTGCAGTCTATTTCGAATGTGTAAACAGGTCACATTTTAGCTTTTTAGTTACATTAAAATCAAATTTTCATTTTAGCTAGTAAAAGCAATGAATAATGCAACAATACATGTAATAATCATTTACATCATTGCTTTTTTATTTGCACAAAACGTTTTAACTAAATCATTTCATCAAGTTTCATAGTTATCGTCAAGTTTTCTGTTTCGCAAATCCGACACTTTCACATATCGAAAGATAATCTCTGTTTTTTTTACCACATCTATGCTTTCATAATATTTTTTCGTTACAAACAAAGCAACAATAAAATATTTATCAAAACGACACAAAGAAAAAAATAAAATACGAAAAAATGTTCCTGTTTTTTTAATTCGGTTAACCTGTTTGATGTTCAACGACAGCATTAGTTTGCTTATGCAGAGCCAAAATATGGCTTAAGAAGTGAAAAGTGGGATTGATGAATTAATTTACTATTTTTGAATCTTACGTCATTATTCTCATTAAATCAGGTTAAACCAAAGAGGTAAACAAACGCAAAATTCGAGATCGTATTTTTTCCTGTAATTTTTTTAATGTTATTTTTTGGTAACTTTTATTCGTGGTTGTTCACAATAATTTGTCAAAAATCGATTATCCTTTTAACAACAGACAGTTATATTTCTCATAACTTTTAAATACGGAAGTTATTGCTAACGGGGATAGACGTACGCTCGGCGCTTTTGTGGGTGAAAATCTCTCCCTGAAGAACGTAAGCAAATCACTTAAAAGAAATTAGAATATGAAAAAACTTAAAAAGATCAAAAACGAATAAATTTTTTTACTTTATTTTAAGTGTTAATAATCGTGTTTTTAGCTTGCAACTTCCCATGACAAATTTCTGCGTACACCACCGGTAAGGAGCAGTAGGTTGAATTACAATAATTTTCAAAACAAGTAGCTGTGAAGAAACTATATTCACATGCCGATTTCTTGCACATTCATTGTTTTGAAAATTATTGCAATTATAATTCAATGTACTCCCACTGCCGCATATTATTAAATAATATCCTACGCCTCTTTCAACTTATTTTTTGTACTTTTTTACTTTTATATATTTCTTTCACGTTTTGTACGCAGTTTAATTAATTTTTTTTTTTGTCAATATTTACTACTGTTGGTGTAAATTCTGCTTTTGGTTGTATTTTATCTGAATTCCGGAAGACCAAAAGAAGTAGACAATAGCTCGCAATAGCACGTGTTAAAATTCACATTTTTGATTCATACAAATAGTTGGCAGGGTTTTTTCCTGTTTACTAATTCGATGAAAGACTTTATTATACACGCCAATTTGTGGACTAATTCGATGAAAGACTTTATTATACACGCCAATTTGTGGAAATTGTTAAATGTTCTGTGGCAGACGACTTGCGTTTTTGAACGACGGCTTACGCTTAAAAGAACCTCAGTTTACAACCCGATCAAAACTTCTGTCATATTTTTTTGGCAAACATTGAGCGGTAGATGGGTTAGATATCACTCGGAATTTTTTAATACTTATTTGATTTGTTAATAAATTCTACGTGAACCAATCTCTCATAAATTTTTAGTTATAATGCACAAAATTTTAATCAAGCTGTTTTTTTCTGTTACTCCTCATCTTAATTTAGCCAATGAAAAACGGCTTCCCGCTTCTTAATCAACTGCGAATACTGATGTATAACTGTTTTTAGCTGCTTTCAAATATTTTTAGACAAACGTTTAAAACAAATAACTTTAGTTCAAATAAAGATATCTATCCATTCAGACCTGTTATATCGATGATTGGTTATTCTGAATACAAACTAGCTAAATTTATAAACTCTTTAATCATGCCACTTTTTTCTAACAAGCTTAAGTTATGATCAACTGACGATTTTCTACCTAAGCTTAATGATCCTAACATTTCTTCTAGTGCGAATTGGTTAGTTTGATGCCGTGTCTCCTTTTACTAATATACCTCTTTATGAAACCTTTAATATTATTGGTGATAATGTTTTTTCTGGAAATACCGTAATACCCACAAACTTGTTTTTGTGAAATCATTACGTTTAGCTTGTAAAAGATTTTTTGGTCCTTACGTATTATCGGGAGGACCTTTGATTTTTGAAGATCTTTGATTTACCGCGCACTGAGGATTAGGGTTAGGGTTAGGGTTAGGGTTAGGGTTAGGGTTAGGGTTAGGGTTAGGGTTAGTAACCCTAATTTACTTTAATAATAAGTAACCCTATTTACTTTAATTTTTGAGTCGTTTTTTTAAAGGTCCTCCCGATAATACGTAAGCACCGATTTTTTCTAGCCTTTATAAGTCAATTGACGGCGTTAATCAAAGCGCCTCCATTGAGAGCAACGTTTGCTGATTTTTTATGAAACATATCGAAACTTAAATGCTGCACCCTTGCGTATGTCGAACCAAACTGTACTTACGATATGTTGATGATTGTTTTACTATTTTCAACAATGAAAATTTTTTTTCAGATTTCTTAGGTATACTCAATTCTCAACATAATAATATAAAATTTACAATGGAATCTGCATTACAATGCATTTCGTTCTTAAATGTTTGTATTAATATATATAATGAAAATGTTGACACGTGGATGGCGTAAGTCTACATATACTGGCTTACTTTTAAATTATAATAGAAATTGTCCGAAAAATGGAAATCTGGCTTAATAGTTTATTTTGTTTATTATATTGAGCTAAATTAATATGTTCGATTAGTTTTTTGTTTTTCAAAAAAATTAGTATTCTTAGATATATGTTTTTCGAAAATTTTTTTAAAAGTTTAATGTTAAATTTTTATATTCATATTCATGGTATGTATATGTTGATCTTGTTTACAATATTACTGTTCCATATTTTTTTAAGAATTCAAACGAGTTATCTATAAAATAAAAAAGAATATTAACTTAAAACCCAAACTATCTATAAAAATAAATCATTTTTATCAAACCTTTAAGGTAGCGCTTCTCAAACTGAACTTATTTGAAGTGTTCCGCTGAACAATAATATGACGGTTAACAAGTACGTTATATAAACTTGCATAACATTTCCATATTTCGTCTGCATCTTAAATTTAGGACGAAGGTAGGGATCATGGACTTGATCGAGAACGATGACTTTCTTTTTTTAATCTTTACCAAAAAATTTGGGATGAAAATGGAGATTCTGAACAGGGATTGAAAGTGATGATCTTTTTTTTAGTCATGACTAGGTTTTTGCGCTGAAAACGGTTGCGATACGAAGCGACAACTCTGTAAAAATTTTTTTGAATTTCGCTCCACTCCTGACAAAATGGCTTCCTAGTTCCTGGTACTCCTGAATGTAAGTTGTTTTAAAATAATTAAAAAGTCCTATTCCAATTTGGAAACAAAATTTTTGAAGCTCTTTTTAATTAAAATAGGTAACTTTGGACTTAATCGGAAATTATTTGAGAATAAATTGTCGTTCCTTTAGAATATATTTTTTTAATATTGTTGCTTTTGGTATTTCAACTCTGTTTGCTTTCGTTATTTCGCGCCTTTTATTTCTTAATTATTTATTTTACTAAACTCCCCTTATGAAAAACCTCGTAAAAAATATAGGTAAACAATTTGCAACAAGGCCATTGAATTTTATTTTTTATTTATTTATTTTTTTAATTCGTTGGTAATCTTTAAAAAAATTTTATTCGTCTGATGAGAGCTATTGTAGGCCGAAAACGTAGTTTATTGTTTTTTGTCATTGATATGAATGAAATAGTCGTGCAGAGTGTAATTTTGCAGCGGAAAAAATAAACTCTCCATATGTTATAAAACTGGAGCTTTGAATGACTTGTTAGTGAAGGGAGCAGGAAAAAATTGGAAAATTTTTTATTCATATTACTCAAATCATTATTTTGAATACGGGCGCCCATTTTGCGTATTTTGGTGTTTTGCAAAAATACATCGCAAATTACTTTGACGAATCTTCAGTTTGTTCGCAACTTTGTAGGATGTTTGCAAATGTAAAGCGATAGATTCACAAACACGACAAAGCTCTCGTGCTTGCGTCGTGACGAGTTACCTTCCGTGATAGGGCGATGGTTTCTATTGGTGTTTCCTGTTTATTAATTGCGTTTTTTCTTTTTCAAATTTTCAAAGTGATTTTTGAACATCATTTATCCATTTAAAAAAAAACACAAAAAATGTTTTTATGAAAAGATTAACGTCCGATTAGCCAAAATTTAGTTGCCTCAGTTCTGAAATTCACTCTTGCGCTCTTTCTCTGTAATGATACGACTTTTCCGCAGAAGATTTGTCTCCTTGTTTTTAACGTAAAATTTCCTATTGCATGGGTCACCAAACTACGGCCCGCGGGCCGGACACCCACCGCTGCATTAATTCTTTCGGTCCGCACCGTGTTATTTCAAAGAAGCTAAATGCAATGGTTTATAGCAGGGGTGGGCAATAAGTTGGTCGCGTCCAATTTTTGCACTTTCTGTCTTTCGTGTGTAAAATTAGTTGTTATGTAGAATATTGTAATCTTTACATAATTTCTATGTGGTTGGTACAATTTTTACTCCCAAATTTCCATGCAATTCATTTCTGTATACGGTAACCGTGCCAACAAACTGTCGGTTGAGCAATTAATATTTTATTTTCTGCTGCAGCGTTTCGTGGCGTTCGATCGCAAGTTTCTAAAAAAATTCAAACTCGATCTTACCATCAGGCAAGTTGGTCAACCCTGGTTTATACATGTAGTAATACAGGAGTAAATATCAAAATTTCAGTTGTCAGACCACAAGAAATGTACTAATGATTTTATATTTTTTGTTTCTGACTACGATTTTTCACAGTGCATTACAGATAAATCAGCTAATGATTTTTCACAGTAGGTTGTCGCTCGCTTAAAAACGATTTGTTGTTAGATATAATCATTAATAGTTTTTTTAATATTTAGGTTTTGTTATACTTTTTAAAATAACTACTAAAAAAAAAGAAAAGTAGATGCTGAGGGTCAAGTGTTTAATGAAAAAATAGGGAGAAAAGTACTTCTTTGTGGAAAGCGACAACCATACAGCCGATTTCCTGATATGTAGGAAAAATTTTTTTTATTTTTATTTTATCTCTCTATTTATCTTCCTGAATCGCAGGAAAGCGACGGAGGCGCTAATACATAGGGTAGGCAATTACCCCGACCTGCTTCCGGAGATATCAAGATATTTTGTCCGCTTGTAATTTAATAGAGATATGACTGTACTTTAGAACTGCTTGCCAGAACCACCTACCAGGGGAATGTGCCGTAAAGTGTCTTTCCCAAGGACACAACAGAATGGCGCGAGTGGGTTTTGAACCGAGACCGTGTTGATCACGAGCCCGGCGCTTTAACCATTCGACCACGCTGTCGAAAAATTTTGAAATCTTGAAAGAGTACAGTCTTCGACGTCACTATGAAACCAAACATTTCTTCAAATATTCAAAGTTTTCTCGAAAATTGCGTACTGAAAAATTTTAGTTAATAAAACGTAGTTTACAGTGTCCAAAAATCTGATCTTAAAAAAATTACTGAAAATGAATTGATCGCTTGTAGTGTAGAAGTTACAAAATCGTACAGAAAATAATAGAGCGAGGAAAACCGTTTACTGGCAATTACATCAAAGAGTGTATGATGGAAGCAGTAAATGACTTGTGTTCAAAAAAAGCAGATTTGTTTGCAAGTATCAGCCTTTTAGCCAGTTCAGTAGTACGAAGCACAGAACTTGGAGAAAACATTGTAGCACAAATACGTCAGAAAGCTAAAAGTTTCTTTTGGCATTTTCTGGTGGTGGATGAGTCTGTTGATCTCATGAGTAAGTCACAACTTTCAGTGTTATTCGTGGTGCTAATTTGGATTTCCATATTATTGAAGAACTGGCATCCGTTTGCAGCATGCACGGAACAACAACTGGAGAAGATACTTTCTTGAACTACAAAGCTCCTAGCAGGGGTATATCCAATTAACCAGAGATTGGATTCAAAATTTTTAGAACAGGTTTTTTTTTTATAGACCTTACTAACAACAGATTCCCTCATTAAGAGATAAAAAAATACAGAGATCATAACCATACCATCCAAAAGAATTTGGGGGAGGGGCAATACAGTTTTGCCCAAATTTTGTAATTTTTGCCTGAATCTTGATTTTGTAATACTTTGCGGCTATGAAAAAAATTTTGTCCAAAATTTAAAGTGAAGACAAAAAAAAGGTTTCCACTTTCAATTTGCTTTTGATTTCTCGATTTTCGCCCCGAAACACATAGTGATCTCTAAAAAACAGTCTTAACCGTAAATCTTAAACTTTTTTTCTGAATCCAATTTTCATTTTCGATAAACAAAAAATTTGTTAAATAAAGAACGGGTTCGCTGAACGTTGGTTCGTGCAAATCGGTGCGAACCCCCTGAATCCCATCCCTGGATATGACCTTCGATGGAATCAACTTTAATGCGTTACAGTTGATGGAAGAAAAAATACGAATGGATTGATGAACGGTCTGGCGATTATATAACCCAATACAAAAAGATGGCTTTCGGTAGTTGAAGATCTTCCAATTTAGATAATGTCTAAGTTTTCTTCCATCTTCATTCTTCAACTTCCGAAATAATTTTCGGAAGTTAAAGATCTTCGAACTTAGATATTGTCTAAGTTGGATGATCTTGAACTCCCGAAAGCCATTTTTTGCACTGTGTTATATAATCGCAAGCGCTTCGTGGGAAACACTTGAAAATTTTTTTGGAATTGAAACCAGTCGTTTCAGTGGTGAACTTTATTCGGTCGTGTCACGCAATAAATCACCGCCAATGCCAGAATTTTCTTCGAAAAATTGAATCTGAATATTGTGACTTGCCTTATCATACAGCAGTTAGGTCAGTGTTTCTCAAACTGTGTGCCGTGAGAGATTTCTAAGTGTGCCGCGAAACTTTTTAAAATACATTTATCCATGCTCCGCAACGGCAACATAAACACACTCTGTAACAGAAGAAAAGTATGTTTTTTTAGGAGCTGTGATCAAAAAGCTTAAAAATTTTAAATGTGATTCCCATTACGTAAAGTTTTGGTGATCAGTTGTCTTCCAGGCTTGTTTCGGTACACCAGGCATTTCAAACTCGCGGCCCGCGAAGTCTTTCAACGAATTTTTCGATCGGATGCTCAATACGAAATCAAATTAATGATAAATTCAGAACTAAATTTAAATAATTAAAGTGACAAGTTTTATCAGCAAAAATTTGATTTTCGAACGAAATTAACCAACGAATTAAGTGAAGATCTCTTCTTTGGTCCTCACCTTGATTTCAACGTAAAATTTAAAAGAATAGCCTGGATCGGCCAAACAATTCAAGTGAAGACTTTTTTTATTGGCCTTTAATTTCTTTTGTAACCAGATTGCGACCAGTGGCAAAATTTCAGGCTAAAATTTTACCGATGCGGCCTACATAGTCGCACGAGTTTGACATGCCTGTCGTACACGACATGCGGAACCGAAATACTTTATGTGAAAACAAACAGTACAAAATCTAGTGAAAAATAATAAAAGAAAGTTTTCACTTTATTTGTAGAAAGTTACATAAAAATTCGAGGCCTTCATGTAATACATTATAATGCATCAGGTAAAGAAAAACGTGGAAAACTCAGTGCAGACCAAAAAAGATCTGCGCTCTGGTCCAAGTGTGCCGCGGGCGCAAAAAGTTTGAGAACCACTGAGTTAGATGGATCAGTTGTGATAAATTTTTGTTTTAGTTTTACAAACCCTCAAGAGAAATTAACATTTTTCTTGCCGAAAAGAATAGAGCTGAACTATTAATACTTTTGTGAAATCCTGTTCGGTTGTCAAAATTGTCATTTTTGGTTGACATTGGATCTTAAATAAATTAACTAAATTTGAAACTTCGGGAAAGCATAACCTTATTTGTAATCTCTACAGAATGATTAAAAGGGTTTCGAAGAAAGTTATCTTTGTTTGACGCTCAACTAAAAAACGAACCGCAATACTTCCTATTTCCACTGCTTTAAAGAGTTTCGCAATAAAATCACAGACGATGTTAATCTCGAATGTCCAAAGATGATTATTAATGACAAAAATAAATATTTTCTGGAGAGATTTTCCAATCAGGACAGAATTGAGAACGACATAGTTCTGTTCCAGAATCCGTTTGAATGTAACCCTGCTGATATGTCAATCGAACTACAGTCGGAGTTCATTGATTATGTCGTTCATGCAAAAGGGTTGTTATAAGAAAAGCACAGAGAAGGATTGCTTGTTGAATTTTAGCGCTGCCTACCAGATGACGAGTTTCCAAAGCTGGAAAAATTTGCGTTTCGGACGGCATCAATGTTTGGAACAACTTATGCTTGTGAGCAAACATTTTCAAAAATGAAATATGCGAAGTGAGAACATCGCACGAGATTGACTGATAAACGTTTGAAGGCGATTGTCTTGGTCAGATGCACCAACTCCAAATCAAATATTGATGAAATACTCACTGAGAAACGACAGTTTCATAAATCTCAATAAATTAATTTTTTGTATTAATTTTCTTTACTTGTCATTATTTGATTTGTAAAATTTTTATACAGTACTTTGTTTCTATCCAGCCCACTATCGTCAGTCCTCACAGTTATCTGGCGCTTTATAAAAAAAGTTTGGTGACGGCTGTTTATTGCCAAAAGCTCTGTACTTTGAAATAAAATTTAGGCCTGCGTTTAAGATTTGGTTCAAATTAGTTGGAAAAAACTAAAACAACCCAAATTTAGAAATAGAAAACAAGTTTGTCGCTTGTTCTTTAACCAGTAACAAATAGAATATGAAGGTTAATTGTCATCTGATTGCATGAAATGATTATGAAAGATTTAACAACCAACGAATTTAACAAGTTAAGCACATACTTAGTAAACGAGATAAAAATGAAGCAGCAGTATCCAACATCCGCTGCCACAAAAAAATGATAAATTTTCGGTTTTTAATTTTTTAAAAATAGTTTGGGATCCGTTTCTGTTTAGAAAAAAACATTCGGAAAACGTGTTCACTCAAAGTCTATTGATTGGATCCAGTGTTTTTTAAAAGTTGATTTTAAATAGAGAAAAAGTAAAAGCGTTATAACAAGCAATACTATCTAAATCTCTAAAAAAAAGCATCCGTGATATATTAAAAAAAGGCATTGTGTTTTTCAAACTAAAATTTAGTGGAGATGAATATTGGACTGCCCCTTGTTGGTTTAGAAGATATTAATTGGTGCTACTTTAACGTGCGATTTTATCCATCGAACGTGATATCTAACGTATCGGCTATCCTGAGATCATTCATGGCGCGAGATTGCACGATAGAATAGCACCTGTTAATCGTAACTGAATCGCAAAGACGTCCGCTCAGTTTCCGGTTCGGCTAAATTTCATAGAGAGTTGCTGCCTTCTCCGTTGCCTCATGCAATGCAACCAGCTTTGCTACCTGGACGCAATACCTTCAAGATGGAAAGTGGCGAAATTTAAACTTGAGTTATTTGAGACTTAAGCTAATAAACTAAAGATTTGGTTCCGGTTGGTTAGTGTCTGACTCTTGTTTGTTCCAGAGAGACAGTTTCAAAGCGTTATCAAAAGAAAAGTACAAAAAATTGTATTTTACTTTTTGGTCCTTTTTGGAATGACTGTTTTTCAGTAAACTTTTAATTTTAAATAGGTCTCGTCATTTTAGTTTTAAAAACTAATGCCAATATTTTAATTGTTGATCAATAAGCGCAAAAAAATGGTGTAAAAATATTATTACTCTTATTAAATAATTGCTGAGTTTGAGACAGCAGCAAGTATTAAACTTTTTGGTTTTGTCTGAAGATTTAGATTGATGAACGCTGGCATTTTCAACGGTTTTAATGCATAATTATGAAAGGTTTTTAATTACGACATCAAGCCACTTGTTTGCTCTGCTGTACATCAAACGCGTCACTCTTTGGGCAAAAATATTTTTCGGTGCCGTTCTCAACTTACACAACGGTTGTACGTTACTGGTTCACTTAGATTCACTCCGGTTCATGCAAACATCTCGCGTACAATTCGCTTTTTGATTTGATATTTTACAAGAGAATGCATCAAGTTTAAATTTAGCGGCAAAGCTTTTGCGCTTGTAGTGTTTTATAGAAGTGGACCTTTTTGGTGAACACAAACCTTTTTTGATTAATTGAAAAGTCACGTAATTTCAAAAACAGCGTTCAATTTGGAAAAACTTTTTTCTTTAGGAAAATCGAAAGCAAAAAAAGCAAAGGTTCTGAAAAATCGTTTTCTTTTTGTTAAGAAAAATCTTTTATTGATAAATATTGCCATATGGGACTTCATCATTTTAATTTCATTCAATAGAATTAGCCTAACTCGACTCATTAATAAAAATGATGAAGCAAACAAAATTGTTTAAACGTCAAGCCGACCTTACGAGATTATCTTATGTAGATTTATTTCTAGCTTCTAGAGCAAACTTATAACAAGGACATGATTAAATTGCCAAATTTGACTTGAAGAAAAAGAGAGGAAAATTCTTAAAAGTTTCGGTTACGGCTTTTAGCAAGGACTCCCGAGATTACATAATGCGGAATTGTGCAGGCCTACTGTGCTTAGTGCAAGGCCTAACATAGTGTCGGGCCAAAAACATCACGGACATCAGCGATTGTGACACTAATCAAACATCAAAAAAACATAGCTGCGATTCTTTGCTAATTACGTTATTTTCTTGTTTGTAGTTCTTACATGACTTACTGAAAAGGTTGCAGTTTTCAGAAACGTTTTACCAAGAAGCAAGAAAACATTTAAAATTCCAGGTGGACCATTAAAATCCAATGTCAGTTGTTTTTGCGCGCTGCAGATAATATTTATTTTTTATTGGCCTTCTTTTGATCTGACGTCATCTTTTCTGCACCAGTGCAATCGATCTACGGCAGCAGAATGAAGACTGCCACAAACTGTAAAGCAAAATGATAAACAAGGTACAACTTGCTTGCAGTGAAACCTTTGATGTTCAATTGGAGAAAGGTGGGTTTTCGAAACTTGTCAATGCTATGCTCTGAAAAAGGCAGTTTTTTTCTTATATTTTCCAGTACGTTTACTGATTAGCAAGCCTTAGCTAAGCATCGGGATGGGTAAATACCCTTCAAACAATAATTTATGCTAGGGATGTCCGACTTTTTTATTCGCGAAACACCTAGACTTTGGGGAACAGTTAGTCTTGCGGAGCAATTAATCGGAGTTTCTTTAAAATCCCGATTTTTGGTCCAAACTAGTAATGATTTCTAAAAAAGGTTTTCACTTTGAATCTGTCCCTTAAATTCTTGATTTTCGTCTCAAAAACGTGCTGATCTCTGAAAAAAACACTTTACGTAAGTAACAAGTTTTTCGCGGAACACAGTTTGAGAAACGCTATGACATACGTAGTTGTGAGAATATAACTAAAAAACTTGAGTAAGCAGAGCGGGCCGCAGATTGGTTTATGCGGCAATCATGTGAAATTCGAACAACCTTGCTTATGTTTATAAAAAATTGTTTATTTCTCCGCCAGCAATTATTCCCACCAGACCTCAATACAGAAAGTTGGAAATGTAACCGAATGTACAAAAGCAAAAGTCGAGAAAACATTATCTCTGATTAATCAGCGATCTAGTAGTAAAAGACGCCCGCCGCTTCCAACCAAACCTTTAAGTAATTTATGACATTAAAAAGATTCAGAAAAACGCTCATTTACAAAAATTAGCAGCGCATAATAACAAGAATGACAGAAAAAATATATTGCCTACCCTTGCTTCAATTACCGGTTAGTTATTTTGACCGGTTTTGTAAATTAATTCATCCAAGAAGTGGGTCAAAATTACGGCAATTCAAAAGTGTTTTTGGAGAAACACGCGTCAACAACAGCACTTTTAGCGGTTCAAAAAGTTTACAGATTGAGAGTTCAAAACTCAGCACAATTACAATTTTTTTTTTTTTTAGTAAGAAGAAACTGCATCAATGTATAAAAATGGAAGAGGAAATTTTCATTGAAAAAACAGGTTGGAAAAGATATGGCCGGGGAAAATTTTCAGATTTGTCATCGCTGTATCTTTATAATATTTCTACTAAGTTTTGACTGTGCTAAAAAAAACAGTTGAGATGTTAAGCGATAACTACGACTTTCTTCAGAAGATAATACTATATTGCAATCTGATTTATTTTTTTACCAAATATTTTTTATGTAGAAGGTGATGATTTTTTAGTTAACACATTATTAGAAAGTGTATCTAACCTCTTGTTGATCGAAACGAGTTGAAATGTTTTTTTTATTGTTAAAATTTATTGACGACTTATTTAGATAAATTAAAATCTTGCTTAAACTATCCTGTTTTGGTTTTTTAAAATATCTTAAATGTTTTCCGTTTTGTTTAAAAAGGTCTTTTATGCTTTGCTTTCTCAACCAAAAAGTTTTTCTTTGGCCTTACTTTTGCTAAAATGAAAAAGAATTCACATTGCATGAATAAAAATAAAAAAATCGAAAAACAGATGTCTTTATTTAATCTTCAATACAATGTTAGAAACAATTCTACTTTAATTAATTTTTAAACATCACTCGGTTCCCCTTTCAAAATCTTTCGTTTTAATCTATTTTAAAATTCGTTCGTTCCTAGATTTAACAAAAATAAAAAAGGTGCAATGCATGCTTTCTCGAAAATTTTCTTACCAAAGATGTAAGTAACGAATTGATACAAATCATTGTTTCCAAATGATTTTAAATATTTCTTCACAAAATAGTTTTAAAACCTAATTTTTCAAAACATTTTGCGTTTTTCGCAGGCTTATTCAAACTTTTTTTGTTTGAAGACCAATAATTTATTTTTTGTCTTTTTAAGTTTTGTATTAAACGTGGAGCGGCGAAATTGATTTTCTTTCGTATGTATTCAGCCTATTTCAACTTCAGTCATTAATTAAAGAAATGCTCAAGATGCTTTTAAATTTTAAATGCGGCAGAATTGATTTTTGTAACGTTGGAAACAAAAAAGATACGAAAATAAGCTCAATAGGGTATTCCTTTCTATGAGATAATTCTAACGTAAAATATCGTTCTTAATTTGTTTTAGCATCGTCTTGGCTTCGCTTCCAAGTAGGTCAGGTTTTATTTATCAAATCTAATTTATAGCAAAGCAACTTTGCCGTCGTCGCAACTGCAGTCTTATTGTACTTCTAGCATCGTTTGGTTTTCATTGCGTATTTTATTGTTCCTTTTTCATCAAAATAATGTTGTCACGTTTTCTGCCAGACGTTTGGTCGCTCTTGCTGAAGATAGTCTATTTTTTCTTCTAATATTTACTGTTTCGATAAACTGCTAGCCTAGAGAAAAATCTATTAGTTAATCGCATCTTCAAGTCATGCCAGGGGCACCGGAAGCGGGGAACAGCGCGTGGCAATCGCCAACTTGACCAAAACATTAGATCGATTGAAAGTGAAGGCTCATTATTTTTTTTAGTCTTTACCTTGATTTTGGGACAAACATAAAGATTTACGACACCAATTGGAAGTGATGATTTTTTTAGTCTTTACTAGATTTTGCGCTAAAAAGGTCACGATTCTTTGTGGCAACTTTATAAATTAGAACAAAACCATGATTTGTGAAACGCCAATTAAAATTGGACAACCTTGCATTGCCTGCCAAACTTTTTTCGGCTGGTACAACTATAAACCTTAACTCTAAAACTAAAAACGAAAGAGCCTTTTTTGAATTTTAAATCCTCGTCAAAAATTTTTTCCGCCCCCTGTTTCTAACCGATGGTATATTATATTTATTGTTTGGTATTAAAACCTTGTTGGGCTTGGTCTGAACATAGACAAATAAAGGTTTAGTTTCTGGTGTTTTTACAGTTACAAAAGCATTTATTAATCTTTTCGAAACTGTTTATTCCTCATTTGTTATCGGTTCGTTTGTCTGTCGTGTTTTTATTATCAAAGTTGCCGGTTAACCATATTTATTATGGTTTTATCTTTGATCCATTGAATAAACCCCACTGTTTACACGATGCGTTCTTATTTGGGACTGTTTAGTTTGGTTTATCGGTGGACAGATATTTCAAGCGTTTTTTCGATATTTAACTGTTTAAAAGCATCTTTACTAAAAAAACTTATTTTTCAAATGATTCTTTTCATTTCTTTGCGTAAGGGTGTTTTTTACAAACAACAAATTTTAAAAATAAAAGTCTCAGAGATTTTCGAACTCTTTTTCGTTACTAAAAAAATCGAAATAAAACTGAGTAAAAAAGTTATTTGTAGCAAAGCAAAACTAAAATTATTCGTTTTTTGCTGGCTTCAAAACGTTTTAAAGATGGCAAGACGTTTTTTTTGGTAATCAAAAGGATATGAGCAATCAAAAATATATAAGGTTTTAAGCCAGAAGAAATAAAAGGAGAAAAAGCAAGTTGTTACTGTTTTTGTCAATTTATATAGGCCTATTAATTTTCGTCGTCGTTGTCGTCGTTTGAAAGGGCATCCACTCCAGGTCAGACACAAACAGGATTGGGATGGAGGATTTATACTTTTACTACCCCAGGCTACTGTACTGCCCGGATCGGATGCTGGCAGTGATGGTGTTAAGCCAGCATCGAGTTTCGTCATCCAAAAAACGTCAGACCTCGTGCTCCATGTAATGCCCGATGTATGGGGCACGCTATTAGAACGTGGTCTGCGGTTCGTTCAGAGGCGCGGCATTCGCAATTTGGTGAAGGAGCGAGACTCTATTTGTGTATATTGAGTGGAATCGCCCAAAACCAGTCCTCAGGCAATTGAGCTTAACTCAAGCTGTTCGGGGCAAGCTCAATTAAACAGGCCTGGCACTGGTCGTGGATATGAAAAGACGGAGCCTGGATGTATTCTCGCAGTACTACACGTTCAATTTATAGTTCGTCCACTCAGAAGCGCGGATACCAAGTCCGGCAAGGTTGTTTAATAGATTTCGCGCAGGTGGCACAAATGGGCGACTAGATCTTAGTCTCTCTTCGCGAGCATTCGAGGACCCACTTAAAAGACCATACAGAATATGACCAGGGTCCAGAGATCCAAGGTAAGCCAAGGAGAGTGTCGTTCCTGGTCTGCGAAGCTCAGCTAGCAAGATGCCTGAAAGTATGGGTAGGTGGTTCGTTGGAGTGGGACGCAGGCATTCAGTGACTATGCGCAAGGCGTCATTTAAGACACTGTCTATGAGATGAGTGTGAGCATTGCGACACCAGATTGGTGCGCGTCACTCAGCTGTTGCATATACCAGAAATAGATAAGCTCTGCGGAGTGTTTTGTCACCAGCACCCCGTCCTGAGCCACAAGTCGTTTTAGCAATGTGATGCGCGAAGATAGTTTTTTGCACAATGCCACTAGATGGTGACGGAGCGTGAGCGATCTGTCCAATTTTACCCCAAGATAAGTTGAGGCTGGACAAAACGGTAAAAGTCTATTGTTGTTGTTGTAGACTTTTAGCTCACTTTTGGTTTTTTGATTATTTAAATGAAATGCTGCCGTCATCGTCTTTGTGTAACTGAGCTTTAACCTCCAAGTCTGGAGATACGCTGAAAGTGTAGTCATGTCTTGGCTTAAAGTCCCCTCCAGGTCCTTCCAGTTTCCAGATGGCTGTAATAATGCTAAATTGTCAGCATAAGCAAACTTTCTGGAAATCGTGGAAGGCAGATCGTATGTATAGATGTTGTGAAGGAGGGGAGCCAGGACCGATTTCTTAGGAATGCCGTTTTTTAGACAGCGCAACCTGCTTTGCTTGCTGTCACCAGTAGTAAGGGTGAAACTTCGGTTTTGGACAAGCTCCATGATCATTCTAATCATATGATTATCTGGAAGACCTCAGCATCTTTCAGGTAAGGCCAGAGTGCCAGACAATGTCATAAGCCGCTGTTGACACCGGCCTTCTTTTTAGCCTCGAAAGAATCCTTGATGTTGTGTGTCAACAGAACAACTTGATCCACGGTTGACTTCCCGTGTCGAAACCCAGCCTGCTCTTTAAGGAGCAGTGGATAAACATTTGGCTCGATGCAGGCGTAGGTAAGCCTCTCGAGTATCTTGTAGGGAGCATAGAGCAGAGATATCAGTGGATACCTCTTTAGGTTACCACAAACTTCGTCCGCGTTGGAATCGCGACTACAAGCGCTCTTCTCCAAATCTTGGAAATTTGGAATCGGCGCAAGCAGGAAGAAAGGAAGGCACGTAATCAAGACTTCAAAGCAGCTCCAGCATGGATTATAAGCTCTGGACAGATGAAATCAGGACCAGGAGTTTTACCTGGTTTTAAGTGTTAAGGCAGCAGTGAATTCCCTCTGTGAGAAAATTTGAGATATTTACTGAGTCTGGTGTTGTGGCCCTCCAAAGGTCAGACACTTCTTGAGGAACAAGTCAAGATGATTTGCGGTCAGCAGCCTCGAATCTTCCATTTTTAACCAGCTGAGATGAAATAGCATCAGCTGAGATGGGATAGTGATGAGGAGAGTGTGGTGACCTACCAGTAAGGTTGTTCAAAATACTCCATACTTTACGACTAGAGTATGAAAAGTCGATGCTCCAAACTGCTTCGGATTATCGATTCCTCCGTTTCCTGTCAAGTTTGGCAAGTAAAACTGTAGCAGCCAAACTTCCTGAGGAGAATGGAAGAACGTTCTACAGGGTGTGCAAAAAGTTCCCGGACTACTTTTCATTGATTTAATAAATAAATAAAAAATAATATTTTTTTTTTATTAAATGATAAAATTAATGTTCTAGACAATTATTTGTATTTTACTCATTAAAATTCACAAATTTTTAAAAATTAATCGTTAAAAATGAAGAAAAGAAATGCAATCATTGAATTACACCTCGCGGGAATATCATCCCCTCTTATTACTTATAAGACAACTTAAAGTAGCTAAATCGGCGGTCTATGATACAATTAAAAGATACAAAGAACTGAAAAATAACACAAGACCATCCCAGAACTGGTCGACCAAGAACGGCGCGTACTCCGAAGAAAATTAAAGCCGCACGGGAGAGGATCAGGAGAAACTCACGAAGAACAATAAAGGGGATGGCAGAAAGCCTAGGAATATTTCCATATTCTATGTTTTCCATAATCAAAAAAGACCCTATAAATATCTTGTAAATTCTGTCTCTGATCGAAATGAAATCAAAATGAAAAAACAAAATGTTTACCTTTCAACACGATGGTCCATCATCGCACACCTCGAAAAAACTCAATCATGGTGCAGAGAAAACTCCTCTTCATTTTAGGGCAAAAAAATATGGCCTCCTTCCTCTCCTTACCTAAACCCACTTGACTTCAGCATCGGGTCAATGCTCAAAAAAGACGCACGTCGTTCAGAAAAACTTTCTGTCGACCACTTGAAGAAATCTTTACAAAAGGCATGGGGTGATTTCCCCAGAAAAAGATACGTGCTGCGGTAGGAGCGTTCAAATCAAGACTGGAGAAGGTAATTGATGCAAATGGTGGCCAAATCAAGTAAAAATAGATTTCCTGATTGAACTTACAGTATATCTTATCTTTGGTCGCACAAAAAAATCATTCAAAAAGTGCAT
This sequence comes from Diplosoma virens, assembly GCA_963680785.1. Classification (NCBI taxonomy): domain Eukaryota; kingdom Metazoa; phylum Chordata; class Ascidiacea; order Aplousobranchia; family Didemnidae; genus Diplosoma; species Diplosoma virens. The sequence continues at coordinate 11,894,698 of OY796896.1, forward strand.
GTTTCGGTTTCGAACCCGCGCGTATAGTGATTCGTCTTGTATCGGCTAATTATTGTTTACGTCATAATTTTACCTCGAGTTTCTGAAGCGTTTTAGTTGATTGTCTTTTTTTCTACACTTCTTACATTTGGAAAGGCAAGGGCACTTATAGTATAGAGATTGAAGACACGAAGAGAACAAAAGGAACCCCGTTGATTTAATACGAGTAAGATTTTGGCCGAAGTGCATCCAATTATTCTTGAACTTCGGAACTACGTTGTCACATTTATCAAAACAACATTTACTTTCTCTCTCCCATCAACTTCTGTAAGTAATTTTATGTTCTGGCGTGTGTTTGGACCAATTTTTATGTTGATTTATGTTACAGGATTACAAGTAAAAGTAAAAGTAAAAGTAAAATCGAATTTAAAAGTTGTATAATAAAGGATACTTGTCAATCAAGTCTTAGAGGGGAGAGAATTAAGTAAATCCGAAACAGTGCATTTAATATTATATATATTTTATTTAAAACTTGTCCGGGAACTTTTTGCACACCCTGTATAGAGGATTTCACATTCCGCATCGCAACACGAAATATAGTTGTTTCAATGACCGCGTGGGATAGTCTTTTGGCTGCTTTCCTGATGGTGTTACAAAAGTCCTGATAAGCCGCATCCACATCAAGTGAATCAGATGGCAAAAAAATCATTTCGAATTCTGATGGTTTCGAATGAGGAAACCCGATACTGACTTAAAATGATGGCCTTGCGGAAATTCCATCGTTTAATAGGCATGCTTGGCACTGACAAAGCAAACCTTGGTCGTGTGATAAGCGAAATTTGATGTTGTAACCTGGGGAGCTTTTCAAGAACACATCTATCCGGTAAGCAACTGTAAGGACTTACGCTAACAGAACCTCTGGATTGGTGCTAGTCTTTAGCGGCCGGAGTAAAAACTGGCAGGGTCCTTGGCATTGTATAGGAGGGCAAGACTATTAATACTTGCCCAGCCAGCCAAGCACTCACCGTCCGGACCGTTATCATTGTAACTCCAATCAACGCGATGACAGTTGAAATCGTCGGCATAAAGACGGGTTAGGAAACACTGGGAGATCTAGGGGTGGCATTCGCGTTGATGGAGGTTTGTAGAACGCTGACTATCTTATAATTATCAACATCCATGCAAAACCAATCAATCTCTGATGTTGGTGGAGATTGGTCCAAAAGGGTATACCTTAGTCGCTCGCGCACAAACGTGACAAGGCCATGCTTCCTGCTTAAGAAAAACCCAGCTAGTTGGAAGCTTGGAAGTACCAACTTCTCTGCATTAGTGCAGTGGGTCTCCTGTAGTAGGATGACCAGTGTCTCAAACGGCAGGGCAAGATAATAAAGAACGCTCATCTTGCTTGCAATGAGGCCTTTGATGTTCACCTGAAGAATAGTTTGTCTTTAGGACTTGGCAATGCGCCCTAAAAAGGGCAGATTTTGCAGACATTGCCCCGTCTTGAAAATGGACGTTTGCCGATTAGCAAACCCTCAATGAACATTGGCATGGGTAGGTCCGTTTTGACAGGTTTGGTTTCGATCTGTCACGTTTAAGAGCATTAACAGACGTACTCACGACCCAGAATGCGACAAAACACTTGTCATCTGAGTCATTAATTTTGTTAATTAGTAAATTTAAAAATCAAAAAGACTTTCTGTCTCGCTTCGCGTACTTTTAAATTTCGGTGGTAGAATTTGAAATGTATGACAAAATGACAAAATATTACTGTATACTTTTACAAAATAAGACAGTTACCGAAAAAGAAAGGAAACATTTTCTTTTTTGATCAAAAATTAAAAGAACCAAATAGCAAAATTTAAGGCTCGTTTCCATTCCACGCTCGTAGTGGAAACGAGCCTTTAGTTTTAAAACATTGTTAATTTTTTCCATTCTGCGGATTATGATTTACAGTCTGCATACCGGAAACTTAATTCAAACTTCAAAACATCTTTGCAAGAAATCTTAAAATACATGTAAATTACAACAATACTTTAAGATATGTGTAATTTTTTCCACAAATGTTTAAAGCTAACAAAAAGGGACTTTTAACCTTTTATCTACATTTAGCAACTCTGGACATCAAGACAAACTGTTCTGCTACACGCCGTATTTTTAGAGTATTGTGCTAACAATAAAAATAAACGTGATTTATCATTACCACTTAACCTTTCATTGCAATTTGCGCCGACATCCCTAATCACTTTTTGACACTCGAAACCAATGCTTTTGTAATTTAAGTTAAGGTCACTCTACTTTGTTTGCTTGCATCGATTAAAGTCGCGGTTTCACCAATCAATTGTTTTCAATCAAAGCTCTGCATTAGAGACTTCTTTACGATTTTAAGGCACTTGTGGTTCGTCTCCGACAATTCTTTAAACAACCCTAAGTGCTCTAATTGTTGGCGAAATTATGCATCTGAATCCAGAAAAAAGTGGGTTTTTTGAAAGTGAGTTTTTGAAAGTTTTTCTTGAGTTTTTTTAAGTTCAGAGATCATTTTAACCAGTTTAATCTCAAGCGAAAAAAACGAAAAATCTTAGTATCGCTAAACATTACAAAAAATTTGCTGTTTTTTTATTTATGGCTGAGGTACATTACAGCGCAGCATTAAAAGATTTATTACCCGGCTATTTGGCGCATTGGTGGCATCAAGTACTATTTGTATTATAAAAGCTATATTTTTATTTTTTTTATTTTTATTTCTATATTTATCCCCCTGACTCGCAGGAAAGTGCCGGAGGCGCTATACATAGGGCAAGCAATTACCCTGACCTGATTCCGGAGATGCCAAGATATTCCTGTTCGCTTCAAATTTTAATAGAAATATGACTTTAATTTAGAACGACTTGCCAAGACCACCAAGCTGGGCAAGATGCCATAAAGTGTCTTTTCCAAAAACACAAAAGAATGGCGTGAGTTGGTTTTGAACCAAGACTGTGTTGAGCACGATCCCTGCGCTTTAACCACTCAACCACGCTGCCGACACGTATTTTAACTAATTTTAAAAGTACCCAGATAGGGTTTCCTGGAAAACAACAGTATTTGCTAGAACACTAACATGTCAAGAACCGCTGTGGCTATAGTTGTACCCAGTGATGGTCTTACAAAAGGGGCCCTGGTGCAAGAATGAAGGGCGGCCACTTTTAAAATTTATTTTGCAATGACAATAAAAAAAGATAGCTAGTTCAAAACAAAGTGAAAACATTTTTTACTTTACTTTTCTTCAGGCTTTATTTTCTTTCGAGTGTGGTGGGCAGTAAAAAAAAGGCCATCACTTTCGGTTCGTGGCCACAATCTCTGTATTTGTCTCAAAAAGTAGTGATCTCCAAAAAAAAAGTTTATCACTGTGAACCAATGTCGAAAATTTCTATTTCTGTCCCAAAAAACGTAGTGATGTTTAAAAACAGCTTCAATCGACATCACTTTGAATCGAGTACATGATCCCGACTTTCGTCCTAAAGTTAAGCTGCTGATAAAGAGCAAGGTGGCGATTTCCAAAAGCGGGGAGGCAGGGAGCCATCGTCATGGTGCTATTATGAAGAGAAGAAGAACATGTTTTTATGTGGGCCACTTTACGACGTTTTCTAAGGGGCGGCGTAGGTGCAGCCGCTCAGTTTGCTCCGTACTAAAGCCGGCATCTGATCCGGGCAATGCAAAAAAATGGCTTCCGGGAGTTAAAGATCTTTAACTTCCAAAAAATATTTCGTTATTTCGAAATTAAGTTGAAGAATGAAGATGGAACAAAACTTAGACATTATCTAACTTGGAAGATCTTCTACTACCGAAAGCCATCTTTTTGTATTGGGTTATATAATCGCCAGACCGTTCATTAATCCATTCGTGGTTTTTCTTCCATCAACTGTAACGCATTGAAATTGATTCCATCGAAGGTCATATCCAGGGATGGGATTCAGGGGCTTGCACCGATTTGCACGAACCCGTCCTTGGAAGGTCATAACGTTCAGCGAACCCGTTTTTTATTTAACAAATTTTTTGTTTATCGAAAATGAAAATTGGATTCAGAAAAAAAGTTTAAGATTTAAGGTTAAGACTGTTTTTTAGAGATCACTATGTTTTTGGGGCGAAAATCGAGAAATCAAAAGCAAGTTGAAAGTGGAAACCTTTCTTTTGTCTTCACTTTAAATTTTGGACAAAATTTTTTTCATAGCCGTAAAGTATTACAAAATCAAGATTCAGGCAAAAGTTACAACATTTGGGCAAAACTGTATTGCCCCTCCCCCAAATTCTTTTGGCTGATATGGTTATGATCTCTGTATTTTTTATCTCTTAATGAGGAAATCTGTTGTTAGTAAGGTCTATAAAAAGAAAACCTGCTCTAAAAATTTTGAATCCCATCTCTGGTTAATTGGTTATACCCCTGCAAGGAGCTTTGTAGTTCAAGAAAGTATCTTTTCCAGTTGTTGTTTCGTGCATGCTGCAAACGGATGCCAGTTCTTCAATAATATGGAAATCCAAATTAGCACCACGAATAACACTGAAAGTTGTGACTTACTCATGAGATCAACAGACTCATCCACCACCAGAAAATGCCAAAAGAAACTTTTAGCTTTCTGGCCTATTTGTGCTACAATGTTCTCTCCAAGTTCTGTTCTCCGTACAACTGAACTGGCTAAAAGGCTGATACTTGCAAACAAATCTGCTTTTTTTGAACACAACTCATGTACTGCTTCCATCATACACTCTTTGATGTAATTGCCAGTAAACGGTTTTCCTCGCACTATTATTTTCTGTACGATTTTGTAACTTCTACACTACAAGCGATCAATTCATTTTCAGTAATTTTTTTTAAGATCAGATTTTTGGACACTGTAAACTACGTTTTATTAACTAAAATTTTTCAGTACGTAATTTTCGAGAAAACTTTGAATATTTGAAGAAATGTTTGGTTTCATAGTGACGTCGAAGACTATACTCTTTCAAGATTTCAACATTTTTGTTACATATCAGGAAATCGGCTGTATGGTTGTCGCTTTCCACAAAGAGGTACTTTTCTCCCTATTTTTCATTAAACACTTGACCCTCAGCATCTACTTTTCTTTTTTTTAGCAGTCATTTTAAAAAGTATAACAAACCTAAATATAAAAAAACTTGATCGATGTATTTCGATTGATATTTCGATGTAGGCTACATAAGCGACGTCATTCAGTTACTTCGCTGGCACCCGAAATTCTTCTAATTAATTCTGCCTTTGGATCTTGATAGCTAGAATTCCAAATTTCCAAAAGAGTTACAAAGGAGTTCTCCTAGTGCTTTAATACTTTCGTCGATTTCTTTGGCTTTTTATTACTTTTGGTTTTATATTATTCGGATTTTTTATTTAATTTTAGCTCTTGACTTTGATATATAGGATTCCAATTTACAAAAGACTTCTTTCGGTGCTTTAATCTTTTTTTGAATTTTGACATTCTGTAAAAATCAAATTGTCACTTCTGTCATTTTGCCTTTCGATTTTTCAAGATTTGCAAAAATCATACCGTCGCTGACGAGACTTCAATAGTCAAAACAGCTGTCTGGCGGAGGATTTTACTCCCCATTAATATCTTTTATTGTTAATTAGGCTATATGCACTAAGCTAAGCTATATCTTTGATTTTTTTTCTATTGTTTTATGACAAGATTACCTTTTCTTTTTTACAGTTTGAGGCAGTGGCAATATTCCAATTTAGGGGCCCGAGGCAAGAATTTTCAAGAATTGATGTTGTCTGAGAAAAAAAAGAGGTCTAATCTGGGCTTGCATATTTTTCTCCGAAAATCAAGGTGTTCTCCAAAAAAAAAAAAAAAGCTCTTCACTCAGAATCGTCCTCTGATCAAACATTTGCAGCGAATCCAAAACAGTATGTACTGTTTTCGAGGGGGGGCCCCCAAAAAAAGGGGGGCCTGAGGCGACTGCCTCATTCGCCTCACCCAATATCCACCACTGGTTTGAGGACCCCAAACTATGCTTTCAATCTTCTAATATTTGCGTCTGGATAAACAAAAAAATTTTTTTTCCTCAAATTAGCTAGCTTGATTATTGTATGCACTTTACCAAGTCGGTTTTCACCAGTAATTGTCCTGGCTATTGAAAATTAGCGCAATGCGGTCGTAAACAGTGAAGTACCAATGTGATATTAATCAAAATCGAATGAGTCTTTGTACTTTTGCACAGTAATGTGTCATTTGCCTCGCTGGTAAGAGGTCAAATTACCCCTGTGTGTGCATTTTCTCGATCAATTAAATATATTGCAGGCCAAAAGTGATTTTGGTTATTTTCATTAAAGCAGTGGCAGAGTTAGGAGTGATTCCCTATACTCATCTTTGTATAATAAATTTCTTGCTTGCCATAAAACTGAAGATAAAAAAAAAACTATTAATGATTATATCTAACCGTTAAAGTTAGTTACTATGCTGTTTAATCTGTCGATGCAGTGATTAACTGAAGAAAAGTTTAGTTACCAAAGCGTAAACCATCTGGCTCAACTAAACGTTCGAACAAATCGTTTTTAAGCGAGCGACAACCTACTGCGAAAAATCATTAGCTGATTTATCTGTAATGCACTGTGAAAAATCGTAGTCAGAAACAGAAAATATAAAATCATTAGTACATTTCTTGTGGTCTGACAACTGAAATTTTGATATTTACTCCTGTATTACTACATGCATAAACCAGGGTTGACCCAACTTGATGGTAAGATCGAGTTTGAATTTTTTTAGAAACTCGCGATCGAACGCCACGAAACGCTGCAGCAGAAAATAAAATATTAATTGCTCAACTGACGGTTTGTTGGCACGGTTACCGTATACAGAAATGAATTGCATGGAAGTTTGGGGATAAAAATTGTACTAACCACATAGAAATTATGTAAAGATTACAATATTCTACATAAAAACTAATTTTTACACACGAAAGACAGAAAGTGCAAAAATTGGACGCGACCAATTTGTTGGCCACCCCTGCTATAAACCGTTGCATTTAGCTTCTTTGAAATAACACGGTGCGGGCCGAAAGAATTAATGCAACAGTGGGCGTCCGGTCCGCGGGCCGTAGTTTGGTGACCCATGCAATAGGAAATTTTACGTTAAAAACAAGGAGACAAATCTTCTGCGGAAAAGTCGTATCATTACAAAGAAAGAGCGCAAGAGCGAATTTCAGAACTGAGTCAACTAAATTTTGGCTAATCGGACGTTAATCTTTTCATAAAAACATTTTTTGTGTTTTTTTTGAAATGGATAAATGATGTTCAAAAATCACTTTGAAAATTTGAAAAAGAAAAAACGCAATTGATAAACAGGAAACACCAATAGAAACCATCGCCCTATCACGGAAGGTAACTCGTCACGACGCAAGCACGAGAGCTTTGTCGTGTTTGTAAATCTATCGCTTTATATTTGCAAACATCCTACAAAGTTGCGAACAAACTGAAGATTTGTCAAAGTAATTTGCGATGTATTTTTGCAAAACACCAAAATACTCAAAATGGGCGCCCGTATTCAAAATAATGATTTGAGTAATATGAATAAAAAATTTTCCAATTTTTTCCTGCTCCCTTCACTAACAAGTCATTCAAAGCTCCAGTTTTATAACATATGGAGAGTTTATTTTTTCCGCTGCAAAATTACACTCTGCACGACTATTTCATTCATATCAATGACAAAACACAATAAACTACGTTTTCGGCCTACAATAGCTCTCATCAAACGAATAAAATTTTTTTAAAGATTACCGACGAATTAAAAAATAAAAAATAAAATTCAATGGCCTTATTATGTAAATTGTTTACCAAAATTTTTATCACGAGGTTTATCACGAGGCACATAAGGGGAGTTTAGTAAAACAAATAATTAAGAAATAAAAGATGCGAAATAATAAAAGCAAACAGAATCAAAATACCAAAAGCAACAATATCAAAATATATTCTAAAGAAACGACAATTTATTTGTAAATAATTGTCGAATAATTCCAAAGTTACCTATTTTAACACTTTCGATGCCAAAGGTTAAGCAATTGGGCTCTTGTTTACTATTTGCCAAGTTTAGTTAATTGTTTTTTAATTTTAGGGAAATCCCCAAAGCTTAGTGGGTTAGTAACGGCTAACGATAAACGAGACCCCATTCGTAAACGTAAATTTACGTTCTTTGGCAGCGAAAGTGTTAATTAAAAAGAGCTTCAAAAATTTTGTTTCCAAATTGGAATAGGACTTTTTAATTATTTTAAAACAACTTACATTCAGGGGTACCGGGAAGCCATTTTATCAGGAGTGGAGCGAAATTCAAAAAAAGCACATTCAAAAAAAAATTTTTACAGAGTTGCCGGTTCGTATCGCAACCGTTTTCAGCGCAAAAACCTAGTCATGACTAAAAAAAAGATCATCACTTTCAATCCCTGTTCAGAATCTCCATTTTCGTCCCAAATTTTTTGGTAAAGATTAAAAAAGAAAGTCATCATTTTCGATCGAGTCCATGATCCCTACCTTCGTCCTAAATTTAAGATGCAGATAATAACCAAAATAATAGCCTTCATCTGCAGTCGATCTGATATTTTAGTCGAGTTTCTGTGATTGTAGGAGCAAATCTGACTCAATGTTTCTGTATCTGCGTATCTGCACTCTTTCTTTTTGAAAAAAGCAAGAGGGATAATTGCCCCCCCTGCCCCTGCCCCTGCTCCCAGTGCCCCTGATTGTATTATTGGCACAAATGTTGCACGACGTAGTATGTTTTTTAACAGAACTTTTGTTTTTTAGTGAAAATTCTGATGTTTACCAACCCTATGCTCAAATCACGGGTTGATAGACCAAAGTAGGTCAAGTTCGCATTATACGAACAAGACAACTGATATGCAGCATTTGAGCAGAGGGCAGGCAGAACATGAGCCTTTAATTCACTATTTCAATTTCAATGTTCATTCATTCATGTTCATTCATATTCTCTATTTCAATTCACTAATGCGACACCTTAAGCAGAGTTTCTCACACTTTTTTATTAACGGAACACCTAGTCTTATCATTTCGTCTCAGGAAACACTTTGTCAAAAAAATTGCTTATCTGTCAAGATTTTGTCAAGAATATAATACACCGGTAAAGGGAATTTAGTTTTTCTCGTTATTTATTGTCAATACAGAACGTCGCGTGTGAAATTTTTAAAAAAGTATCTAGGGAAGAGTGGGGTGCAGTCGGACAAAAGTTACAATTTTTGCTGTAGTGCTTTTTTACAAGTTATATCCTGACCAAACTTTTTTGTATAATTCATACAACTAAATTTATCATATGCAAGTGTATTTTCACAGATCTAAACTCATAAAAAAATTTATGAGCACATTTAAAAAAATGATTTTTCTGTCCAACTGTGCCCAATGTTTGGGGCACAATCGGATTAAGCATAGTGCACTATCGGACAAGGAAAAAGAAGAATTAAAATAAGCAAAATAACAAGATATTACAGCGTGGTTTGTGCTTGCACTCTCCAAACAATGAAAAAAAAAAAAAAAGTTTACTGCAGCAGCAGATAACCAAAAAGTGCGCCGAAAATGAAAATGCAAAAGTGTGTCTATGCATTAAAATAGGTCAAGGTTTCTTTAAAAATAATTTATATATTAATAACATAACATTGAATGACAATCATGAAAGGTGCCGAGCAGAAAACGTTGATTAACTATTAATGTACATTGAACAAAAAAAAGTCATAATAGAATTTCAATGAGGTCTTTGACGACTAATCCACTCACATTCCTTGGGTGTAGGTAACACAGCCCTAATGTCGTTTTTCTTTACTGAAGCTTTGCGACACCAAATCACTGACCTCAAAAAAGAAAAACTCTGTAACATTGCATTTTTTCCACATGTAAGAAATTTCAAAACCGCCTTCAAAATTCATGTTTTTGGTGATCTGACCAACATGATATTTTCTGGGAAATGTTTTAAATTCAACTAGCACATAGTCACCTATTGCAAGCTCATTAGTGCAGTTTGGGACAAGGAGATTTTTTTAACATCATAAGGATCTGAAAAGTTGTCAGATGAATGATCTGACAAAAGAATCTGTATCTCATCAACGGTTGAACTTTCATTTCTTCCACATGTATTTTTTTTAACATCATGGGACAAGGAGATTTTTTTTAACATCATAAGGATCTGAAAAGTTGTCAGATGAATGATCTGACAAAAGAATCTGTAGGCTATCTCATCAACGGTTGAACTTTCGATGTTATACAGACATTTTTTAGTATTTTTAGCTTTCCGTTTTGGTGCTTTCTGAACTTTTTTACAACTTTTTAAAAGCTTTTTTTGGGGTTGGTTATGTCTTTTACTTGTAAAACTTGCTTTTGCCCTTTCAAGGTCACAACATTTTTTGGTTTTTGCACAGTTGATGCAGACGTTTCATCGAAGTTGAACAATCTATAATAGTTCCATTAGCAAATTCCACGTTGCGATCATAAACATTTTCAAGTTTTTCAAAAAATGCAGCAACGGTGTGCCTTTTAAAAGCTGTTGCTCTTGACAATCTACATGCTTCTGGCTTTCTTAAGATTAAATCAGAGTTCCTTTTTAAAAAACCATGTAGCCAGTCATAACCCGCCAATTTTGTTTCATTCCAACAGTAAGAAAATTTTTTTTACTTTTAACTGCAACTTCATAGGCCATCTTTCTAACATTCAGCTTTGTTAGACCATAATTCATGTGAGAGCACATAACTAAATACTTTTTTAAATTATTTTTTTCATCTTTGTTGAAAACTTGACGACATGCATAATTCGGTCGGAACCTTTTCTTGTCAATTTTTGAACTAACAGTTTTTTTCATCTTTTTGACATATTCATGTAGTGTACTTTTAGCTACACCCATCCTTTCTGCTGCACCTCTTATAGATACACCACCATCTATTACCATGAACACTGCTACTTTCATACTTTCTTCAGTAAACATACCAATGGTAGACTTCCTTTGTCTATTTCTTACCATAATTTTTATAAATGATTAAAAAATAATAATATTATCAGAACTAAGAAAAAATTTTTACAGTTTACCGATCATATGTAACTTAAAAATTGTTGCTATAAACTTTCATAAAATTATTTATAATTGTTTTGGATTTACTCAATTCTCTCCCCTTTAAAAACTTGATTGACAAGTATCTTTTATTGTACAACTTTTAACTTTTACTTTACTTTTACTTTGCTTTTACTTTGCTTTTACTTGTAATCCTGTAACATAAATCAACATAAAAATAGGTTCAAACACACGCCAGAACATAAAATTACTTACAGAAGTTGATGGGAGAGAGGAGTTAAATAAATGTTATTTTGTTAAATGCGACAACGTAGTTCCGAAGTTCAAGAATAATTGGATACACTTCGGCCAAAATCTTACTCGTATTGAATCAACGGTATGTTCAATCTCAAATGCTAAAAAGTGCCTTGCCTTTCCCAATGTAAGAAGTGTAGAAAAAAAGACAATCAATTAAAACGCTTCAAATACTTGAGGTAAAATTATGACGTAAACAATAATTAGCCGATACAAGACGAATCGCTATACGCGCGGGTTCGAAACCGAAACAATAATGTTAAGCCTAATTACTAGTTGTTGATAAATTAAGCGAAGTAGGCTATTGTGCAAAATACATCTAGACTATATAATCATCAAGGGGCACAATCGGACAATGTCTAGCTGTTCCCCCAAAAAAATGTCCGATTATGCCCCAGTCAGAACTTTTTTTTATTTTTCAAGATGGTGGCGAAAACTTAAGAGTTACTTCGAAATATTTTATGGTATGAGACAGCAAATAAACTAAGTTCTAAAATGTATCAACAATGAGAAGAATTTAAATTAAAGCTAAGGCAAAAACAGGTTCAACCAGTGATGGGATTTAAAATTTTAAGAACAGGTTCTCTTTTGTATCGAACTCGCTAACAACAGTTTCAGTGTTGGGATTCAAAGTTTTAAGATCAGATTCAAAATTAGGGTGTTCTCTAAAAAAAAAATAAGGTCTTCACTTCGATTTCATCTCTAATTTCTCTATTTTTCTCCCAAAATTAGGGTGTTCTCTAAAAAAAAAAAAGAAAGATCTTTATTCAGAATCGTTCTTTACACTTTGAACAAACATCTGCAGCGGATTGAAACCAGGGTTGCGGAGTCGGAAGATTAAGATCCGACTCCGACTCCGACTCCGAAAATTTCTAAATTTTCGACTCCGACTCCGACTCCGACTGCCGACTCCCGACTCCCGACTCCCGACTCCCGACTCCCGACTCCCGACTCCCGACTCCCGACTCCCGACTCCCGACTCCCGACTCCGACTCCGACTCTCTACTATGAGCAAAATATTTTTGTTAAATTAAATTTAACTAACCAAAAATCATCCTTTCAAGTTGTTAGTTGCACAAAATAAGTCAGGTTTTTTTAAATACATAAAAAAATATTTACTTTAAAAAATTATGTATATGAGTGTATATAGCAAGGGTGCAAAAACACGGTTGCGCACTCGCACCGCGCGACCAGAAGATTTGCCCGTGCGACGTAAATCAGGGACATCCAACCCGTGGCCCGCGTAAAGGTTTTGAGTGGTTCACACAGTATTTTTTGAAGCCCTCTGTCGCGTCAAGTTTGGCAGAAATTGAAAATAGATTTGTGTGAAAACCTTGTTATTTTTTAAAGTTTATTATAATTTTGGGACGAAAAAGTCGGAAATCTGAGACTAATTTTAGGCAAAGACCTCTTTTTTTTTAGAGATCAAGTTCAAAATGGTCCTCGGCTCAAAAACGCGGGACACCCCTGATGTGTGTGCTACTAAAAATTTCTGTGTGCTACTAAAGTTAATAAAAATTTTTGCACCCCTGGTATATACATATATAACTGCAAATTACTGGTGCTAATCGGAAGAGTGCTCAATGGCTTCAATAGTCAGAACGATTATTCCTGATTATCAAAACACAAATATTAAAAAAATTTTTATTAAAATAGTCCCAACAGACTGTTTCATTTGTAAGGCTCATCAGGGGACATAGTTAAAATAAATTTTTACGCTTCAGATAAAAACTCGCATCTTAGAAAAATAACGCTACCAAAAGTTTGGGTTTAAACAATTATTTTACTAAAGTAAGTGATTGATCAGCAAATAATTACTTTTGTTACGAGATATTAAAAGAAAACATGCTATAATGTTGCACATAGACGTATTTTTAAACTTGACCAAGCTGCCGAAAAGATTACCGGTAAAGCGTAAAAAAATTTATGGATCATTAGTAAAAAAAAAGTGTTATAAAAGAATCTTTTTATAAAAAAATTATTTTATAATACTCTTTCTTAACGAATGATCCGTACAAATGTTTTATACAGTATAAAAAAAAATTTTCATAGCACTTGCTCTTAACTAATGATCCATAAACTTTTCTACACTTTAATTTTTTCGGCAACTTGGCCAAGTTTAATACATCTACAAGTATGCCCAACATTACGGCATGTTCTCTTTTGATATCTCGTAACAAAAGTAATTATTTGCTGATCAATCACTAACTTGGGTAAAATAATTGTAAAAACCCAAATTTTTGGTAGCGTTATTTTTCTAAGATGCGAGTTTTTTTTGAAGCCTAAAAATTTATTTTAACTTTTAATTTTTGCTTATTTTATTTCTTTCAACGTAAATAATATTACTTTTTTTAATTGTTGAGCCTCACAGGCGAAGCAATTTGTTGGAACTATTTTAATACAACATGTTTTTTTTGTTATATTTATGTTTTGATAAATACGTATATACATATAATTATATTATATACACAACCCATTAACTATAATTCTTACTGTGTTTGAATGAAACATTAATACAAATCACATTTGGAAAACTAACTCGAAATGGCATACATAACTCGAAACTAAATATGTATTCTATACTTAATGTTTATCACATTTTCTGAACATCAAAGTATTTTATGGATAATTATGATGTTATCTCTAGTCTATTTTACAGTTATTATTTTTCCCATGGTAAATCGAACCCGCGACAAACCTTAATGTTAATACAATTAATGCAGGGGTGCAAAAATTTTTGTTAACTTTAGTAGCACACAGAAATTTTTAGTAGCACATACATCAGGGGTGTCCGACGTTTTTGAGCCCAGGGCCATTTTGACTTTGATCTCCAAAAAAATCACATTGATCTTTAAAAAAAAGGTCTTCGCCTAAAATTAGTCTCAGATTTCCGACTTTTTGTCGAAAAATCATAGTGATCTCTAAAAAAAAAGGTCTTTGCCTAAAATTAGTCTCAGATTTCCGACTTTTTGTCGAGAAATCATAGTAATCTCTAAGAAAAAAAAAAGGTCTTCGCCTAAAATTAGTCTCATTTCCGACTTTTTCGTCCCAAAATTATAATAAACTTTAAAAAATAACAAGGTTTTCACACAAATCTATTTTCAATTTCTGCCAAACTTGACGCGACAGAGGGCTTCAAAAAATACTGTGTGAACCACTCAAAACCTTTACGCGGGCCACGGGTTGGATGTCCCTGATTTACGTCGCACGGGCAAATCTTCTGGTCGCGCGGTGCGAGTGCGCAACCGTGTTTTTGCACCCCTGAATTAATGACTTGTGTAGGACCTGGGTGTAGGACTAGACCCTGAGTGTTGTCTCCTGCGTGTAGGACTGCATCTACCTGTAGTCGGTTCGAAATTCAATAAGGTATGCATCACTGACGAACTTTAACAAGAGCAAAACTCGAGTCTGGTGCTTCTTGTTTTAGGTGGCTTAGTTTTGTTTTTATCAGTAGGTAATGAGGTTAAAACGTAAATATGAAAATTTCATACTTGTAAAAACTTTTACAAATGTTAGTAATAACTATGGAATTTATTGACAATGAAAATTTGAAAACAAAAGTTTATAAAAGCAAAAGAAGCAAAAACCATATGTAAAAGAATTAAAAATTTAAACCCACAATTATAGACTACAAAAAAAACAATAAAAATGCGACTAATTTTAGAATTTTCCTGAATCACCAACTGCATATAAAGAAACTCCAGAGAAAAATGTTGATATTTCCATACCAATAATAAGCTCATACTTATTTCTCTCAAATAAACTTCAGCCATTTGTTTAATGGCATAAAGTCCATCTTCTTCACAGTAATTCATCGTTATATATATTGATCGTAACAATATATATAGTAAGAATATATTGATAGTAAGAATATATATATATTGATAGTAAGAATATATGATAGTAAGAATATATAAGTAAGAATATAAGTCGGCAGCGTGGTCGAGTGGTTAAAGCACCGGACTGATAATCAACATGGTCTCGGTTCAAAACCCACTTGCGCCATTCTGTTGTGTACTTGGGAAAAACACTTTACGGCACTTTCCCCTGCTTGGTGGTCTTGACAAGCAGTTCTAAATTACAGTAATATCTCTACTAAATTACAAGCGGACAGCAATATCTTGGCATCTCCGGAAGCAGGTCGGGGTAATTGCCTACCCTATGTATAGCGCCTCCGTCGCTTTCCTGCGAGTCAGGAGGATAAATATAGAGATTAAAATAAAATAAAATAAAAAAAATAAAATATATGTGAATTTTGTCGGATTTTGTAAACCAAATAAAAGGGGGTCTGCAGTTTCTATCTCATGAATATTTCAATTATTGTAATTTTGTACCAGACTGAACATGCAGGCTCCCTGCCGTTTACTGACATTCATATTAGGAGATTATTAAAAAATTCACCTTGGTTCTGAACTTTTGGTTGATATTTTTTTGAAAGAATAGAACAAGAAGACTAAGTTTTAATTTTCAAAAATTTTAATTTAATAATTTGCTCGTAAAAACAAAATTGCTTCTGTGAGTTTCTTCTTTATTGCAGCCTTTTGGTCTATTCTGATGAGCCTTAGTGATAAAAACAGACGTTCAACACTCGCTTCTGTTGAAGGAAGTACTTATTTAAAGACATGTCAAAAATAAAAAAAGGAAGGGGCATTTTGGAAGTTGAAACGCATTAATGGCATTTACATTAATTTCAATGGAAAAATTTTCTTTGTCATAGGAGTAAATTGAGGTATAAGCTCGGTCACGGAACGAACTAAACTCGTATGTCAAGGTACCACGTATTATAGAAAGAGGCTGCTTAGGATAGTAAATTGATTATGCACCTGGCATTTGCTTCTTGTCATTGGATTAAAGAAAGGGAAGCAACTAAATCGGCTGTCCGAGCATAGCATTACGCAAAATATTATTTGCTTACAAATTAAAATGTAAACTTTTTATGAGTCGCACGCTGTGTCGCGCGATACGCGGCAAGGTTCTCTTAAAAAGATTACTGTACTGCACTCCACTGGTGCGCGCGGCCGCGTAAGTTGCGCGGTTAACATCATACGTAAAGAAATTAGACATGAGGAGTCGGAGTCGGATAAAATATTCCGACTCCGACTCCTTCCTAAAACCTCCGACTCCGACCGACTCCGACTCCGACTCCGCAACCCTGATTGAAACTGTTACATTAAACACAGAGATATTGAAATACATAGATTACGTAAAGTTAAAAGCGTGTTCGCGCGAACGCGTTCGAACCCCCTGAATCCCATCACTGGGTTCAACTATACTCTTTCCAAAATTATTTACCTACCCTAAAAACCAAAATTCATCTGACCACATTTATTGTACAATAGTTAGTTTTTTCAAGCTAACACGAGTGAATGCTCTGTGGTGAAATATATTTATGTCTGCAGTTTGGTCGTGTCTAATTCGAAGAAAAGCTGATTGGAATGAGAGTCAGTTTTAGGCAGTGGTGGGCACGGTACTTCTGAAAAGTACCGCGGTACCTGGTAACGTGATTTATTGTTAGTTTGCTGCGCTTACCTCGTTGGCGAAAGAAAAAGGTTAAAAGGTTAAGACAATTAGCATTGTGACTCAATGAGGTAACATGCGTTTGAATTTAGGTCGCTTTGATTTTCTCTGCTTTTTTTTTGGCTTAAGCGTGAGCAATTGTACAGTTTAATTTGCTTTAATTTTGTGAGTTTGAGTTAGTTTTCGATTCGACAGTTTTAATTTGTTTATTCTATTTGAATAAGGTGTTTCAACTTCAACTTAAAATAAAGAAATAATTTGTTAAATTTTGGTAAACAAATATTTTGGTTTTCTGTTTGAATAAGGAAACAAATTGGTTAGTAAGAATCACCTCAAGTAGAATTAATTGCAGTGATTTCACTGCACCAGTACCTGTACTCGGTACTTTTGAATGATCCCAATTTAATAGTAATGGTACTTTTGAACAAACATTTTAATGGTACTTTTGAATAAACCAAAAACAGACTATTTTTGCATGTCAATTGAAATTCAATGTATGACAGAGAAGTTTTAGTCATTACTATTAAATTGGGATTATTCAAAAGTACCGAGTACAGGTACCGCGGTACTTTTAAGCAGTACCGTGCCCACCACTGGTTTTAGGGAGATACAGGGTTAGTTTCTGAGAGAAAGTTCAAGAGAAATCAAGTTCTTCGTAAGCATCTTAACATACTAAAAAAATTCCAAAAATTTTGAGCTCACTTTGGGCCCGCAAAAACAGTTTAATGCGCAACGTTTTTTTCTCTTTTTATCTCTTAGAGCAACTAGTTTTTTTTCTTTTTACTCTCACTCCAATCGTTCTTTATTCGAATTAGACACGACCCTGCAGTTTGAAGTTTCAGAGTTTCCATTTTTTTCAAATTACAATGTTCGACTGTACCCAGTGTCCAGCCGGGCCTCATTCTCCCCTAAAGGTTATGCAAGCTTATATGACGTACTTGCAAACTGTCATATTATTGTTCAACAGAACGCTTCAAGTAAGCTCAATTTGAGAAGTGCTGTCTCAAAGGTTTGATGGTGAGTAAAAACGGTGGCGAGTTCGGCGAATTGACGAGTTAGGCAAAGACAACTTTGCCAAACTTGATAACACAGAAACAGTACACTCTTAGCCTGTACCGAGCGATATATGGTAACTTAGGCATACTGGCAAATTGGGCAAATTCTACCGTACTTCATCTTTGCTATTAATATATAGGTAGGCTTACCATATTTCTGAAAGATAAACCGGGACGTTCGTTAAAAGAAAAAAATTTGTCTTTAAAAAATCCGTGTTCTCTAAAAATAAAACTAAATCTGCGGGAGGTTTTTTAAATTTTCGTCCCTTAGAAGTAGTGTTCTCTAAAAAAAAGGTCTTCACTTTGGATCTATCTCGAATTTCTTGATTTTCGTCGCTAAAAAGCAATGTTCTGTAAAAAAAAGGTCTTCACCTAAATTTATAAATATCAAGACATAATGTTAACCAGGCGGGATGCGTGAACAAACCCTAATAATCGGGACTATTCCACCGAAATCGAGACGTATGGTAAGCCTATATATAGTTTATTTGTAACCTTAAAAATTGTGTTAACTATTAAGGCCCGTTTCCACTACGAGCGTGGAAAAGAGCATTCTTTGTCTCTTTTATTGATCTTCGATTGAAGCGAGCGGTTAAAATTGAAGCGAGCGCAAAAAAAAAGCAATAAAACAAACAAAGAATGCTTTTTTCCACGCTCGTAGTGGAAACGGGCCTTTAAAATCAATCAAAAATCAAGGAAAAATTTACACTTTTTGTTTATATTTATTCAAGCGTGAAATGGTTGCCAGGAAATTTAACCGCTAGTCTAAACTTAATCTTAAATTAAATATACCGGTAATAGATTTATCTTAGATGAAGAATTTACGGATGCTTTCAAGTGGTTTAATTTTGTTTTGTTTTTCGATAAATATTTGTATCATTTAAAGAAATTTCTGTGTCTGTCTGTCACAAATTGCATTTTATAAAACAAGTAATTGTAAGAAAATCTTTAAAAAAATTGAAATTTCAACTGTAATAACAATAATCAAACTGCTTTGTTTTTTAACCAAATTAGTTGATGCAAAAACTACCGGTATTTAACGATATTTTTTGGAGCACTTTTAAAATATTTAAACACAAAAGTTTGTTGTAGTGTTTTTGTTGTGCATTACAAAGAATTTTTTGAACCCAAATAATAATAATAATTTTTTATACAATAGCTTATTATGCTTTGTATTAATATGATATACCGGTACTGCTTTAAGCCTAAATTTTTAAATAACGTAGGTTACATATTTTTTTATCTTATAAAAACCTCTTTTACTTATCCAACAAATTTTACAATTAGACTGTATGACCAAATAAATTGTTCTTTCGATTATAAATTATGTTTTGTTGGTAGCATGGTTGAGTGGTTAGAGTGCCTTAATTGTAATTGAGAATGAGGTGGTCTTGGTTCAAAATTTACTCACTTCTTTCTGGTGTGTCCTAGGAAGACACCTTATGGCACTTTTTCCTGGTTGATGGTCATGGCAAGCACTTCTAAATTTTAGTCATATCTCTATAAAACTAAAAAACCAAAATAAAAAATTTCAACTGGACAGCGATATCTTGGCATTTCTGGAGGCAGGTGAGGGTAATTCTTGTTCTATGTATTACTAGTGCCTGCATTGTTTTCCTCTGGATCAGGAGGATACATATAGAGATAAAAATAAAAAATGTTCTTTTTATATTTTTAATGTTTTTTGGCAGAAAATTGATTTGCGTTAATAAAAGTAGCACTGTAGTTATTAAACTCAAAAATATTCTTAATTGTTGTCATGAAATAAATATTAGGGTGATACAGTAATAACCTTTAAAAAGACCTGTCATTAAGTTAAAAAAATTTATCTTACATTTAAACAAAAAAAAAATTTTGAATGACCTAAACCAATATTGTCCAAATAAAGTTTTTAAAAATTAAAAGACAACCATAATTGTTTTATAAATATTTCAATTTCAGATTTATTATTTTTTTGTGATAAACATAATAAACCACTTAACACATATATTTTAACAAATAAATAAATAATTGGAACAGGATGGTTCCAAACAGACCATAAGGTTTTTCAAATCAAGCAACCATCTTGTGGAAATGAAAGATGTTTTTATTACTCAAATGGCAAGTTGTGTAACTAAAAGTTTTTTAGCTTGTTTATTAATAAAAATTAGGGCTGTGAAATTTAAAGATTAATTAATTGATTAATCATTAATTTATTTTACAGATTAAATTTTTATTTAACTATTAGTCAAATTCAAATTTTATTTTTAACCCATCTGGATAAATGTATTAATATCCAGAAAAATAATAGTTATAACAGTAAAATGGCAACAGAGAAGAAGTGATTTTTTAAATATAAACCTGTATCAGGTAAATTACAAGAACATTTTGGATTTAAATTGTTGGCTGACCATAATATCACAAATACTGACCAAGTTTATTGCATTCTTAGTGACAAATTGTTTGTATACCATGAATCTAACAGGTCGCAAACTTACCACCTTAAAAAAACACTTGCCACAATATTTAAAATTTCAGCTTGCAAAATCAGCTTTATTTAGTCAGTTAGTAAATGCACTGCAGAAATTTTGATTTAATCGAAATTAAATGTTAATTAATTGTTAATTTCCTAAAAGTTAACTATTAAAAATAAATTAATCATTACCAGCCCTAATAAAAATACATGTTGGTTTATTTTTATTTCAACTTTTTTGTTTTTAAAACATTAGTGAGCTATGTTTGAGTTTTTTCATGCTTTTTTTTATGAAGAAGACTTACAAAAATTATTTCATTTTACATTAATAAATAATCTAAAGAATTTTTGAAATTTTGATTTGTATTAAAATAATAGCCTGTTTTGAACAAATTCTTATGACCATTAAATTTTGTCTTGATCTGGAATTAATACGAAAAAGTATGTTTTTTTGAGGGTTCCATTATATAAATAAACAAATCTTTGAATATATTTATGCAATTACTTTATAAGAAATATTTGCTCATGTTGTAATATGCCATTTTATTCAGACAAAGATTATTTAAACAAACCTAACATCAAAGCTTTAGGCATATAAAATTTTATTTTATTCATGTAAGAATTTTTTATGCCGTACTTTGATTGACTTACCATTTGGTCATTTTTTTTTAATATGCAGCAATGATTATGATTAGAGTGGGCATAATATTTTTTAAAACCATTTTTTAGGCCATCCACAAAAGGATATATTGTAGTAATTTAACTTTCTTTATAGTTTTCGTAATATTGCTTGCTTACTATACAGGGTTGGTTAAAGTCACTTGACAGTAAATCAAAACCATATTATTACAAGAGGTACTATTATAAAAGATAAAGATTAACCGAATTTCTATTTGAATAAGGTTTGATAAGGTGTTAATAAATGTATTGTTAAAATTTAATTAAATTGTGAGTGCTTTTGTATTAAAAAATTGGAAAAAGAAAATGCCAAAATCTGAAGACATCAAAACACTTATGTCTAACATGGAAACCAATTTGAAATCTGAGTTTAGAAATTTATTGAAGCATGAATTGAACACATACTTGGTCAAATTTGAAGAAAAACTAGATAAAATTATGACTGATCTTAAACATCAGAAAGAAGAAATTTTGGAAGTGCAAACTAGCCAAACTTTTATCAATAATGAACTGGAAGAAATTAAAAGAAAGGTAAAATCACTTGAAGAAGATAAGAAAAATAACAGCCAAATGCACGAAAAACTGAATGAGAAAACTAACTATGTGCAAAACAAAATTGAAGAAACTGGGCAATGGTTGGATGATTTGGATCAGTATGGTAGACGCGAAAATCTTGAATTTCATGGAATACCAAAATTAGACAAAGAAAACACAAACATCATAATCAAAGATCTGCTGAAATTAATTAACATTAATGTAAATGATAACCAAATTTCTACGTCCCATCGACTTCCTTCCACTAAAAATGATCGTTCTCCAACTATACTAGTCAGGTTCATTAACAGGGACATTCGAAACACCATATATTTCCAAAGATCCAAATTTGCAAAAATAAAAGATTTTGGAATTCCAGGTATGAATAATTTGTTTATTAACGAAAATTTAACTTCTAAAAAAAAAAATTTATTTATAAAAACTTTACGTTGTAAATATGAAAAAAAGTATAAGTACATTTGGACTTTTAATGGTGATATATATGTAAGAAAAGATGACTCAATGCCTCGTGAAAAAATATCAACATTAGCTGATGTTTTAAAAATGCAGTAAATTTAAATCTGTACATTTCATTTATTTATTTATTTTTTTAAATATAACCTATAATTTTTGATGATAGATCTGTGTTTGCATTGTAAAGAAATTTGTAAAAAGAATCAAAATTTAATTTGTTGTGATTTATGTAATTGTTGGTGTCATTTAAAATGCTCATTTCTAACTCTGAAACAATTCCGAAAACTTAGTAATAGTAATGATCTGTATTTTTGTAACTATTGCATTAATGATGCTTTACCATTTTCAAACATAGATTGTAAAACATTTAACGAGCAGTTTGGTAATAATTATAGTGCACAGCATGAAGTACTAAAATTCAATAATACTTTGCTGCAAGAACAAAATGAAGATTATTTTACTCATAATCAATTACAGAAATTCTTTGTTGATGTCACAAACCAATTTTCTCTATTTCATTTTAATACAAGAAGCTTGGGAAAAAATAAAGCAAGTATAGAAGAACTTTTAAACACTATTGAGCATGCTCCTGACATTTTGGCTATCTCTGAAACAAAGATTACCCAAAATTCTACTTATAATCTCTCAATACCAGGCTATTTCATGTTACATAAAGATTCTGGTAGCAGATCTGGAGGTGTTGCAATTTATTTAAATAGGAATTTAAAATATGTTGAGCGTGTAGATCTATCAATTGATGTGCCAAATTGTGAAAATCTCTGGTTAGAAATTTTGCTTAACAATATGACAAGATTGGTTATAGGAGTTATCTATCGTCACCCTGACAAAAATTTTTCTATATTCAAAACAAAATTAATTGCAAATTTAAACAACTTAAACAATTGTAAAACTCAATATATTATTTGTGGAGACATCAACATAGACTTATTAAAAGCCACAAAACAGTCATCAATAGCAGACTACAAAGAATGTCTTGATGCTGCTGGTACTCAATCAGTAATATCAAGTGCAACCAGATATTGTGGAAATGATAATCCATCACTCTTAGACCACATTTATACCAACATTTCCTCTAATAAAACAAAAAGTGGCATTTGTTTACATGACACTTCTGATCACCTTCCTGTTTTTATGTGTATTAAAAAAAACCTTAAAACTGCAAATTTCTCTTCTAAACTTACACGAAAGATGAAAAATTTCAACACAGATTATTTTTTGTGTGATTTGCAAATTGCTTTAAATGAAACACATATCCACACTGATAATGCAAATGATTCAATGAACTCTTTTATCTCAACTTTTCAAATGACACTGGACAAACATGCTCCTCTTACAGAAATGTCTAGAACTGAAAAAAAGCTCTCAAATAAACCATGGATAACTAAAGGTATTTATAAATCTATAAAAACAAAAAATAAATTGTTTAAAATGTGGATTAATACTAAAAAAAATTCAGTAAAGTCTCAATATAAAACATATTGTAATAAATTGAACCACATAAAACGATCACTAAAACATGATTATTTCCAAAAACAATTTGAAGAAAACAAATATAATTCAAGGAAAACTTGGGCAATCATAAATGAGTTGATAGATGGTAAAAGTAACAAAAATTGTAAAAAAATTCCTCCCACTATATTGCTTAATGAGAAAACCTACCAAACAGATTCTAGTAGTTTTATCAATTTATTGAACAATTATTTTACAAATGTTGGTACCTCAATGGCATCTGCAATTCCTACAAGTAATGTTTCTTTTAAAAATTTTTTGTCAAATCGAGTAAGTTCTTCCTTTGTATTTCAAGAAATTAGTGAAACTGAAGTTTATGATGTAATAAAAAACCTGAAAACAAATAAAGCTTCTGGTATATTTGAAATATCTAATAAATTTATTAAAATGGCTGCATTAATAATCTGCCCTATATTTACAAAATTACTTAACAAGTGCTTTGAAAATGAAACTTTTCCTGATGTCTTTAAAATATCTCAAATAATTCCAATACCAAAAGTAAATGTACCACAGCACTTACAAGATTTCAGACCAATATCTCTCCTACCAACTTTTGCCAAGATTTTTGAAAAAATTATACACAACAAAATGATGAGCTTTATTGATAAATTTAAAATTATAGATACAGCTCAACATGGATTTCAAGAAAGAGACTCAACTAACCTGGCTTTAGCAACTATCTATGAAAAACTACTATCAAATCTTAATGACAACAAATTCACATGCTCAGTGTTTTTAGACTTAAGTAAGGCTTTTGATACTGTTAATCATGACATATTAATAAAAAAAATCCAACACTATGGTTTCAGGGGTAAATTTTTGAACGTTTTAAAATCATATTTAAGTAATAGAATACAATGCACAAAAATTAATAATAGGTCATCTGATTTTACTACAGTCAAATGTGGAGTACCCCAGGGTTCAATACTTGGACCCTTATTATTTCTATTGTATATTAATGATCTCCCAAATGCAACTAATATGAAAACCACTCTGTTTGCTGATGACTCAAACTTTCTAATGGCTGAAAAATGTTTGATGTCTCTACAAAATAAAGTAAATAAAGAAATCTGTGGGATTGACTTATGGATGAAATCAAATAAATTATCAATAAATTACTCTAAAACTGTCTACATGTTGTTTAGCAATAAAAAAAAGGCAATTCAGCAACTTAAAGTGACAATAAATGGTCATTGTATTGAAAGAAAATCCAACTTTAAGTACCTTGGGGTGACTTTAGATGAATGCTTGTCATGGAAATGTCATATTTCAAACTTGCGTCAACAGCTGGCCAAAGTTTGTGGCATAGTATATTAGACATTGTGCTCCTTTATCAACTTTAAAAACGATTTACTTTGCTTTATTTCAATCCAAAATCCAATATTCAATTCTCAATTGGGGAAGAGCTAATAAAACATTGACAGCTCCTTTACAAGTTCTTCAAAATAAGTTTATTCGTGCCTGTCTGTTTTCATCAAAGTCAACTAATATAAATTATCTCTTTTATGAATTTAATGTCTTAAAAATAAATGACTTAATAAAAATTGATCATGCTAAATTTATGTTTAAATATATTAATAATATGCTGCCTCATGTTTTTGCTGATTATTTTAGACATCTTAGGCAAATACACAATTATAACACTCGCCAATGCCAAACACGTGAACTATTTTTACCTACTGTTTCTTCCAACTTTGGTAAAAAAATGCTAAGTTTTGCTGGTATTAAAATATGGGCTGAAATTCCAAAAGAAATCAAAGAAAATTCGTATTATAGTTTTAAATATAAATACAAATTATTTCTTATTAGCAACTATGCCAGTGACACACAAAAATAAAACAAAATTATGACTTTTTTTTTTAGGGTACTTATAATTGTATTGTTGAGTATATACTGGTATTCATTTGTTTCTTTTTCTTTTTGGTTTGTTGGTTGTTTTTTTGAGCTAAAATATTCATATGCTTCACTTTGTTAAGTTTATAAAAATATTTGGTGTGTTCATCTGTGTTTTTTATACTTATTTTTCAAATTCTTGTTATCAAACAATTGTTATAAAATATTTATTCTTATATTTATATATTAATTATATATATTTATACTATTTTGTTCTGTTTTACTAAATTTTTAATCAAGATATAATTATTAACCAGTTTTTGTTATTGTCAAAATTTGTTTTGTACTTTTTTAGTCTGTTTTTAGTCGTGCAATAATCATCTTCTGTATTTACATGTACTTTCTTTTTCACCGTCGTGTTGTCGTGCTACAGATTGCATTTTTGAAAATTTATGCTATATTTCGAAAAAAAAAAAAAATTTTTTTTTCTGACGGGGGGTATCTGTAGCGATTAATTGGACAGCCCAAATACGTATTTTCACATGAAACACAACTTTAGTTTTTATGGGAATTATAGAATTTGGTTCAAAACGTTGAATTTAACTTTCACATGCTCTATTTTACGCAATTTTAAATTTCACATCCTGCCGTTCCATATCGTATGATCACGTGGTAATACGCCCTCTCGTATACAGCGATATGGCTCGGTCATAAATTGTAATAAATTGAGCTACCCTCCGGCAGATATCGGTTAGATAAGTTAACTTATGTTATAATTATGCTATATTAAATTGTTTCTATTATTGTAACTATTTATTTCAACATTTGTTTCGTTTTCAATTCTATTTGAATAAGTGAATAAATATACCCTGTAAATAGAATTAAGTTAGTAGTTAACCTTCTGACTTTGAACTGTTGCAATTAAGCTTGGACATAACGCACTTAACCACTTCCGGTACATATATTATAATTAAACAGTTGTTATAAAATACTTGTTATCCTGTTATCAAATATTTGGTATGT
Source organism: Diplosoma virens (assembly GCA_963680785.1). Classification (NCBI taxonomy): domain Eukaryota; kingdom Metazoa; phylum Chordata; class Ascidiacea; order Aplousobranchia; family Didemnidae; genus Diplosoma; species Diplosoma virens. The sequence continues at coordinate 11,921,112 of OY796896.1, forward strand.
TCATCTGTGTTTTTATATATATATATACTTATTTCAAAATCTTATCATTTGACCTTATTGGTGGTAGCAGACTTTGATGACCTTAATGGTCTTTCGCTACCATCTGTTATGGTGGTACAATTTATATTATTGTTTGTTTGTTTATTGTAACAGTGTGTGTATTTGTTGTAAATTTTATCCTTGTAATCTATTTCTTCCTCCTTACCGCCTAACAAAATAAATGATTGATTGATTGATTGATTGATTGATACAAACGACAAGATGATTTTAACTCACAGCATTTTATTAATAAACATTCATATTTGGAATGAATAAATAAAATTAAAAATTTAATGTTTATGGAAGTTCATTTTACCGTCGGGTAACTTTTGGCCAGTTCTGTACATGTTGTTTTGCAATAACTTGTTTATATTTTTATGTCTTTAGATTTGTATTTATTTTTATTCATTTTTTTATCATGTATTATACTTTCACTTGCTGAAAATTTTGTTTGTCTATGCTTTTGCTTGTTTTTTTAATAACTTTGTTTGTATATTCTACTGTATGCGGATTTCATCACTTTTTTAAGAATTTTATTTGTAGCCTATGTGCTGTTTGTGTATTATTTTATTATGACCAATGGTACTGACAGAATAATTAATTCTTTAAATTTATGGTAGTCTTTAAAAGAAAGTTGTTTTAAATACTATTATAGATTGAAAGAATTAATGATTTAGTCAGTAGCATTGATCATTTTAAAGCTTTATAGAATTAAGAGTTTAATCTGGTATTTTATTATGCATTTATTTTTCTAATTATTTTGTTTAATTGTACTTTTCCTCACAAGTAAGTGTGTTAAGAACATAAACTTTGGCACCATTGTGTTGTATTTCAATAATTTCATAGTAAATTAATTTAATACAGACTTGAAAAATATTTTGTCAAACTTTGTTAATGTTATCATCTGATTAAAAAACATATCTTTAATTGAAATATATTTTCATATTGTAAATTTGTGCCAGGTGTGTTGTTGATGTTTGTATGTTTATGATCATGCAACATTTTGTATAAGTCAAATTAAAACTATTAACAATTAACAATTTTTAATTTTTTTAACACTTTTTTTAATAGAAATTTGTTTTTAAATATAAAAAAAATGTCTGATGAGTCAGAAGTATTTGATGATGAAGAACATGTAGAAGAAGCTGAAGCCAGTGAACTAGAAGTAAGTTAAAAATATAATGTAAATTACATTTAGCTTGAAAAATAAATAAATAATTTGCATAAAATTTTTAATTATTAATCTCAAGTAGTCATGTAGCCTAAATACTTTGAAAAAGTTATTGAATTGAAACATTGACAAGTTTCATTTGTTGCTAATCTTTTTTGTTGTCTAAGAACTTTTTAAGAATTTTTTGCTTTTTCATGATTTTGTAAGTTTTAGATTTTCTTTCATTATTTTTTGATCAAATCAATATTTTCCAATTTTTTAAATCATTGTTGGGTATGCAGTAGACTGTTTTTTCAGGTGTCAACAAAAAAGATTGAGCTTGTTTTCTTTGGCATATCGTTATAAAATTTTTGTCTGCTATCTATTTGTATTAATCACTTCAGTATTTTAAATGCAGAATGTTTCCAATGAAAATCCATTTGTTCAAGAAATGGTTCCTGATTGTTTGTCTATGTTGTGTAAAATAGGAAATGGTTTGGCTCATGCTTATGTAAGAATGGATTGCCATGAACGGTACGATTTTTTTTGACTTTTAAAGCAACGCAAAGATTTGTGCTTACTGAAGATGATAAAGTCTTTAACTTTTTAGAGACTTGACTGATGTAAGTCACATGAAAAATTTTATCTATGTGCGATATGTTGATATTTCAAGCAATCAAATTACTGACTTATCTCCTTTTAATCATCTTCCTCATTTGCTTGTACTGAACGCAAACAAAAATCTATTGACTTCTGCCGAAATGGACGTGAGACCGTATCTACAGGTAATTGAAAGTTGTTTTTTTACTTTAATTAAAAAAATACTGAAAGATGTAAAGTAAATATAATGTTTTTTACCGAAATAGCCAAAAGCTCGACAAACAAGTTAATTAAGTTAAATAAACTAGCTGTTCATTAGGATACAAGGGTGTGAAACCTGCAGCCTGCAGGCCAAATGTGACGTGCAAAGCAAAACCTATTTGGCTTATGGAAAGCTGTAATCTTGTAATAGAGTGATCACCCTTTCCATTGAAATGATTGTGGAATAGTTTTATATCGCTTTACCGCTTTACTTTGTGAATTTAGATTGAGTGAATGGAAAATAAATCAAATTCAAACCTCTTTTTGAAGCAAATGTAAAAAACTTTTTATGATTTGCAATAAAACTAAATCATTTTTATAGTAACAAACAGATAATATTCAATAAATAATACAAATCCAGCCTGCAGTTTTGTCTTATACACATTTGGCTCAGCAGCGCTACAGGTTGTACAACCCTGGACTACAACATACAAGTGATGGCGACACGTCTTTTTTGCCGCCAAGTTTCTTAAACCTTGGTACATTTATGGGTATCAAGGTAAATTACATCCGCTTTTCAGCTTATCTTTTGATAAGTTGGAAAAAATAAAACTTGTTACAACTTATTCCAAATTATTCTTGGGAAAGGTTTAGCACCTGTAAGTCCCCCCAAACATGGGTTATTAATAAAAATTACTGTAAAGTAAGTCGATAAAATCAAAACTTTTTTGGGGCTTTGTTGCGTTATGAAGCTACACAACGTTTGTTTCAGTTGCTCAGGAGACTTTTGTATTGAGTTTTATTGATCAAAAAAAAGTCTAAATTTGTCAAAATGCTACATAATCAAACTTAGCATACAAAAACTTATTTTGTGCTTATTTTTGTAATCTTTTAAGCAGCTGAATTAAATTTTGTTTCTACAATTTATATCAGACATTCTTAGGCTTTTGGGGCTGTGACCTTGTAGCGTCTTTATACAACTTTGCGTCCTCGTCATTTTATAGCTTTTGAATCAGCAAATAAAGTTTTGCATGTTTTACAACATTTTATTAATTTCGTGTCTCTCTTGGGGAATTTTCGCGCTTCCCCTTGGGACATAATTTTCAATTTAAGAACCCCCGATTTATATAGTTTTGAGAAATGTCTGTCAAGTTCAAATCAAACAGATAGAAATAAGCAATAGCCAGGTGTAATTAAACCGAAAATATGTGTGTTTTTTAGAAAAACCTTTTCATCTCATTTTGCAATTTGCTGATCAATAAAAATAATTTTGTAAATGCACGTTCAAGTTTTTATACTCATTAGTAGTTATGCAGAAGAAGCCTTTTTCGTATTGTTTGTAATCTTGGATCACTAATGTACGAGATAAGTTGAGATTTATATTTTACTGTTGACGACAAAATGCGATCATAGCTTCTCTAAATTTGTTAAAACAGCTCTTTCTGCAACATTTTAACCAAAATTTTTCCATATAACCGGTCAAAATTGTTAAGTCAAAGTTTAATTAAAGCAAGGTCAAAAAATATATATAAAATATACTGTATTTAACGTCAAAATAAAAATAAACTTATTCATAAGACAAGTTAGTTGACTTTGCTTGAAATTTCTAGAAAAAGTCAGTCAATCTTTTTTATTTCCACAACTTATTAAAAAACACATTGCATCAACATATTTATACCACGAAAAAAAAGGACGTGCAACAAAACGAAAACTACGTTTGATGCAAACACTAATAAATAGAAATAATTATGATAAAGACTTTGCATGGTTGCATCACGTGAGTAAAAAAGAGCTAGAAAACAGGTTGACAGAATATTGCTTTATTTCTGTGTTCAAATAGCATTGATTTGGTGTATTTGATTTATCATTGCTTGTTTTGTGTAAATGTGAGTCAAGAGTCAGCCACCATGCCTTTATATATACCGTATATTTCGGCGTATAAGACGACCCTTAAAGTCAAAAAACGTCTTATACAACCGAACGGGTCGTCTTATACAACCGATATAAAAATCTTTATGGTATATAAAACCGATATAATTTTGTACCTCGTCTTTTCTATTTGAATAAGTAACCACCTGACGATTCTAAGGATGAAACAGACTGTTGTGGTTTTTAAACAATGATTAAATAAATTTTGTATTAAATTGCTCTGATTTTTTTTATTGCGCACTCTGCGGGGAAGATCGATTCACTCCTGCAATATAATTGACTCCTTGTTGAACTAACTTGTTGAGCACTCTAATCGGTTCACCAGCAAAAAAGTCACTGACAAAATAGAAATGGAAAAAATTAATTTTGGATATTCCTTAAAAAACATACCTATACCTTCGAGTAAGCAATACCTTAAATGTTTTATTGATAAACTAAACAGTTTTATTAGAAGAGTTCGTTGGAAAGTATTTTTTTATGAAAATGACGATGAAGATTCCTATGACGTCAATAAATCTGATACATTTGGCTTTGCATCTGACCGCTTTCCACCCCAAAATGAAGCTTTGCGACCGTTTGAAATGGATCTTTATGAATTGGCTCGCTCTATTACGTTTAAACCTATGACAAACAGTTTTCAAAACAGCTTACAAAAAGATATTCAATCTATCAAATCATCGAATAAAATGTTTGTAGCAGCCAACAAAACAACAAATATTTACAAAATGGATGTTGATAATTACAGAAAACTATTACGAGACAATATCACTTCAACTTATAAAAAAGCAGATAAAAGTCTAACCAAAAAGATCAATCAAGAAGCTAAGCACATTGCCTAAAAATTAAAACTTGATAACAGGATAGAATGCTTAGCTGAAAAAAATTCTTACATAACTTTAAAAGACCACAAAGACAACTTTTACAACAACCCTCAGTGCAGACTAATTAACCCCACAAAATCGGAAATTGGAATCATAAGCAAAAATATTTTAGACAAAATCAACACAAGAATTCGGTCTAGCACCGTCCTACAATAGTGGCGTAACACCATATCAGTACTTTCCTGGTTCAAAAATATAAAACACCATATCAGTACTTTCCTGGTTCAAAAATATAACAAACAAAAAAATCCTGCAAATTTTTAAAATTCAACATCATTCAGTTCTACCCTTCTATAACAGAAAAACTGTTCCGTAGCTCCATTAATTTTGCAAAAAGATTCATTAATATAGAAGATTATGAAATTAACGTAATTTTACATTGCCGTAAATCTATACTATTCAGCGATGATAGTACGTGATCAAAAAAAACAATAGCGAATTCGACGTAACAATTGGCTCTTACGACGGAGCAAAATTATGTGAACTGGTGGGACTGTTTTTTTTGCACGAACTTTCTACAATTATCCCTAAAAAACTTGCTGGTCTATACAGAGACGACGGCTTAGCAATTCTCCGAAATTCTAGTGTCCCCAATACTGACCGAATCAAAAAAAAGAATTATAAATTTTTTTTCAAAAACACAATTTAAAAATCACAATTGAAACAAACATTATACAGACAGATTTTTTAGATGTCACACTTAACCTCAAAACAGAAAAGCACTGGCCATTCAGAAAACCCAATGATCAACAATTATACATATATATTAATTCAAACCACCCACCTTCTATAAAAAAAAAGCACTGGCAGGCATGATATCCAACAGACTATCAGAACTTTCTTGTGATTTGGATAATTAAAAAAAAACTATTCAACCATATAAAAACGCAATTAAACAAAGTGGCTACAAAGACAATTTAATATTTAGTGAAAATCAACCGAAAAAGAAAGCAAGAAAACGTAAAATCATGTGGTTCACCGCCTTTTAACAACTATGTTGCCAACAATATCGGAAAAGAGTTTTTTAAATTAATAAACAAACACTTCCCACCAAAACACAACCTTCATAAAATTCTAAATAGAAATAGCATAAAAATTAGCTATAGCTGCATGCCTAACGTGAAAGCAATTATAACCGGTCACAACAAGAAGCTACTGGAAAAAGAAAGCTCTTAACAATCAAAACCATGCAACTGTAAAAATAAAGATATCTGTCTACTAAAAGAATCTTGCCGACAACAATCTGTCATTTATCAAGCAGACATATCTCATGGAAGTACAACAGAAAGCTACATAGGTTGCAGCGAAACAGAATTTAAATCACGATATTATAATCATATACAATCATTTAAAAACATAAAGAAAAGAAACGCCACAAAGATTTTTAAAACATTCTGGAATGCCAAAGAATCAGGTCTTAAACCTACAATTAACTGGAAAATAATCAATCAAGTTACCCCTTATAAACCAGGACAAAAATGCTGCAACCTGTGCTTAACCGAAAAATTAGAAATACTACACGCAAACCAACCAACAATCCTCAACAAACGATCGGAACTTACAGGAAAATGTCGCCACAAAAACAAATTTAAACTAAGTAAATTACCCACTTGATTTTGTATGCTTATATTGTCATTATTTTTGTGCAAGTGTGCTTTCTTGTCCGTCATTAAATCCGCATATATTTTCCATTATCGTTCACACCATTTTTACCCACTTTACTTTTTCATCTTTTGCGATTTTTCTTGTTACTTCTTTTATCGCTTTGTAGATTATTTTCTTTCCTTTTATATCTTTCACTACACACCCAACTCTCCTTCCCTCACCTTCAAATGAATGCAAGCCTCTATACTTGCATTTACTATATTTTGAGTTGTTTTTTCTTGTATGACGTGATAGGATTCGTATTGTTTGCTTTACGCATTTTTTTTTTTTTTTACCACTAATAACTATATTTTTAATTTTCTAGTAACCACCTGACGATTCTAAGGATGAAACAGACTGTTGTGGTTTTTAAACAGTGATTAAATAAATTTTGTATTATATATATATATATATATATATATAATATAGGTTTAGTTGTGTCACTTATGGTTTTGTTAGTGATGTCTTTTTTTCGAACACGTGCATAAGCTTTTCCATGAACATCGTATTTTAACTAACGAGAAATGCAACTCTTGATTGATTGATCGCACCTTCAACATTAACGTTAAATTTTTTGAACAATTTTTCTCGCAATGGTCTTTCCGACCCAAAAAAATGGACACAGATAGTTTTTTAAAATTACAATCTGATAAAAAGTGATTAATACCCTTAAACTTTAACTCAGGATATTAGTGTGTTATTATATTTGACAAAATACAGAATAGTGAAATATAAAGCTTGGTTCACACTGAAAACGTTTGCGGAAAAAGCCAGTTGCTGTACTTTCCGCTACGTTTTTTAAAAATCTCTATATAAGGAAAGCGTCGGATGCGCTATACATAGAGCAACTGTCAAGCAATTATCCAGACCTGCCTCTGGAGATGCCAAGATATTGTTGTTCGGTTAAAATTTTTTATCTTGTTTTTTTTTAGTTTTATAGAGGTGTGACTGAAATTTAGGACTGCATACCAAGACCGCCAAGCAGGGAAAAGTACCAAAAAGTGTCTTTCCAAAGGACACAACAGAATGGCGAGAGCAGGTTTTGAACCACGACTGTGTTGATCACGTTTGCCTTCAGTCAACGCGCTTTTTGAGTTTTAAAACAATATGAATACGGTTTCTGCTTGCTTTTCCCGCGAACGCTTTTAGTCTAAATCAGTGCTCCGCAACCGACGTGCCGCAGGAAAACGGCTATGTAAATACATTATTTGACATTTTTGCGACCAAAAAGCTAAAAGTTTCGAACGCATTTCTTTGCCTGAAAGCTTATTTATCAAACGAAAACCAATTCAAACCTCTGCAAATAAACTGAAGACCTTTTTTAAGTCAACGGTAGTCTTCCAGATGTAAAAAAAACCGTTCGAATTCTAGTGAAAATCAAGTAGTCAAGATCAAAATTGTGATGACGTACTTTGTAGAAGTTCAATTTGCCATAACCAGCGTTTCAAGGAATAGTCAAGGCCAAAAAAAAGGTTTCTCTTTGGTCCGAGTGTGCCCGAATTTTGAAAATGTTTTCAAGTGTGCCGCGGATGCAAAAAGGTTGCTGATCACTGGTCTAATCAAAGTTAAATAGCTGAAATATTTCAACTACAATATTCCGCTAGCACCAAAAATTTTCCGCTTTTTCCCCCACAAACGCTTTCTACGTTTACAACAGTCTTCCTGCTTTGTTGTTTTGTATTTTTCCACATGTTTTGCTCTTTTCCCAAATGCTTTTAGTGTGAACGAAGCTTAATAGTTTTTTAACATTTAATTTGTTTTTGATTTTATTGTTTTTGCAAATATTTCTGCTGCAAAAGATCCAAAATATTTTTATCTTTTAAAATTAAGTCATTGACGTATTCAAACTAATTGTCATTTCTGTTCAAATTCAAGTTCCGCAAAAAAGACGGGCCCTACTCTTGATTTAATCCAACAAAATTCCAATTATTTACTAGACGTAATCATACTGTAATGAAGTAATATTTGTTTAAGATTCTCGATTTGGCTGACAACAGATTGACAGAAATTACCGGAATCAACCACCCACAGCTTTCACGTCTAAATTTAAACTGTGAGTAGCAATAGACTTTGATATTTTAGCCGCGAGTTTGTTTTGACATAATTATAATAAAAATTTCATTTGATGTACAAAACTATGCAGTTAAACAAAGCATTTTTAAGATTAACTTAAGATCTGCCAAAATTTAAAAAGGGGCCTAATGACAGACAACGCTGACCACCAAGGCCTCATATTTTGTAGCTTCATGGCTACACAATCCTGAACAAATCAACTAAATACCAAAAAAGTCTCCACTGCAGTTTAATAAATTTATTTATGATTTAAGTTTGCGTTTAATCATACTTTGATAATTCTCGGTTTACATTCGAAAGTTTCAGCAGCACGGTGCCGAGAGAAAAACCAACGAGCAGGTCAATGTCAATGGAGTGTACGAAGAAGATAATATACGGTAGATTTCTAAAAACATCCAATAAAATTTTTCCACCGGAAGCCGATGTTTTAAAGATTTCCGAAAATAGGTTGAAGCCATCGTCAAACGATACCGATAGTTAATATGATGATAAGTATGTCTGTAATAAGAGAATTGCTCGCTTTATGGCGAGCGTCTTTGATTTCCAATCAATCGTTGCGCTCCTAACTCTGCCCAATTGAAGCCGCTAACTTTCAATGCTGTGTGTACTGTAAACAGCAATCCATGGCAATTTATCGTCATCACCAGCGTAATTTTCCACAGCGTGTTGCAAGAAAATATTTGGATCGGATTTGCCCGGCCGGGGCAGTTATTAGACCTGATATAAGAATTCATGTGGCGAGACAATGTTCTAATTGTTAATTCGGGCAGATATTAGACTTGATCAGCCGGCCGGGCAGTTATTAGACCTGATTCAAGAATTCATGTGGCGAGACAATGTTCTAATTGTTAATCCGGGCAGATATTAGACTTGATCACCCGGCCGGGCAGTTATTAGACCTGACCCAAACATTTTTAAGGAACGCTATCATCACGACTATTGAATTAAAAAGTTTCTTGTGCGATTATATAGATATTATTTTTTTTAGATAATACTATTCATACTTTAAGTGGTTTAAATCCAAAAACATTAAAAAATCTTACTACTCTTGAATTACGTGGGAACAAACTGGAAACTATTGATGATCTGCTTCTTCCCAATTTGGAAACACTATATCTCGTTAGTAGGCCTATCTTGTTTCTTTCGTATTTTTTACCCAATAATGTTTGTTTTTAATTATTTTAGAGAAAATTTAGTTAAATTTGTTAAAAGTACATGTAGTTTATTGAGCGATATTCAGTTTAAACAGTTTTAATAAAATGACTGCAACTTATTGCTTAGAACAGTGTTTCCCAAACTTTTTTGTTTCGTGGCCCAAGTATTTATTTTAAAATGATTCGTGGCTCACTATCGTTAGGTGTTGTAACATCTTGCAATGACTGCGTTAGTGCGGTAGGCGCAGTTCAGGTAACTATGGCGCAGTGGTTAGTGCTCCTGGCTCTCAACTGTAAGTTTATGAGTTCAATGCCTCAACTGTAAGGTTATGAGTTCAGTGCCTCGACTAGGCGTTTTGTTGTTATGTTCTTGGGAAAGGCACTTTATGGTACTTTCTCATGCTTGGTGGTTTCTGGAAAGCACTACAAATTGTGGCAATATTCTACAGAAAAGCAACCAGACACAAGTACTCCTCGGGATTTCCGAAAGCGGGTCTGGGTTATGCGGTAAAACAGATGTCTTATGTTTATTGCTTCCGTCATTGTTTTGCAAGTCAGGAGAATAAATAGCACAAAACAAGCAACCTGTGTGGACATAAAAAATTTTACTATGAAACTGTGAAACCAAAATAGACAAAATAGTTGCTAACCATTTATTTTTTAATGAGAAGGATGTGCCTGCACATTTGCTACGAGATTCAGTTGACGAGAGAGAACAGCGAATATCTTGCTCAATTTCAAGACGGTCCGTTGCTTAGTCTTCACATTTAAAAGTGTTGAAAAGGAAGATTCGCCAAGCCATGCAGAACTAAATGGTAATAGCTTTTTTAGAAGAGTTTTGCTTATTTCTGGATAGGACAATGCCGTTCTTTGCCAGAAATCCGTGACTGGGAAAGCTCCAAACACATTTTGACAGCTGGAGTCGTTTTTCATGTCAATGAATTGATCCTGCAGTTTGTCTTCTATTTTCTCAGAGGAAAGCCAAAACGGATTTCTTGCACTCTGTTAATTTTGGGAAAGAATGTTTTGAATTCGCATTCCAGTTTTTTGAGATTTTGAGCAACATTGGTTTTTAACTCATCGTCCAAATTAGAAATATCAGCCAGACTGCTAAACATTGAAAAATTGCCTTTCTGTACTTTACGTGTCCCGCTTGACAATTTCTCAATAAATGCTTTGATTAAGTCCAAAAAGCAAATAATTTTTTTTCCCTTGCATTGTTAAAAGAATCAAAGATATCTAAGTTTGCAGATAATATTGTGTTAATTTTAAAATATATAAACATACAGTTTTTATTATATTGGGTTGGGGAATAAATTGTTGCGGTTTTATATTTATAAATAAATTTAATTAATCAAAGACATAGGAATTCAACCAAGCTTAATCAAATCAAATATAAATACATTAAATCAAAGATGCATTCAGTAATATTTATATCAATTAGAAATATTGAATCTAAAAGAAACATTGAACAAAACAAATCTACAAACTGCAACAATTTATTTCCCAACCCAATAGAAGGGTACAAGTTTTGGAAATAGCTCTATGGCTCACTGAAAATGTCTCATGGCCTACTACTGGGCACAGTTTGGGAACCAGTGGCTTAGAATTTTTCCAAAAAATAGAAAAAAAAGCCTAATGTTTAAGAAAAAAAGTTTTAAAAGATCTATTTATAAACAAATGTATTTTTTAGTGTTATCAACTGCCTTCTTTCTTAATTTTTTAAACGTTTTTCTTGTGTTTATGTTACATAGTGTGTTTTATCCCAATCTTACTCAGAGGACTACGGAAAAAAATTAAATTTTAGAACTATGATCTAGCAATTGCCAACACCTGCTTTGAAAGATAGCAAGACATTGCTGGCCAATTAAATTCCTTTTTGTTTTTTAAAGTTGCGAATAAAGAATTTGTAATAGACAATTTTAGTTAGGCTTATAATCATAAAACTCTGTTTCAAAGTGGTTTTCCAAACAACAAAGCCATTAGCCCTATGAAATAGCGTTGAAGAAAGCTTGCTTTTACAAAACTACCGTATATACTACACGTGTATTAGTCGCACTTTTTTGATCTTAAATGTAGTCCAAAAATCGGAATGCGACTGGAGAAATTTAGTAAACAGTTTTTTAAATTTTGTTACTTCCACAAATTTTAGTTTTCTAAATTTTGGAAAGTTTTTTAAATTTTATTCCGATGTTAAAAAGTTTTTTGAAATTTTGTAGAATTTATTTGGTAACTTAGTACGTTGTTTAATCGTCTACCTTTTTTGGCGCCTGCTAAGAAGGCCTCGCCAATAACACAATCTAGGTGTCTACTAAACGATAAATTTCTTAATCTTCTTGCTGGATCTGACCTTCGAACCAGCGACAGCAAAAATATAGTCTAGCTAAATCACAGCTCAGACTACCACAATATCTTCTTTATTAAGAAATATGCTCCAATCCACTTAGGAGCCCGAATAGTATAAATCAAAGCAACAGGTTAAAGCTCAATAGCTTAATTCTTCACAATCACGTAGATCACCAAAGACTTGCGTTCAAAAACTATGACTTCACACAGTTAACAATTTTCCAATTTTAAGTTACCACAACGAAACATCCAATTTTATATAATACTGCTTTTCAGCGAATCGTATTTATACCATTCAGTAAGATTACTCGAATGTTCTGACATTCTCCAAAGCAAACAACTATTACGTCATAATCAAAACAGGTCAATCGGATAGTTCTGGAAATTACTTTAAATTTCGTGAAAAATAAGCGGTGTTGCCATTTTTTCTTGTAAATAAAAATAAATTATTTAAATTGCTCATAAAACTGTCATTTCTTCGGCTATTTGAGCCGGACCAAAGCGAAATCAAAGATATTTTTTATGAGATTGTGAATCTACATAATTTGGGCGATTTTTAGGAACGGAACAGCGACTAATACACGGGTATTCAGAATTACTAAAATTTTCCAGAGAAATTTGACTTTCTACAAATCACACATGTACACGTAAATAGCTTCGTAACAATCGTAGGTTTCAGAAGTTAATCATGCTTGTGTGTAAAATAACCAACTATGACGTAAGAATGGTTATTGACTGTCTTGAATTTTTATGGACTTAAGGCCCGTTTCCACTACGAGCGTGGAAAAAAGCATTCTTTGTTTGTTTTATTGCTTTTTTTTTGCGCTCGCTTCAATTTTAACCGCTTGCTTCAATCGAAGATCAATAAAAGAGACAAAGAATGCTCTTTTCCACGCTCGTAGTGGAAACGGGCCTTTACTTATGTACCGGTAAAGGCCCGTTTCCACTACGAGCGTGGAAAAGAGCATTCTTTGTTTCTTTTATTGATCTTCGATTGAAGCGAGCGTAAAAAAATCAATAAAACAAACAAAGAATGTTCGTTTGCATGCTCGTAGTAAAAACGGGTCTTAATTTAATCTCTTAAGGCCCGTTTCCACTACGAGCGTGGAAAAGAGCATTCTTTCTCTCTTTGATTGATCTTCGATTGAAGCGAGCGGTTAAAATTGAAGCGAGCGCAAAAAAAATCAATAAAACAAACAAAAAATGCTTTTTTCCACTACGAGCGTGGAAAAGAGCATTCTTTCTCTCTTTTATTGATCTTCGATTGAAGCGAGCGGTTAAAATTGAAGCGAGCGCAAAAAAAAAGCAATAAAACAAACAAAGAATGCTTTTTTCCATGCTCGTAGTGGAAAAGAGCATTCTTTGTTTGTTTTATTGATTTTTTTTGCGCTCGCTTCAATTTTAACCGCTCGCTTCAATTGAAGATCAATAAAAGAAACAAAGAATACTCTTTTCCACGCTCGTAGTGGAAACGGGCCTTTAATTTTGTAAAAATGGTGTGGTAATACCGGTATGTCTAAATTCTTTAAATTTTATTCGTTTTGTGGTATACGACTAGTTTATTGTAAATCAAAATAGCGTCTTTTGATGTTGAATTTTTACATTTATTGCAATCATAAAAATTGTCAAATTAAAATGCGTCTTATATACGGGTCACTATTGAGAGGGGAGGTTTTAAACATTCGAAGAAGATGCGGCTTATACACGGGTATATACGGTAATTAGGTTTTTAAAACACTCAGCTCATAATTTATAACGATTGATGAAGGTTATACGTTCTATTAAATTCATTTAAAACCGAAAACGCAAAAAATATTGTTATGTGATAATAATGTATGCTAAAATTCACGAAAATGTTTAGAGTCTTATTTTTTGATTGACTGAAGCACGATCGTAACATGCGTGAACATGACAAATCGAACTCGATGTTTATTTCAGGCGGCTAATTTACTTAAAAACCTAAACGGTGTTTCCAACCTAACGAGTCTCAAATTCCTTCACATTCGCGATAATCAAATAGAAGCATTGGATGGCTGCAGCGAGAAATTGAAGAAATTGGAATACATCAACGCGAGGTTTGTCAATAGAACTCATTGGTCAAATTTCAATCACCTGACAGACTGCAACAACCAGTAATTATTATAGCGCTTGTAGTCACTTTAATGTCCTAGGATTTTTTAGCTTCACGGCTCATTTCACGTAGTTGCATTTGCGTTCCTAGTGAAGTAACTTTTTGAATAATTTTCTGGCTGACTTGACGAGCAATTTCGTTTTAATTACTTGCTGGCTGTTACAAATCACTAGTTACAGTTAGTTTTTAAATGTCAACACAACATGAAAGATATTTTTTTGTCAACACAACCAATCAACAATTTTAAAACCGCATAGCCCTACGTCACACAATGTTTAGATGAGCTTGAAGGCTTTGAAATTTTGTATTTTTGCCCAGATCATGTTCCCAGTAACTAACCGCTGCCGAAGCGCGTTGCGCAACAGTTAGTTACTGGCTCGTGATAACAAGCTACTGGCGATCATATTGGTGAGGTATACACGATAGCGTTCATGTTGCGCTGAAACTAGCTGCACTGATAATGTCATTAAAAGCGCCTCTGATCTGATGCATGTCGGGAAAAGAGGCTAAATAATTGTGGTGGATTTATTTATCTACTTTTCAAAGGAAAATTTTTTTTTTATCTCTATATTTATCCTCTTGACTCGCAGGAAAGCGACGAAGGCGCTATACATAGGGCAAGCAATTACCCCGACCTGCTTCCGGAGATACCATGATATTGCTGTCTGATTGAAATATTTTATTTGGTTGTTTAGTTTTTATAGAAATATAAACTAAATACCGTACTCTTTACTTAGTCTACCTTCAATAATTTTTTTGTGCTCCTTATGTTTGTGAATTACTGAATTAATACTTGTAAGTTGCTTAAAACTAAAACAAATAAGTAGCACCCCTTTAAAAAAATTTTGTATTGTGCTTTAATTGTAAAAGTAACTGTAACTTGTAAGCAATTATTTTTACAAAGCAACTTGCCCACCACCGGTTACCTTTTTGTTTTGGTTAAATTCAATTAATATTTGTGATATTTTTCAGAGGAAATGACATTAAATCTATCAAGGAAATTGAAAAGTTGTCTTGCTTGCCAGCCCTCAAATTTTTTCTTGCTGTAGGTATGCAAAAAATTATTTTATTTTCTTTTTGTAAGTGAAAACATAAAAGTTACTGAAAAAGGTATTCGATTTTACTTAAATCTGATGCTCGAAAGTTTTGCTTTTTACTACAGTAGGTTACAGTTGTATGAAAAAAAAATTTATTGTCTTCTGGCAATTATTTTACTTTAAAGAACTCGAAGGCACAATGTTGCCTGAAAGCATTATGAAAAAGTTTGATTAAATTAGAAAAAGCAGAAAAGCAGCGTTGCAACAGTTGCAGTCTGCCTGGACGCGTCTTCATCGGTAAAATATTTTTAGATAACCCATGCACCAGTGCAGAGTCCTATAGAATCGAAGTACTTGCGAAATTAAAGAGCCTGAAGCGTCTCGACAAAGACGAAGTGACCGCGGAGGAGAAACGAGAAGCGGAAGAATATCAATTCGACGATAGCAAGTCTGAGAATGACCAGATGGAGAAGAGCGATGATGCTGATGATTGATGCTTTTTAATTGCGAATCTTAAATTTCCAATCAAATAAATCTGCTTTTTTTTATCGTGAACAAACGCGCGTAACCCCTGTGTCCGTTTATTGTTGTCTTATTTTTTTTATTTTAGTGGCGGAAAATCTACGTACGTTTTTTCATGTCCTGCTTTTTTTATTACGTGGCAAAGATCGAAAATTTAACAACGTTTTCTCTTAATGCCGACTTTTTTAGTTTATTTTTTAAAAGTTTTATATCGTTTTTGTTATAGCTTTTATGTAGGCTATCTCGCTTTTTTAGCGTATTTTTAAAAGTAACTTAATGTGGTTGTAAAGCATAACCATTTTTAATAATCAGCGTCAAAATTCTTTTCAGTGAAATATTGTATGATTTTTGAAAAAAAATAGCAAAATTAGGTTTACAGTAGTTTGATGTTTACCTGTTTTTACCAATGTTTTTCTAATGGAAACATGATATAAGTTTATGTATCTTTAAAGATGATTATAGTTTCCTGTTTTTTTCATGTTTCCCCATATTAATAATAGGCCAAATATGTGATGTAAAAATAAATTTTTTTGAACTACGGTACTTTTCTACCAGTTTTTTTGGTGGGAAAATAGACAAAAAATTGATTTTATAAATTTGTAAAGTTGGCTAAATTCATTTTAAGATAGACATTTCCGAAGAGCCTTTCCGGTAAAATTGCAACTTTTTTAAAGCTTAGGTTTTACTTAACATAGAGCAATGTTTTTAACTTAAATATTTAGTTGTATAATGCACTTCTTTTAGATGTTTATAAATGATGTTCCCATATGGAAACATTGGAGGCTTTCCATCAACTGTTGCTGTATTTCGATACTAAGTGAAAGCCAAGACAAATTAAGATTGACTGTTTTGGTTATAAACAATAGGTTCTATATCACATGATTTTAAACTTGTTTTTTGATCTATTTAGAATAAGCCGAACTCGGATGTAAGCCTAATATAGCCAGTATAACTTTGGCTAATTAGTTACAATAATGGACCCCCAAGTATTCTATTAGTACGTTCTATTGTTGCTGCGATGGAAAACTTTATAAGCGCAAGTGGCATGATAACTCTGTTGATGGAAGCGCCAGCAATGTTTTGGCACACGAGCCATTACATCAAGTTTATAGACGAATATGAAATGCGTCAAATGCTAATGTTGCCCAGCCTTGTGTTTATTCCAATAACAAAGGATGAAAGCTTTCTAGGCTATAGCCTAGTAATTTCATTATGAGTTATTTTTTTCGAGTCAAGTCAGATAGAAGTATTTTTATTTATTTTTTGTTGAAGGTATGGGCGGTGTAGATGTTTACGAAAATCTTGTTTGTAGTTGTCAATCACCAATTTCAAGAAAGAAGTGGTACAACCCGCTGTTTAGCAGCATTCTCCTCACAAATGTGATCGCAGGTTAACGTATTTTAGGAGAACTTTGTTATGAGTTCCACTAGTATCTGCAATTAGCTCTTTTATTTATACGGAGTTACACGATAGTTATACGACTGAATCTGTAAGTTATACTTAATAGTTTATCACGCAGTTAACCACACTTATCAAACCAGAGAGAAGAAGGCAGTAGCGCCGTGCGCTATGACGTCACATACTATAACAACCCCCTTTTAAGAAGCTTTTTAGCGAAAAGGTTGTCTAAGAAAAATATTAGTACGTTGTACGAGCCCGATTAATAAACATGCACAAACTATATACAATACGGCACAAGCGTTATGAGTTTTACGCTACTTCATACAAAATCTCTTAAATGATTAGGAAAGCGTTTTTGTCTCACGCTTCGCCGCGAGGTTGGAGATGATGGAAAGACTTCATCTTCAAAATGGACGTGACGTTCGTCTGATGTCATCATTTCCTCTTTGGGGTCTCCCCCTTCGGTGGGGAGAGGGCGAATAAAACGTCTATTGCGCCAACAGACTCGACCGCTCGGTAGTTTTATGTGGTAGTCGCGGTTTCTCCCGACGCCGATGATGAGTCCCGATCGCAACCATTTTTTTGTAATATGGTCTTGAATTCGAACATGTTGTCCGATTTTTAGTGGATTGAGGTGTTTTGCGCGTTTATTGTATTCGGTTTCTGCAGCCACTTGTAGATTTGATAAAGCTGCGTCCCACTTGTCGAATTTGTTTTGCCAATCTTCCTTGAAATACTTCAGTTTAGCTGGGACGATTGAACGTAGCGGGGCGCCGTATAAAATTTCGGCTGGTGATAACCCATGGGCCTTGGGTGTGTTAATCCATTCGATTAGGCCGCTGCTAAACTCATCGCAGTCGAGACTACCATGCTCAGCAGTTTTGGCAACAAGGTGCTTCATGGCTTTCACTGCTGCTTCTGCGTGTCCGTTTGACTGTGGGTAATGTGGAGTACTTATGGTGGAAGTTACTCCCCATTTCTTGAGAAACTGTTGAAACTTGCTTGATGTGAATTGCGGTCCTCCGTCAGTTCTGATTCGTACTGGTACCCCTGTGTCCACGAAAAATTTTCTTATAGTGCTGATTATCTGATGTGAACTAGGGTCATGAGAGAACTCGCTGAGCTTAATCCATCCCGACAGACGGTCTACATAAACCAGGTAAGTCTTACCGGCATAATAAAATAAATCTGCAGATACGTCTTCAAAGGGTCTTGATGGGAGGGGATCGCGTTGTAATGGTTCCTGTTGCAAGCTTGGTTGGTGCTCTTGGCATTTCGTGCAGGCTTCAACGGTATTTTTGATGTCGCTATTGATTCCTGGCCAGTACACTATTTGACGCGCTCTTTGTTTTGTTCTTTCGATGCCTTGATGTGAGGCATGTAGCTTTGTCAGTATTTCTTTTCTTTTCTGTACCGGCACCACAATGCGATGGCTGTTCAGGAGAATTAATCCATCTTCGAAAGTAAGCTGATCTTTCAGCTTTTTGAAAGGTTGAGCTAATGGATATTCGTTTCCTTTTGAAAAGTTGCTTTTAATAGCAGTGATTAATTGTTGTGCTGCTTCGTCCTGCTGAGTACTTTCTTTTAAGTCTTCCAGCATTGGATCGATAAATGTTTCTTTTGTGACTTTTGGGTCTTTTCCTCTCAGAATTGTAGAAACGTTTTTGCAGATCATTCTGGTTGTGTCTACGTTTATGATATCTTCTGGTTCTGGGTCGCGGCACGGTGCTCGTGACAACGCGTCGGGGATCACATGGTCTTTGCCTTTTCTCCAGGTGGTGTGGAATATAAAGGCGCTGAGTTTTTCTTTAAGTCTCTGAATCCTGGGATTATCCACCATATCGAGTGTCTGGGTATTCAGGATTGACTCTAATGGCTTGTGATCTACTATCAGCTCGAATTTGGGTAAGCCTTGCAGATATATGCGGCATTTACTCATAGCCCAAACAACAGCGAGCAATTCCAGTTCAACCATAGCGTAGTTGGCCTCAGTCTCAGTTATAAAACGTGATCCTGCTTGAACCAATTTCCACGTTTCTTGATGTTTTTGCAAAAGTGCAAAACCTAGACCTTTCAACCGAGATGCATCTGTTTGCAGCATCGTTTCCAGATTGGGGTCGAATGCAACCAAAATATGGGGGCTACAAAGAATTTCTTTTGTCTTTGTAAATGCTTCTTCATGCTGGGGTGACCAGAGAAAAGCATTTTTTGGTTTGAGCAAGTCCCGAAGTGGGCCTGCTGCTTCACTGAGTAGGTGAGTAAATCCGCCCAGCTGGTTTGCCATGCCCATAAAAGATCGTAATTCAGTTATATTTGTTGGAGCAGGGAATTCAGAGATTGCTTCAATTTTTGTGGGGTCTGCTTTAATACCGTCGCTGCTCACTATATATCCGACATATCTCACAGCACTTTGTAGTAACTGCACTTTCTTCGGATTAAGAGTAATACCGTGTTCTCGACATCTGTTTAGTACAGCCACTACGGTATTCAAGTGCTCCTGTGCAGTTTCGCCTTGAATAAGAATGTCATCTACCACTTTTTCGACTTTTTCAATGCCTTGCAGAGCTTCATCGCCTCTTGCGCAATATTCGTCTTGAGAAGAAGCTAGTCCCATCGGAGCTCGAAGGAATTTAAATCTTCCGAACGGCGTAATGAATGTGGTAAAGTCTTGACTTTCTTTTTCTAAAGGTACTTGCCAGTATCCTTTAGTGGCGTCTAATGTTGAGAAAAATTTAGACGAAGAAGAAATATTCGAAATAGCTTCGGCAGGTGATTTAGATGGATGATATGGACGGCGTACGTATTTGTTCAATTTCTGCAAATCAATACAGAGACGAATTCCACCATTGGGTTTTTGTACAACGACCATAGGGTGCACCCAATCAGTTGCTTCTGTTACTGGTGCAATGACTCCGGCTTGTACGAGTTGGTCAAGCTCTGTCTTCACCATCCTTCTGAAAGCTAAAGGTATTTGGCGTGGAACAGGTAAAGCAAATGGAACAGCATCATCTTTCAAGGAAATTTTCATGGGTTTACTGTTCATTTCCCGTAATGTTGTGTCTTCAGAAAACACATCGCTGTACGATTTTATCAACTTGTTCTCAATTTTACTAATTTCTGCTTCAGTTGGGTTCTCTGATATAATGAATCTTGTGTTCTCTGCTTTTAATATGCTTGCTAATTTTCGAGGTGTTTTTGATGAATTTATCGGTTGAGGATACGTGTCAGGTAGAATGTTAACCTGTTGACATACGTACCAAGCAAGCAAAAAATCTTCTACCTCAGGACAGACGTAAATGGTTTCTTCCACGAATCGGCCGCAGTATTCGATGATGCATGGGAAAGTCCCTACGCATGTTACGGTCTGCCGGTTTACTGCACTAAGAGTGTCTTGATTTGGCGGCATTAGATTAGCAAGGTCTATTCCGAGCCGTTGAATAATGTTTACCCCAACAAGACTTGCTTCGGCACCTGTGTCTGGTGTAGCTTCTGTGGAACCTAACGGGTTACGATGTTTAAGAGAAAAAAGATTAACAGTTATTTTGGGCGCCGCGGAGTTAGCGAAATTTGCGTTAGCATTGCATCTACGCTTGATTTGTCCGGTTAACTTTTTCTTCGTTTCTTCGCGTCTGTTGAACCCGGGTTTGTTGTGAAAGCACACTGATGTAAAGTGACCTTTTTTGCGACATATTAAGCACTCTGTATCCTTTGCGGGACAGTGGGTTTGACCTTTTGGTGGGCAGGTCTTTTTACCGCATTTTGTACAGGGCGTTTTAGTGCGCTCTTTAGATTTAGAGAAATTTCGGCGAAATTTGCTTTGGTACGCTCTTCTCTCATTCAGCTGTCGGCTTATTCGCGCGTCGTCTAGTTTTGCTGACTCTTCCGATCTGCATAAATCAGTGACGGTCTGAAGATCAGGTAATGGGGACATGGCTAGGAGCTTTGTTCGAGTCTCTTTGTCATATATTCCCGACATGATTTTTGTGACTAAACGACGATTTAAACATTCATTGCACAAGTCTGCGTCTCTTGCCAAAGTTTTGATCGCGATTAAAAACGAATCGAAGTTTTCGCCCGCCGCTTGCTTTCTCTCTTCAAATGCGACGCAATCTAACGCTATATTTCTTTAACTCCGGATGTAATTTTTAATTTTGTCTAACACTTCGTCTGGTTTAAGTGTCGTATCATCCGGGATAAGAAGTACGTGTTCTACGGCTTCTCGCATGTCCATCGAAAAAAAACCGCGAAGCAATGCCAACTGACTGCTCAATGGCAGCTCTGTTGCAAGCAAGACCGTGGCATAATCGTTGTACGATTTACGCCATTTCGCAAATTCAGCTAACGAAATTCCCACCTGCAGTGTCGAAGGCTTTTGTGCGTCCGCTTTGGTTCGCCTTGCCTCGTTGTTAGAATTGTTGACGTCAATGGTTTGCTCACGTGATTCGCTTCTCTCGCTGTTCGCGCATTGGGCCAGCTGCTGTGGCGAAAATTTTTCGATTATTTGTTGCAATTGTCGCTGACTTTCGAGCTGCATTTGTCTCTGATTTTCGACATTCTGTTCTTGTGTTTGTCTTTGCATTGACAACTGTGCTTCTAAAAAAGTTTTTAACCAAGAAGGAGGTTCATCATTATTAATATTACTATTCGCGTTTTGATTAGATTGAGATAATTCGGCTATACGTTTGTTTGCTGCTTCTAATTCTGCTTGCAGCTCCCGCTTGTTTTTTGCCATGTCTCTTTTATCTTCAATCTTTTACAAATCTCCGATCACGAACTTGCAGTATACTTTTATAATGGTTCGTAAGCTTATTTTCTTTAAACAAATTTATAAGCTGACTGCCGACGACGCCATGTTATGAGTTCCACTAGTATCTGCAGTTAGCTCTTTTATTTATACGGAGTTACACGATAGTTATACGACTGAATCTGTAAGTATGCTTCGAGTTCGCAGCCCTGGTCAAATCGGTGAGAGTTTCTTGTCCATAAATGAGAGCCTTAGACATATCATGCTTTCTGAAATCCGTCATGAGGAATTGCATCGCTTTACGGCATCCATCACCCAAGAGCGATGCAAGATTTGCCACAAAAACACTCGTATGTATTGCAACAAGTGTAATGTCTGGTTACACTGAAGCAGAGGTGTTGTGTGCTGGTACATATGTACCATGAACCAACAAATAATTGAAATGCAAATCGGGTAAACAAATAAAATTTTTATGTTTTATCATTGTCTGGTTGTAGCAATTTTTGTTTGTAAAACTAACCCGGACACACTGCGTTTACTATCGCTTCTTGAGGGATCCTTTATCTCTTGAATTTTTTTTTCTGTCCTGGTTCTGAAATGGGGATTCCGTGTTAGTTTCACTGAAAAAAATCGACTTCTTGAAAAGACCTGGATGTTTGACACGAGGTGAAAACACGAATAATTGCTGGAAAGCAACTATTCATTGTTTAACCCTTTAAAGGACATAAAATTTTTAGCAAAAATATGAAAAATTTTTTTAAATATATTTGACGTTTAGATGATAGACAACACATTTATGCATTTTTTTTTAAATATTTATTTTTATTTTTGTTTATTTTATTATGGTACATATGTGTACCATTGTCCCTCAAAGGTAATTTTAATAAAAATTTTTTTTGAAACTTTTTATGGGATTTAGCGATAGTTGCGACTAATACTAATCTACTGCAGATAAAATAACGTGCTGTAAGATAGTTGAGCTTTATTCTGCGTGATAAGCAGAAAAACAATTGCGATTATTTACGTAACAGAGATAAATTTTACATTGTAAGCACATATTATTTGTTCTATTTTGAAGTTTTTTTGCTGGTACAAAGCTTGCATCTTTGCCTTTTTTCGACTTTAATCATCGTGTGTGGCCCAGCACTTTTGCAAGCTTTAAGATATTTTGGGGGCTTTGGTCCGTGCTTGATGGTACTTTGTGGTGCTTGCCGCTTGCGGTTAGTATAGTTCCCGATGAGTGACCTTGCAATGATGCGGCGATAGGTCTTTGAGTCAAGTTGTTCTTCTTTATTGCTTATCTTATTGTAAACAATTTCAGCATTGTTTATGGAAATATCCAGCAGATCATTGACAATTCGAAGATAGTATTTATATTTTGATCGATGATCAAACTGGTAGGTAACTTTTTTTTGATCCATAAGATCAACACCACCCATAAATTTATTGTATTGCTTTACTACAGCAGGGCAATCAATTTCAGCTTTTTTATCTGTTCCCTTTGATTTTCGTTGAATAGAAGTCACAGGATAAGTTGCCACATAATTTGATAACATGTTGACAGCCTTGTTATCTATCCATTTAGTGAAGAATACTCTTTCACTTTCAAAACAAAGCATTTCTCCTCTTTTCATGTTTTTTTCTTCAGGAAGCTGATTACTCTTGGGTAGTTTTTTTCTGTTGGAGCGTACCGTACCAGCACACAATATACCTTTTTCAAGAAGGTTGTATTGTAACTGTGGAGAATTAAAAAAATTGTCTATAAAAATATGACAGTTTTTGTGTGCAAGTTGCTCAGTGAGCAGCAAAACAACTCCTTCTCCTAGACCATGTTCAGTATAGCCAACTTTTTTTCCAGTGTATAGATCAAACTGAAACAGATATCCAGTGACAGCATCACAACGACACCACAATTTAAACCCCCATTGCACTGGTTTTCCTTTTACATATTGTCTAAGTATATTATGTCCTTTGAATTTAATCATATGTTCATCAATTGATTGATACATTGTTGGTGACATGGCCTTCAAAAAACATTCATTGAAATGATGAAGTACAGGTCTCACTTTATAAGCTCTGTCATACTCTGGGTCACTTTTGGGCTTTACTGTAGAATTATCATTAAAATGAACATAAGCATGAAGCTCCTCAAATCTTTTCAACGGCATTATGTTGGCAATATACGAGACATTTAGATCTGGATCTGAAGACCAATAATCTCGAATGCATGGCAATTTGTGGTAACCCATCACAATCTGCATTCCAAAAAATGCTTTCATTTCATTCACAGTTGTGTTAAACACATGACCTTTTTGTTGACTATATAACATAGTTTGAGGTATTACAATTTTTGTTAAAAAGTCCTCAAACTTGGTTAGCACCTCAAAAACTAAATATGGAGTTATTTCTTTGCCATCAAAATTTAATAAAATATTACCAAACTGAGCAGAGTTATATTCTTTTAATTTATATTTTGCAGCAATAGATTTTTGTTTTGAAACTGAAATTTTCTTCCAATGGAAAACTGTTTCATTGTGTGTAGAATTACAACTTTCTTCAACAGAACATTCTTTTGTGTCAGCTGCAAAGTTTTCTGGAGGCTCAATTGTCACTTCAATTTGTTCAAGAGGGCTTTCTTCCAACACTTCTATATCATTTTTCAAGAATGATAAATCTTCTTGATCAAGAATAAGGGCATCCTCAGTATCACTCTCATCACAAAATAAGATTTGACTGACTTTTTCATCTGACAGTTGGAAAAAACGTTTCTGTTTATTAGACATTTAGAATGTACGTATATCTAGTTCTATAGAGCTAAAATAAATTTAATAAATTTGAAATGCAAAACTATAACATAAAATTCAATGTACAACTTAAATAAAATTACTCCAACTTAAAAAAAACAAAACTAAATAGCAAAATAAACAAAATTTGTTTGAAAAAAGTTATCCACAGAATAAGCTTGTGTGTACTAATTCTGCTACTGTATTTTTTTATAAATAGGTCTCAACTAAAAGCTTTAATAAATAAGATACTAAGAAAATAACACCTGCATTTAAAATAAACGCCTTAAAAAATATTAAATTATACTATAAAAAAACTTGAGACGACAAAATGCTAAATGCTTTTGTTTCAATATTTTACCTTTGAGGGACAATGGTACATATATGTACCATAGCAAAAATTTTATTATTTTCCTACAAATTCAAGAGTAAATTTTGTAAAAAGTTGTAAAATATCTAAAATATGAAAAACCTATCTAAACATAACAAAAAAACAGTGAAAAACAATCTGCCAAAAAAATTTCAGGGACGTTTAGTGACATCCAAATTTTCAGTTAATACTACAAACTTTTACCAACTATTTTTTTTGAAAAACGAGTTCAGAGTTTCCATTTTTTTATTTAAAATGAAAAAATAATTCTTTAAAAGGTACCAAACTAAATCTCAGCCAAAAAGTTGACTTACAAAAGTAGCTATGCCAAAATAACTTTATGGTACACATATGTACCAATGTCCCTCAAAGGGTTAATATATCATATTTTCCAGGTACTTTCAGAAATTATAACTATGTTAAAATTAGAAATGTAGTTTGCTTTTTTTAATTAAAGCATTTATACACCCAGATGCAAAGTTTTGAATATACGTGAAGTGCTGCAATTTATGGTCAAAGTTTCTAATCAGCATTTTATAAGAAAAATTTTAAACATCAATTAGAGCGTACAAAAATCGTAGCTTACTCTTTTTTCATTTTTTATTACTTTTACGTCGACTCCATTATTGCAACACAAAATAGTCGCAATTTTCTGGTTAAAAGAAAGACCAACTAATTAGTATTGAATCAAGTTGATATTAATTTGGGTGTAGGTGCGCTCAGATCGGACACAACAATTTAATGTGCAAGCACTAAAGAATTAATATTTGACAAAAACATGCAGCAGCCCAACTTGTATTTGCAATCAGAAAAAAAGGTTTTTAATTGTTATTGGTTTCAGGAAAAGATGCACTACCGACAGGATTTTTTTTTCAAGTAAAAGCCTTTTACAGTAACGACCTTTTTGATGCATAATAGGTTATAAATAATACTGAAAATTCGATTTCATGGATAATTATATTGCAATAAATCCAGATACAAACCATTAGACTGAGAATCTTGCTCATGCCACAACATTAATAAATTAATACCAGAAAAAGAAAAAGAGTTGCAGATTGTGTGGGTGCATGCAACAGTAGCTTTAATTAAATTTGAAGATTAACTGACATATTTCAAAACTAACCAGCCATTTCTATCAGCACTACATGAATTTGAACCTAAAATTAGGTATACAAATTATTGAAAAAATTTTGTGCCAACCAGGGCCATAACTTCGTCAGGTGGAGCCCCGGTGCAAACATCTATTATGGGGCCCCCATTTTTTTCTGTACTTAATATTCAATTGAGCTGCTTTTCTCAACAAATGAATCATTGAAGAATCCGGGTTATAGAAAGATTTTTCGATTGAAATAATGAGTCAAAAAAGCATTGAGCTGAACAGGTAAACAGAGCTGAAGCTAAGTTTACTCTGCCTGTAAATTAAAGGCTATAATTGGAATAAAATTTCACCAAGGTTGCATGGTTCAACATAATTATTGTGATTGCAATGTATTCAAATCAAAATAATGGCATAGCAAGGATTTCGTGGGGGGCAGGCTGCAACAAAATTTTTTAATAAAAGTTTAATCAAATAAACATCGCAAACCAAAATCTTTTTATAATGACAAAAAAATTATGTGCAACCTGTAATGTCTTGAAACGCCCCCAGTGATACGCGAGCCATACAAAAAAATATAATAGATTATATTTAGTTACTACGACTAATCATGCATCTATATCTCTATTTGGATTATTTCAAAAGGTTGGAGTGTTCTTTCGGGAATCATATTTGCGAATGGACATGCCAAAAGAGTAGATGAGCCAAAGACATGGTTATGATATTCAGAGTAGGTTAAACTTGATTGGAGCAACTAGATGGTGGTCCAAGCACAAATGTCTTTGAAAAATTTTTGGCACATTTAAAGATGGTTCCAGCGGCATGTTCTGCAATGTAATTGAAGTTCTGTATTGTGTTTCTACTTCTGAAAAGTTAAGTATTAAAGCGCGGTTTGATACCAGTGTCATGTCAGATAATATGATTCGATATCAACATGTTTTGACAGCCATTACTTATGTACGCATCATGGAGATAACCTCTGCACTTTCAAGTACTTGCAGACTTCTGGAATGGATTTGATTAATACTTTTAATATGGTGGAAGCTACGAAAAAGGATATTCAATAGATTCATCGCGATTTCGCAATGGTTATAACCAAAACTGACCATTTTGTTCAACAAGCCAATGAAGTTTTGGAAGAACGTGAATGTGATGTCTTGATTGAAAGCAGCTTTCCTGCTAAACGGGTTCGAAAAAGTAAAAATGAACCCTTGGATGAACGTCTTTTAGACTCAATGAAAAAGTTTGAGGTCGATGTACATAACAGAATTCTAGATCAAGTGGTTCAAAGTTTGCATGGAAGATTTTCTACGCATAAAAAGTTATATGCTGACTTAAGCTATTTCGATCCCAAACGCTTTTCTGAAACAGTTCTTCATGGGATTCCTATCTCAGCTGTAAATATGATATGCAACCTTTTGCCAAATAAAAGTTCAGATTCTCCTGTTCAGCAAGATCTTTGGCAAGAGCTTTTGGATTTCGCATCAAAATGGTCGGAATTAAAAACAATCTTATCTGAGCACTGCACTGAATTGGATGAAGCAAATGATCATTTTTTTGATTTTATTATTGATAAACTGTTTACAGGGTAATGTTTTGACCTTTTATCTCACTGTATGATAAAACTCGAGCCTGTAATTACTTGATTCCTATTTTCCATACCGATGGAAATACTATTATTTTATCAAAATTTTGTTCTGATATTATCATCTAGCACTTTTCGCAGGTCAACTGTGCTGATACTAATAAATTTTCTTTCATACAACTTAAATTTTAATTTGTTTTTAAAAAACAGATGACGAAAATGTGAGATCAGACGAAAGCCCCAACATTCGAAAATGTCGATTCCAAAATTGTTTTCTATGCTGTTATACTGCGATTCGGAGATATAGAATCTGCAGAAGTTATCCTCTTCCATATCAGGCATATAAAGTAATTCTTACTCTTTCCGTTACACAAGTTGGTTGTGAAAGAACCTTTAGCAAGCTGAGATATGTAAAGAACCGTTTAAGAAATCAGCTAAGCGAAGATCGCTTGAATTCCCTTCTTTTGATGTGCGTCGAACGAGACGTTTTGTTACGCATTTCGAACCGTAGCCTAACATCATCGACGAACTAGCAAAAATGAACCCAGAAATGCAAAGACTGTTCCTCTATAAATAGTGTTTGATAATGTTTGTTTGTTAATTCTAAATATGCTTTTTTAAAATGGGCTAAGTATGATGTAGTTTGTAAGATGAACCGTGTAACGTTTTATTAAGATTTGCAATTAGTTGTCAAAAATGGGCCGGTTTTATTACAAAGTTCCCGGGCCGATTGAGTTTGCTAAGCCACCCCTGTGTGTGTGTGTGTGTGTGTGTGTGTGTGTGTGTGTGTGTGTGTGCGCGCGCGTACATTGACTAAATAAATAATTTCTCTCTTCACTTTTAAAATGACCAAGAATATAACAATCAATTCCTATTTTTTCATATTCGAGCAGGTAGATATCCTTGATATTTGAGGTATAAATATGGTTCATAAAATAGCCTATGTGATGTGAAGATCAAATACCGTTGGATTTGGATTGAATCAAGTTTTTGAAAAGACTTTACCATTTGATGCTTTTGTAGGTTAAATTTTTGCTGATGGAATTGATTATTTCATTATAATCGTTTCTGTTATGCAATAAATTTTACTATTTTTGGAAAAATCAATTCGAATCAGAAACAGGCAGGTAAATACTATTTTGTAGTTAATCATGCCAAAACAAAGGTTTCGAGAAAGTTCTTTTTCAAGCGATACCAACTCCGATTCTGATTATTCGACTAGTGAAACTGAAAAAGATTGGCAGCCACAGCCTAAAACAAATACTGCAAAGTACAAATCTTCTGATAATTACAAAACACAACAGCGCGGCTACCAAAACTACAAGTACGACTCCGTTCCTGAAATCGATTTAGAAGAGCTTGATATCCCAGAAAGAAACCACGTATTTGATTCAAGCAATAGGTCTGCTGATGCTATTGGCCCAGCTGGTGATATGCATTCTCCGGAAACGATGTAAGAATTATTTAGTTATTGAAAAGTAGGAATTGCTTTACAGCAATGTCTAAC
Source organism: Diplosoma virens (assembly GCA_963680785.1). NCBI lineage: Eukaryota > Metazoa > Chordata > Ascidiacea > Aplousobranchia > Didemnidae > Diplosoma > Diplosoma virens. The sequence continues at coordinate 11,950,305 of OY796896.1, forward strand.
TTTCTTCTTTTATTCTTTATCTTTTTTAAAAATTTATTCTGTATCTGCACATGGCTATCTAATAGCCTTCACAATTACATTAAACTTACTCAATTGAAATTGGCGATGCATATTTTGCCTATGCTTGCAGCCAATTTGTTGGCAGCAAAGTTCTTCAATGTGATATCGCAGTCGTTTAGAAGTAATTACTGGCAACTTATGTATTTAACGTTTTGGCCCGGTGTATGAATCCCACATTTTCCGCTTCAAAGTCAAAAAATCTCCGGAAGCCGGTAGGGGTAATTGCTTGAGAGTTACTCTTTTGCTTATAGCCCCTCCGACGCTTTTCTGCGGTCCGCAAAATTAATATAGAGATTTAAAGAAAAACAAAAATAATTGTTAGCCAAACCGGACTAACTAAAAATTAAATGCTTAGGTATCTGAGAGAATCACAAACCAAAGTTGGTTGTAGAAGGGTTTGAAGTTAAGCTTACAGAGAAATTTATTTTGCAGGGATGACATATTTTTCCTATAAAGTAAGTTAATTTTAAAAAATAAAGGAGTTTAAAACTAAATTTTTTGCCTCTGATTTCTCTCAAAGCCAGGAAATCCAAATCTGTTTAGTCGTACCTATTTGAAACAGATCTTTTTTTCCGGAATTCTAATATCTTACGATTTGAAGCTAAAATTTTTTTAAATGTCCATAGGAACTCGTTATAACGTTATTACAGAAAAAAAAAACAGAAGTCATGCTTAAAATATATAGCTACAGGGACAAAGCTTTTTTAATCGTAATTGTAGAATCTAACAAATGTAACCGCCAGTGATGGTTTTAATAAGATGCAAACGGTGCGGCCGCACCGAGCCCACCTAAAATACATCAAAAGGTAGCCTCCTAAACAAGAAATTGCTTTATTTTTTCATAGTAGCACCACGACATCGATGACATGTCAAAAATAAAATAAAAACTTTTTTATCTTTTTTTTTGGAGATAACTTTATTTTGAGACACTAAAAAGTGGCCTCTTCTAAAACAATGACTCTTTTTTAGAGACTACACTGATTTAAACACTCAACAGTGGCTCGCCCTAAAATGAAGACTTTTTTCAGAGATAACTTTATTTTGAGGCACTAAAAAGTGGTCCTCCAAATCAAACGGCAACTTTTGTTAAAGATGGCAATGCTTTGGATCAGTCAACAGTGGCCCCCTAAATTGAAGACTTTTTTTTTTTTAGGGATCACTTTGTTTTCATACACTAAAAATGGCCCCCGATACAACAAGGGCCTTTTTTAGAGTTTGCTGTGCTTTGGAACACTAAATAGTCGCCCCCTTACTTTTCTTAATTGCACCGGGTCCCCCTTTTTGTAAGGTCATCACTGGTAATTACTATTTCAATTTTACCAATCTTTAAAAAAAAATATTTAAATATTTAGAAACATATCAAAACAACCACTCAAAAAATCGTCGACATCAGGACTTATGTCAACTTCAAAATTGGTTTTACTTCATTTGTTTTCCACAATTCTCATCTACTTACTGGTCTATCCACTGATCAATGGAATTTGGAGTTATTTTGTTAGTGTATATGGAGAAATGGCGTAAGGACAAAATGTTATTTTACCCCTAAAAATTTTTAGTTGCTAAATTTAAGTTCCAAAACTGAACTTAAAGTGCAATTTTGGGGTCTTGCAGTAAATGCGTAAAATTTTTGGCCACCGGAGGTTACGCCGATTTTAACCTGGTCTAGATCAGTGCTTTACGACCTTTTTGCTGTGGTAAACCAGGGCTGCGAACTCGAACTCGAACTCGAAGAACTCGGCAATTTTGGCCGAACTCGAACTTGAACTCGAAAAAAAATTTTCTGAACTCGAACTTGAACTCGAACTTGAAAAAAAGTTTGTGATGTTTGAGTTCATTTAAGGAGTAAATTTGACTATAACTTTTCTCAGCGTTGGTGCCAAATGATAATAATTGGTGTCCTCTTTTATTTTGTTTAATAATAGATTAAAATTGGTAACATTGATGAAAAAGCATTTTTAACATGCGCTCAGTTTTTCGCGGTTGAATTATTCTCTTAACTCTATTCTGACTGTATTTTTTCAACTCTATTTTGTGAACTCGAACTCGGACTTGCAAATTTTTTGTGAACTCGAACTCGAACTCGATCTCGATTAAAAATGCTTGGAGTTCGCAGCCCTGTGGTAAACTTTCACACTTTTGACAAAACTGAAAAAATCTGTAGGCCTGCTGTACACCCTATTTTTAAATCATGCTTTGAAGTCTAAAACAAAAGCTATATACGCTATAAAAAAAATAGGCTATAGAACCCTTTCGGTTTTCGCCATAATTATACAATATTTTTCATTGCAACAAAAGATTAAATGTTTAAAAAATAGTAGGCATTCTAATTGTCGGATAGACCCGGTACTCTAGGGTGTTTTATGTTTTTACCATTTTTAAAGTTCAAAATGCTTGGGGTCTCGAATAGTGGGGTTTGGGGTAAAAACACGGCACCCAAAATTTCTCTTGCAAAACAATTAAAGAAACCTCTGTTAAATACTTAAAACCTGTTTTTCTTCAAAAGTTGCAGTTTGGGTCAGCCTCTCCTGTTTTTTCAATAAAAGTAGTGATCTATTAAATTAGAATTTTTTTAAAAACATATTTCCCTGTAATTTTGGTGCTTAAATTACAAATATTAGATCCCGGAAACATTCTATTAAAACTTTTATTTTCTATTGCAGCTAAGAGCTATCAAATGTATTATGTGATTATAGGAAGTTGATGCTTCCGCACATTTTGGTACCAATTTGATTGCTTTACGACAAATTGTATTTGAGATAGGAGAAACACGCTAAAGTTAGAATTTCAACCGTCGCGTGCCACATCTTTATGACGTCGTAAAGAGCTTTGGATGTCGTATTTAAGACCCTTAGCTTTTTATCATCATCATTATCATCATTTTCAAAAAAACATTGAATTAGTTCAGTGTATTTCCCTTTTCCAGCATGTTTTTTTGGGGTTGCGGGGCAGCAGTTCGAGTAGGGATCTCTAAACATCTTGATCTCCTGCAACTATAGTGACAATTTTGCTGATGGAATTTCAAGACGTGACCAGGCCAGGTTTTCAACATAATTCCGCCAGCGAGTTCTAGGTCGCCCTCTAGGCGTTTTGTCACTCAGAAGAGCATCCATTAGTTTGTCTTTTTGGGGTTGCGAAGACCCTAGGTTTTTAAATTTCCAAAATGGTGAAAATATAAAACAACATTCTGTACATCCCTTCAAGCTGATTGATTTTTGATTGTACAATCAGTGATGGCCTTACAAAAGGGGGACCCGATGCGAGAAAAATAGGGGGTACTTTTTAGTGTACCAAGTTTTTTTCGTTCCAAAAAAAGTGATCTCTAAAAAAGAAAAAGGTTATCACTTTCAAATGTCCAAAATCTCCTTTTTTGTCGTAACACCGTAGTGTTCTCAAAAAAAACGTCTTCACTTTCAATTGAGTGCAATATCCCGACTTTCGTTCTATAATTAAGGTGCAGACAGGGCTCACTTTTTGACGTTTTTAAGGGGGGCCCGGTGCGGCCACTCCGTACTAATAAGCCATCACTGTGTACAATACACCCGGTTGAAAAGAACTAATTATAAATAAGCGAGAAAATGTCCAGGCTTGCTTCCCGTCAAATTTTTGTTTCAATTTACTTGCGTGAAATAAAAATTGGGATGTAGCCTATGGTCAGTTAATGTAAAGGGTTTTTAATGCATTTTCATAGACCTATTTAGGCTTATTGATTGACGGCATACAGTTATCGTATTGTTTAAACCTAAATTTTATTAATTGTTTTAGAGCAAGATGGCCCACCCGCGGCCCTTTTAAGGTTTTTGTGCGGCCCAGTTGACATATACTAATCCAGGGATGAGCAGACTACGGCCCGCGGTATAGATGTGGTGATATGCACTCACTTTGAACCATAGTTGGATAGAATTATGTCCGAAATAACCGATTTTACATGTTAATTACTTCTTTTTAAAGATCACCACAATTTTGGGGGAATGACAATCAAACTAGAGATCAAATCGAAGTGAAGACCTTTTTTTTTTTTTAGAGATTACAACGACTCTGGGAGAATATAGCGAAATTTGAAATGAAATCGAAGTGAAAACTTTTTTTTTTTTTTAGAGATCACTATGATTTTGGTGCAAAAAATAGAGTGTTTTTTTGTATGGCCCGCCATTGTTTTTTGTGCGTCAAAATGGCCCTCGGCTCATAAAGGTTGGACACCCCTGTTTTAGAGCAACGACTCCAGTTCAACTGAATGCTAGCAGCCTAAGTGCCGGATTGCGCAGACATGTTTCGAAAACTCTGTTCAAATTGTGATATAAAAACCTCGTGTGAAAAGATAGCAATATAAAAAAGAATTACTTTATTGCAGCCTATTGGAAATTGTAGAAATAGACGCATCCTTGGAGAGTTTTTAGGCCTAAAATAGCTTTAATATACAGGGTGTCTATAAAGTCCTGCACACATTTAAAATTTTAATATCTCAAAAACCGCATAAGGTAGAAACTTTAAATTTTCGATAGTGAATTATATCACTATAAAGTTTTTAAGTTATTTTATTGTTAAAGCAAGCTTAAGTCATTTTTAAGAAAGGTGTAAGTTTGCAACAAAGTATGAAACATGTTGACTATTCAACAAAAAGCACAATGTGTTCTTTGGTACCACAAATTGAAATCACCAACTGCAGTACAACGTAAATTTAGAAATGAGTTTGGACAAGACCCTCCTCACACTAACAATATTTAGAGATGGTTTAAAAATTTTATGGAAACCGGCAGCATTTTGGATCGCAAAAGATCGGGTAGGCCAAGCATTGATGAAGAGACTGTTGATGCTGTGCATGTAGCATTTCATCGCAGCCCAAGGAAATCAATTCGTGTTGCATCAAATGAACTTGCTATTCCTCGAAGCACAGTTCACAAAGTTCAGTTCAGTTCAGTTCAGTTTTCTTTTATTTCTGCTCCGCCACATGAACAAAATAACAAAATGTTGAAAAGTTTGTGTGTTGTTAAAGACGGGGTTAGAAAAAGGAAGAAGCAACAAAACGAGTTGACGTTGTGTCTTGCTAATTAGCGATGAAAGGTGTGACTTGTTGTTTAATATAGAAGCAAGGTTGCTTCACCTCATTATAAAATTGTTTAAATAGAAAGAGAAAAAGAAAAGAAAAAAAAAATGTATAGGACCGAGGTTATTTGCTTAATAAAACACTGCTATGGGGGCGGTGCAATGGTGGGACCATAGCAGAGTTCGGCTGGATGAATATGATCAGTCCTTAAAAATATGTAAAAGCATGAACATATTCTACCAGCCCAACAGGCAAACAAACCCACCGAAAGAAATCCTGTTGCGGATCATAAGATCATTTCTCGAACAAAAACCTCAGTAAGAAAAATACAAAAACAAAAACATTACACCATTAGTAAAAAAAAAAAAAAAAAAAACAAAAAGAACACAAGAACAACATAAGAAAACAATAAAAAAAAATAAAATAAAAAAAATCAAAAAAAAATCTACAAAAACCGATGCAAAGTAGTAACAATAAATAGTAAAATAAAATTTATGCAATAGCTAAAAAAATTGTTCAGGTAGAAACAAGAGTGATCCTGAAGAACTTTTCTTGAGTCTTTTCTTGACCATTGTAGAGTTGAAGATTTTCAAATTGTTCAGTTGTTTTCCTGAAACACAAGAAAAGGAAGACCAGCAAAAGATATTAAATGATGACCTACGTAACAGTTTATTGGTTTGATTGTTGTTCAAGGAAGAATGCTTTAGATTTTTTAACAAATGTACTTAAGGATTTACATAGTTTTATTTTTTCAGGTAATTCATTCCAAATTTTTGGGCCAATGTATCTTATTGATTGTTTTGTTACTGTGTTTTTGCATGATATAGGTATGATTTGAGAGTTACTTCTAGTAATTACAGTGGAAGTTTTTCTTTGAAATATATTGTTAAATGCTGACGGTAATTGCTTATGGAATGATTTGTACATGAAAATTGAAATATTTAATTTATAGAGTTGTTGTATATTAAGAATATTATCTTTTGTTATTTCTTTGTTGCGTTTTTTTGCGGGATTAGTGCAGATTATCATATTAATAAACTTGTTGCAGATTTTTTGTAATTTATTAAGTAACACAGAGTGTCCATAGCACCAAGTTGTAATGCAATACCTTATATGACTCAGAATTAGTGAATGAAAAAGTGTAAGTAGAGCTTCTTGAGTTAGAAAAGGCTTTACTCTCATTACTGCGTATAGCGATGATTTTAGTTTGCTGATTAGCATTGCCATGTGGTCTTTCCATGTTAGGCGTTCATTGAATATAACACCTAGCAATTTGACTGAAGTGACTCTTTCAATTTGATTTTTTCTAATAGTTAAAACTGAATCTTTTGACAATGTTTTTGTGGTACGAGAGCTAAATAAAATGTATTTTGTTTTTTTGACATTAAGGGAAAGCTTATTTGCTATTAGCCAGTTGTCAATGTTTTCGAGTTCTTTATTTCCTTTTTGAAATAATAAATTATTGTTTTTTGCACTAAGGATGATCGTTGTATCATCAGCAAAAGACAGGTTGTTGCTATATTTGAGACATTTTGAGAAGTCATTAATGTAAATTATAAACAAGAGTGGACCGAGTATTGAGCCTTGAGGTACCGAGGAAGAAATAGGTTCTATATTTGAAATACTTGAATTATAATCAACTTGTTGGGTTCTTCCAAATAAATAACTTTTAAACCAATCATGAACTGTGCCTCTCACACCATAATGATACAATTTATTTAGTAATATTTCATGATTAATAGTGTCAAAAGCTTTAGACAGGTCAAGAAAAATTCCAAGGCTATTCATTTTTTCTTCAAATGATGTTGCTATTTGATCAGTAAGCAGGGAAGTAAGATGACAAGTTGAGTGTCCTCGTCTAAAACCGAATTGATTTTCACTAATCAAGTTAAACTTATTTAAAAAAGAATATAAACGAATATAGACAAGTTTTTCAATTATTTTAGAAAAACAGGAAAGTAAGCTGATAGGCCTGTAGTTAGAAACATCTTTGGGACAACCTTTTTTAAAGTTAAAGTTTTGCATAAACGACTTCGGCTCCATGCTTACAAGTTACAAATTGTTCAAGCTCTTAAGCCGGATGATCACCCTTGCCGAGCAGCTTTTACTGAAGAAATTCTTCAGCGCATTGATGATGACAATGACTAGCTTAACAGTGTAATGTTTTCCGACGAAGCAACTTTTCATGTATCCGGAAAAGTCAATAAGCATAACATTCGAATACGGAAATCAGAAAATCCTTGCGAGGTTGAAGAAAAAGAAAGAGATAGTCCCAAAATTAATGTTTAATGGTCAACATGTTTTATACTTTTTTGAAAACTTTTACGCCTTTATTAAAAAGGACTTATTCTTGGTTATTTTAACAATAAAATAACAAAAAAACTTTATGGTGGTATAATTCACTGTTGTTTTTGAGATATTAAAATTTTAAGTGTGCAGAACTTTATGGACACCCTGTATATTTCTTCCAATCAGCAGCTCCAATATTACTGTAACCTATAGATTTACAGCACTATTTTGTGTCGGACTCAGTCTCGTGCGAATTAGGCTCTGTTCCGCGCATCTATAGAATTATTGGGTTTGAAAATTTAAATTTTAGTCGTAAGTAAAGTTTATTTTTTTGTTACATAGTTACCGATTTTTTTTCAGAACTCTTTTGAAGCATGTAGTGGAAGAGCCGGCTTACGACTTGGAATTAAGGCAACATTTTCAAAAAATGAGATGGCTGTCCTGGCCTCCTGTAACAGCTGAAAGCGTTTCACTTCTATTGGCCTCCACAATTAAGGATCATCTTTACTTTCGCCGATATACTTAACACACATGGGCGACAAAAGTTGTTGTTTTTAATGGGAAATTCAACTTTTTTGTATATTTTTTAGAAAGCTCTTCTGTAATTTTTTTAATTTTTGTTGAAAATTTTATTAAAGTTTCTTTTTGAAGAGATTCTATTAACTATAAATATTAGAGGTGAGCTTACTTGACTTTTGTTCTAACCAAATGATAAAATTCTCATGCGTCTTGCGCACCGAAAGATTAGGGACGGGCAATGACTACTTTTTGCCACTTTCTGTTCGGCGCATATTCATAGTCTCAACTCTAACCGTAATTTTTCAATGGCAATTTTTGTAGATTTGGAATATTAATTTGTTGGATTTGGATTTGTGTCGAGTTAGCTTTCAACGATCCAAAATTGTTCAAAAACACAGTTTGTAGTAATGACTGCGACTCGCATAAAGTTTAGTACTGTGAATCAAAGTTTACCTTCAAACGACGTCTGTCTTTTAAATCTAAAGAACGAACTAAAATTAATTATGAGTCAAATGCACTAGCGAGCTATCCGTAAAATCTTGGCAACTTTTGGTATACCGCGTAGAGGGTGACGGGGAAATCCCCCTTACTTTCCTATAGTTGTAACAAGGTAGTCCAGCTTTTTACTTAAAAACTATTTGGCCTCATGGTAAATTAAGCTTTCGGTCTTTGATTTAAAGAGTTGTCTTTCAAAAGATTGAGAAGTAGACTAAAAAATATTTAATTTTCCAATGAGAACATGTAATTTAGAAATAGATGGCTGGGCAATAATGATAATAGTATGGCAAGTTGAAAACATAAAGTAATCAAAAATATAACTCTTCAAGTTTTTTGATTTCTTCCAAATGACTTTTAGAGCCTATACAATTTGATGCTTTGGATCAATAAAAACAAGGGCCAGACAACTTTAAATTAAACGAACATACTTTCAACGAAAGCTACGCCAATATTATTACCATTAAAAAAGGTGGTTTAATCAATTGTTTTGAATAAAAATAACTACTTAATGGCGTAAAACAACTTTTATGATACCGAGCGACTTAGTTAATTTATTCTGAAATATTTAAAATCACTGAATATTTAACGACCGATAAAAAATTGATTGGTTTAATGTCGAAATTTGATAACAAAATAAGCCTTCATTTCATGCATTTTCAAATTATAAGTAGCCTCTTTGGTAAAATATCAAGTTTTACGTTGTATATTGCAACTCACACTACTTGACGAATTTGACCAATTCTTGCAGTAGTGACATAGGCATGGCTGGAGATAAGAAATAATGCCATAGGAGCATTAAATATCACTAAAATGCACAAGCATCAACAGCAACCACAAGTAAAAAAAGAAATCAATCAATTATAATGCCACGACGACAGTTAACCTTCAACTAACATCCTTTCTATCTTAGTTCGATTAACATTTTCCATAAACGTGTACTCAAAAATTACTTAATGCGGTTAAAAAAACTTGTTTTGGTGTTTTAAAGTCACCAATCTCTCTTTAAGTCCTGTTTCTTACCTATTGCTTTTAGAGCGAAGGCAGTGTTCTTATCACCTTACTTAAAATTATCCTTGCAGCTTTGCAAAACCAATTGCCATGTTGTTTTCTTAATACGACGGTCCTCTGGAATGGTAATTTGAGCCATGCAATGGAGGAGATCCCAACGGAGGGGCAACCTTCTTCTGTGGATTCTGATATTTAGGCGTTCTGCTTCGAATTTCTTCCAATGAAAGCTCTTCATCATCTGGATGCATTAATTTACTGGTAGAGGAAAGTGATTTAGGACCACTTAGGCCAGCGCTACCATCTCCTTCAGCTTGGTTATTTCTATTTTTTTGCTGAATATTAGATGCTGCAGGAAATAAAGGCTTTGGGACATTGCTAGCAGTGTTTCTTTCTTCACTGCGATGAGCATCTGAATCATTATTGTTAGTAGAAGTCGGATGATTTGCTTGCTGAGACATTCCTCCACCGGGTGCTGTGTTTGATTCTGAAATAGGAGGACGAACAGGTCCCATTACGTTCGGACCTCCAACTGGTCCTGGTCCCATTGCTCCAGGACGCATTGGACCTGGTGGAATCGGACCAGGTGGCATTGGGCCCATAGGCCCAGGTCCCATCATTCCTTGATTAGGCATTGGCCAACGCATAGGGTTATTCATTCCCATAGGACCCATAGGCATGCCCATATTTCCCATGGGCATCCCCATCATATTCATTCCCATTGGACCACCTGGCATCATACCAGGCATACCCATCACAGGCATTCCCATACCCGGAAAACCCATGCCAGCACCCATAAACCGATTGGTAGAATCATTGTCATCACTGCTTTCATCACTGCTTTCATCATTTTTTGCTCGTTTACTTTTTGGTCCACCATCTCTCATTTTCTTTGCATGCTCTTCTTGATCTTTCTCAGGGATTCCTTCCATGCCATAAATTTCTATCTCAACATCAGATCTTCCTTGCACAGAATTGGGAACAGCAGAAATGTTTTCTTTGTGTACCTAAATAACAAGATTAAAGTTAAATTAAAATACTCATTAAAAAACTTAATAACTTTTAAATTGAAGTACATCTTAAGGAAAGAGTATGTTTTTCTTGACCATGTTATTATTGTTATAAGCAAATTGCTACATTTATTATATTATTATAATTAAAATAAAAATAATACATTTTATAGTTGAATGTCCACAGTTTTACTAGTGAAAACCAATAAACCTTATTCTATAGAGCAGGGGCACCAACAAGACGTTTGCAAGCATCAGTTTGCTGCAAAGACCACATATGTCACCCACAAGTCTGTTTTAAAAATAGCACTACTTACTTTTAGATAATATATTATACAGGAAAACCGAGCAAATGTTTTTTTGGAAAATATTTTGGAAAAGAGCAAAAAAATCTTCACATTGATCAGATGCCAATTATCGACAATACTACTTTATAAATCAAAGCATTAACTTTTTTTTTTGTCTTCAATTGTAAGTGCAGTCTGAATTTTAGTTCAGGGGGCATGAATTCAAATTTTTTGTCCAATTCAAAGTGAATAGCAAAAAAAATTCTTCACTTAGCATGCTGCACAAATTTCGGCCTGTGATAGATTTGCTGGCAAAAATTTGGCCTGTAATGGGCAGAAAGTAACCCTGATATATTGTAGAACAGTTTTCTTCTTTATTATTTTTTTATTCAAAGGAGTTTATTCTTTGTGGGACATAGAAATTATTTTTTAATTAAAATTAAAAAAAATTAATAACTTAAGAAATGAGCATAAAACTACAAATAATTTCTCAAGTAATTTTTTGACAATTTAAATTGTTTTTAGTAAACGCTTTTGTAAAAAACAGCAATATTGGCAGGATGGTAAAAGGGTATTTTTTGTGAATGCAACAAAATGATTTTTGTTCAACTTATACTTTCGTTAAATTGTTGAGTTCAACTTTCAGTCACTTTTCTTTTAATCTTCTTCTCAACAATCAAGCTTTTGACATCCATGCTTTGTGAAAACAGTTGTAATTACTTTTTTCAGATAAAATCCTGTAATTTTATTTACAGTTTTCAAATCAATCTGTTGTATAAAATATATAAAATGAAATTGATTTCAACTATATGGCATTTCTGGTTTTTTTCAGTAAATTAGAAAACTAATTTTTTTAATTTATCTGGTACAGCAGCCTGTGGTAGTCAAAGGATAAATCCTCGGCCCCAGTCCTGTTTGTGTCTGACCCAGAGTGGATGCCCTTCCAAATGACGACAATGACACATTCAATCATTGAATGAAGATCTATGACTTCCTCTTCTATTTTAAACTTGTTTTATTCTGAACCAAATAATAAATTGTAACACGAAATTTAAACAAAGCAGCAAGCAAGTTTAAAGGAAATTTTTTGCTGTTATTGTTAGCCATTTTGCATGATATAAAGATGGTATTTTAAGCAATTCCAAATTATCAATCAACATCATCTTTATAGCAGACCAGAAAATATGGTAACCAGGGTTGTGGAGTCAAAGAAAGTTTTTGCGACTTCAACTCTGACTCCAGAACATCTAAAAAAACAAGTTCGACTCCCTAGTCTGACTCCAGCATGACTGTGAAATGACTTCAACTGTACCTAAACTGTGTCACTTTGGCAACTCTGCAACTGTGCAACCCTAATTTAACATGAAACATAGCCTTGAAAAACAAAAAGAACTTCGACTCTACCAAATCTAAAAAATAACTCTGACTCTGACTCCACAACCCTGATGGTAGCTTTAGGAGGCTTCCTGATCTATACTAAGATCATCAACAATTTTATCATGCAAAATTAAATTTCTTATTTCTCATTCCAACTCATTTCCACATAATTTTTTTTATTGTCCTGAAAATACACCAGGACCAGCAGTTATTAATCTATATTATTAAGAATATGTTGTAGAGGCAGCTACACACAAAAGGCAAATGGTGTACTGTAATGGCCTGCTTAAAAACTCTTCTAGACTACTTATGCCACCATTTAATGCACCTATCACTGGAGCAGTTCCATCACTTCCAATAACATACAGCTTGTCATTCAAATCAGTTTTGAATTTTTCATGTAGAGATGCTGGAATTTTCACACCATTGCCAATTCTGAGGGAAAAGATGAGAGAGAATGAAATCACCATGTTGACCAGCCATTAGATAATATTCTTAAGTTCTATTGTTCCAAAATACCTTTCATCTGCTTTCAAAATTGGTAATATTGCATCTTTTTTTCATCGATGTGCACATCATTTGCCATGCAAAATTGTTTCTCCACTTATTGCCTCAACCCTAACCCTCTAAGCATTTTTATGTTTCTCTCTCCTCTTAGTTTACTCCTGCCAATTACATAAATTACATCTGTTCATCCAACAATGCTGAATTCTCAAAAACACTTATTGCAATAAACTGGCTCTGTTCTTTGAGAACACCTCTTAATTTGTATTGGGCAATGGGAACAGAATGGCCCACTTTTCTTTAACATTGTGTGTAGTTGCCTCCATAAATATTTTTAATAATATAAAAATATAAAAAAACTATTGGTCTGGTGTATTTTCAGACCAATAAAACAATTATGTGTAAATGTGTCAGAATGCGAAATAAGAAATTTTAAACTAATCAGAAATAAAAAAATTCTTAAATTTGCATAATAAAGCTATTGCTCAAAGTTCCACCTCTTTACCATGACAAATGGCTAAATGGCAGCAAAAAATTTTCCTCAAACTTGCTTGTGTTATGATTTGAGTGTTATGAGATGAACATCAGCATCATTATTTTTTATTTCAGTTCTGCTGTAGAAGTATAGTGAAAAATTTGTAAGCAATAGAAAGTAGAATGAAAAAACAACAAAACAATAGTCAAAAATATATTTTTGAAAGTAAGTGTGCATGGTTGCAGCACCTTTTAAGAAAAAACAGAAGAGAAAAAAATAAACAAAAAAAGTAAAAGTCTGATCAAAGTCATACATATGTAGCCACTGATTGTGTTGACAATAAAATAATGTAACAAAAAGAGTTACAGAATTAGCTAACAGACTTTTATGTCAAGAGCATATATGTTATGGATGCAATTTCTTTCTACCTAGCCATTTAAAAAAGTGGCATATAGAGTAACAGTTTTGCCATTAACACAGGTAATTCTTGAGAGGGTTTTTACTGCATTGCTTATCATTTGCTCTGATTTGAAAACTTCAACAATTGAGAGCATATAGGAGGCAATATTATTCCTGTATAGAAACAGTTTGGTAAAAACTAAACAATTTAATTCAACATTGATTCTGTTGTGTTATATTTTGTAAAGAAAATCTTTCTGTAACATTTTGAGTTTTATTGCAAATGTATTTATTCTAATCTATTGATTTATAGTGAAAATTTGGTAAAATTTTCAAAATTTGCAATTGCTCAAAACATTTTTAAAAGCACTATCTCAATTTAACAGAGCTGGAGCTAGAGTAATAATATTAAAATGCTCTGGAGGCAGAACATCTTCAAAATAATGCCTGCTCTGGAGCCCTGGTACTACTAACCTAATGTTCTTAGCCTTTTTAACCTTGTGGCCTACTTTTTACCAACTAATTTATTATTGGGCCTGCAATAAAGTATGGCAGCAAAAAAAAAAAAAACCTATTACTTGCACTCACTTGTTTACATGAGATCAAGTGTGGTCGAGTGTCATCGGCAATGTGGTCAAGTGGTTAAAGTGCCAGGCTCATGACCAACACAGTCTCGGTTCAAAACCCACTTGCACCATTCTGTTCCAGATGGTAGGTGCTTTCATGCAGCCTGGGCCGTGAGTAAGTCTGTTCATTGATTTTAAAATGACAGACCGAAACCGAACCTACCAAAACAGAAGGGTATTTACCCATTCCGATGTTCAGTGTGGGTCTGCTAATCGGCAAACGTCCTTTTCAGGACAGGGCAATGCTAGGATAAAACTGCCCTTTTCAGGGCACATTGCCAACAAGTTCCGAAGACCCACTATTCTTCAGCTGAACATCGAAGGCCTCACTGCAAGCAAGATGAACGTTCTTCATCACCTCACTATGCAGTTTGAGGCACTCGTCATCCTATTGCAGGAGACCCACTGCACTGATGCAGAGAAGTTGGTACTACCAAACTACCAACTAGCTGGGTCTTCTTTAAGCAGGAAGCATGGCCTTGCCACGTTTGTCCACGAGCGACTGAGATACACGCTTTTGGACCAATCTCCACCAACATCGGAGATCGAGTGGTTGTGTGTGGACGTTGATGGCTATAAAATAGTCAATGTCTACAAACCACCGCCAACGCGATTGCGAACCCTGGATCTCCCAGTGTTTCCTCACCCCTGTCTGTACGCTGGCGATTTTAACTGTCGTCATGCTGACTGCGGTTACGACAACAACAGTCCGGACAGTGAGTGCTTGGTTGGATGGGCAAGTATTAATTGTCTTGCCCTCCTATATAATGCCAAGGACGCTGCCAGTTTTTATTCCGGCTGCTGGAACACTGGCACCAATCCGGATCTAGCTTTCGCTAGCATAGGTCCAAACAGTCGCTTACCAGATAGACGTGTCCTTGACAAGTTCCCCAGGTCACAACATCAACCTTTGCTTATTACACCACCAAGGTTTGCTATGGCAGTGCTGAGCATGCCTGTTAAGCGATGGAACTTCCGCAAGGCCAAATGGAGTCACTACATTGCTTTGACGAATAAATTCGCAAAGACTTTGTTGCCGCCTGATTCACTTGATGTGGATGCGGCTTACCAGGACTTCTGTAACACCATTAAGAAAGCAGCCAAAAAGGCTATCCCACGCGGGTATCGAAATAACTATATTCCGTGTTGGGATGCAGAGTGTGAATCCCTCTATAAAACCTTTCTGCAGTCTCCTCAGGGAGACGACTCAAGTTTGGCTGCTACAGCTCTGCTTGCCAAGCTTGACAGAAAGCGGAGGGATCGATGGTCCGAGGCAGTTCGGAGCATTGACTTCTCACATTCTAGTCGAAAAGCATGGAGTATTTTGAACAACCTTACTGGTAGGTCATGACACTCTCCTCGTCACTGTCCCGTTTCAGCCGATGCTATTGCATCTCAGCTGGTTAGAAATGGGAAATACGAGGCTGTTGATCACAAGTCATCCCGACTTGTCTTTCAAGAAGTGTCTGACCTTTGGAGGGCCACAACACCAGATGCAGTAAATATTTCTGACAGTTTTTTACAGAGAGAATTTGCTGCTGCCCTTCAACATTTAAAACCAGGTAAAGCTCTGGGACCTGATTCCATCTGCCCAGAGCTTATACTCCATGCCGGAGCTGCTTTGCAGTCCTGGTTACGTGACTTCCTTTCTTCCTGTTTGCACCGACTTAAAATTCATAAGATCTGGAGAAGAGCGCTTGTGGTCGCGATCCCAAAACTCGGAAAGCCCATGGGGGACCCAAAGAGTTATCGACCGATATCTCTGCTCTGTGTCCCCTACAAGATCCTCGAGAGGCTTATCTACGCCCGCGTTGAACCATTAATCGACCCACTGCTCCCTAAAGAGCAGGCTGGGTTCCGACGCGGGAAGTCAACCGTAGATCAAGTTGTTCTGCTAACCCAGAACATTGAGGATTCTTTCAAGGCTAAAAAGAAGGCCGGTGCCATATTTATCGATCTGACAGCTGCTTATGACACTGTCTGGCACCGTGGCCTTACCTGCAAGCTGCTGAGACTACTTTCGGATAAGCACATGGTCAAAATGATCATAGAGCTTGTCCGAAATCGAAGTTTCACCCTTACCACCGGTGACAGCAAGCAAAGCAGGCTATGCCGTCTTAAAAACGGCGTTCCTCAGGGATCGGTCTTGGCTCCCCTCCTATTTAACATCTATACATACGATCTTCCTTCCATGATTTCCAGAAAGTTTGCTTATGCTGATGATTTAGCATTGCTGCATTCTTCTGGAAACTGGAAGGACTTGGAGGGGACTCTAAGTCAAGACATGTCCACACTTTCAGCGTATCTCCAGACATGGAGGTTGAAGCTCAGTCACACTAAGACGGTGACGACAGCCTTTCATTTAAATAACCGAGAGGCCAAACATGAGCTAAAGGTCTACAACAACAGTAGACTTTTACCGTTCTGTCCAACCCCTACTTACCTTGGGGTAAAACTGGACAGATCGCTCACGTTTCGTCACCATTTAGTGGCATTGCGCAAAAAACTATCCTTGTGCGTCACACTGCTGAGGCGACTCGTGGGCTCGGGATGGGGTGCTGGTGCTAAAACACTATGCATAGCCACTTTGTCTCTAGTATACTCAACAGCTGAGTACTGTGTGCCAGTCTGGTGTCGCAGTGCTCACACTCGCCTCATTGACAGTGTCTTGAATGACGCCTTGTGCATAGTCACTGGATGCCTGTGTCCCACTCCAATGGACCACCTACCTGTACTCTCAGGCATCCAGCCAGCTGAGCTTCGCCAAATGGGAGTGACATTCTCCTTGGCTCACCTTGGATCTCTGGACCCCGATCATATCTTGCATGGTCTATTAAGTGGGTCCTCAGATACTGGCCAAGTGAGACTAAGATCCAGATGCCCGTTTGTGCCAGGTGCGCGGAATCTTTTGAACAACCTTGCCAAACTTGGCATCCGTGCCTCTGAATGGACAAATCACAAACGGAATGCGGAGTACTGTGAAAATGCTTCCAGGCTCCATGCTTTTGTGCCCGAGACCGGTGCCAGGCCTGTTGGGATGGGCTTACCCCGAGCAGCTTGGGTTAAGCTCAACCGCCTGCGGACTGGTGTTGGGCGATTCCAATCGTCCATGCACAAATGGGGTCTCGCTGCTTCACCGAATTGCAAGTGCGGCGCCTCTGAGCAAACCGCAGATCATGTACTAACAGCGTGCCCTATACATTGGGCACCACATGGAGCACGAGGTCCGACGGTTTTGGATGACGAAACTTGATGCTGGCTTAATGACATCACTGCCAGCATCTGATCCAGGCAGTGCAGTAGCCTGGGATAGTAAAAGGATAAACCCTCGGCCCCAGTCCTGTTTGTGTCTGACCTGGAGTGGATACCCTTCAAACAACGACGACGACCATTCTGTTGTATCCTTAGGAGAGACACTTTATGGCACATTCCCCTACTTGGTGGTCCTGGCAAGCAGTTCTAAATTCTAGTCATATCTCTTAAATTACAAGCAGACAGCAATATCTTGGTATCTCCAGAAGCAGGTCAGGGTAATTGCCAACTTTATGTATTAGCGCCTCTGTCACTTTCTTGTGAGTCAGGAGGATAAATATAGAGATAAAAAAAAAGTCAAGATTTATTAAGAGTTGGGGCTGGTTTCCACTTTAAGTGTTGGTGGGAGAGTATTCTTTGTTTGTTATATTGACTTTTTTGCTTTGCTTAGTGCTTGAGCATGGAAAGAAAAAAAATCAATTAAACAAACAAAGAACACTCTAGCCAATGTTTAGTGAAAATGAGCCCTTAAGCTTAGAAAGTAGCATTTAGATCAGACATGGGCAAACTACAGCCCGCAAGCCAAATCTGGCCCGCCAGCTCTTTTATTCTGGCCTGCCGGATGTTATCGATATGTTGCAAGACTTATTATTGTGAAGCTTCAATAAGAGTGATACATGCTAAATTATGATGTCACAGGTACATTTGTGCGTGGCTTGACGCAACAGGGTTTCTAGTTTTAACCACGAGTAATGTACCGTATTTCTTAGTTTAGTGCTTTTATCAACAGTTCCGTCAGTGCGCAAGGCTAAGCAAAATAGACATTGCTAAGTTGTTGATAAATTATATTATTAAAATGAGTGCAGCGAAGAAGCGAAAAGTTGATAGTGAGAGAAGAGTGTTCAAAAAGGAGTGGACAACGAAATACTTTTTTACCGAAGTGGGATCAACAGCGGTATGCCTTATTTGCCAAAAAAACGTTGCTGTTTTGAAAGAATACAACATCCGCCGCCATTTTGACACCAATCATGCGAACTACCATAGCAGCCTGTCAACTCAGCAAAGAGAGGTAACTTCTCAGCGATTAGTGGCAAATTTTCGGATTCAGCAAAGCTCTCTTTTTCAGCAGAGTGCGGTTCATGCGTCAATCACCAAGGCAAGTTTTTTACTGGCTTTCAAAATAGCACAAGCAAGCAAACCATTTTCCGATGGAGAATTTATCAAGGAGTGTATGGTAGAGACAGCAGGTCTCTTGTGTCCAGATACAAAAAGCAAATATGAACAAATCAGTTTATCACGCAGAACCGTAACTCGCCGTATAGAACAAATTGATGAGCACTTAGCTAACGAGTTGAAAGGGAAAGCAGATTCTTTTGTATTTTATTCGTTAGCGCTGGACGAAAGTAATGACGTAAGAGGCACGGCACAGCTTTTGATTTTCGTCAGAGGGATTAATGACAATTTTGAGATAATAGAAGAACTTTTAGCAATGGAGTCGCTAAAAGGGACTACTCGAGGAGAGGACCTTTTTCTCAAAGTCACTGGTGTGATCGACAGGTTTAAATTACCATGGAACAAACTAACGAATGTCACCACTGATGGATCACCAAGCTTGACAGGAAAAAATGTTGGACTGCTAAAAAGACTTCAAGACAAGATGAATGAGGAAAATGCTGGGGTGGATGTTATTTTTTTGCACTGCATTATCCATCAGGAAGCCCTGTGTAAATCTGTACTGCAGCTCAATCATGTAGTGACGGCAGTGGTAAAACTGATCAACTACATAAAAGGGAGAGGACTTCACCATCGCCAATTTATCAAGTTTCTTGAGGAAATTGATTCCGATCACCAGGATTTGCTTTATCATTCTCATGTGCGCTGGTTAAGCTTGGGTAAAGCATGTAAACGTGTCTGGAACCTTAAAGAGGCCATTACCTCATTTTTAAAGTCAATCGGGAAAGCTGATGAATTTTCTGAGCTAGAGGACAGAGATTGGCTCTGTGATTTTGCTTTTTCTGTCGATATCTTAACACATATGAATGAGCTGAATGCAAAGCTGCAAGGGAAAGAACTCTTTGCTCACGATATGTATACAAGCGTTACGGCTTTCAAATCAAAATTGGCTTTGTTCTCAGCACAAATGACAAACAATTCTTTTGTGCATTTCCCCACACTACTGACAATGAAAGAAGCCCCTAAACATGCAAATAAATACAGCAAATCACTAAATGATCTGCACCACGAATTTTGCCGTAGATTCCTTGATTTTGAAAAACTCCAAAAACCATTTCAGATTATTTCGGCTCCACTTTCACAAGTCGCTGCAACAGCACCACAAGAACTGCAGTTGGAATTGATCGATCTTCAGAGTGACTATGTTTTAAACGAGAAATTCAAAACCCTGAAGCTAAGTGAGTTTTATGCATCGCTAAGCAACACCAGATTTCCAGAAATTCGAAAGATGGCACAGAAAATGCTGGTATTGTTTGGTTCCACATATATTTGTGAACAGACATTCAGCCTGATGAATTTCAACAAATCTAGCCACAGGTCTCAGCTGAGTGATGCACACCTCAAATCTATCCTGACTATCTCCACAACCAAAATGATGCCAAATTTCGATGCTTTGGCAAAAAATAAAGCTTAACAATGCTAGTAGTTTAAATTAGATTTTGTTTTTCGGTTGTATTTTTCAGTTAGTTGTTATAATTTAATTTTCCGTTGTTTTTGTCCCTTTGTTATTCGTGTGACAAACTATATGTGAGTGGCGGCTCGATCACTTGGCCCGCCACTCTAAAAACGATATAATTTTGGCCCCTGATTCAAAAAGTGTGCCCACCCCTGATTTAGATTATCAGGTTTAAGATGGTTTTGTTCTTTCAATCTTATCACAGTTATTATTGAGGCTTGATTCAGGACAATAGCTATTTTGACCATAATATTTTGTTCTATAACATCATCATGGTTCTGCAATTTAACATAGCAATATCTTATTTCAATAGAAAATTAGTCCATTTAGTTATAAATACATCCTGGGTTTTAAAAAATAATTTTGTATGTGCACTTTGAGATTTTATATTAAAACAACTACTGTAGATAAAGTTAACATTCTAAAGTTTTAGAAACCTGATAAAGGCTTGGGTATGTTGATAACGTTTGTTTTTTTGAAAAATGATTTTAATGTTTATAACTAAAATAAAAAAATGTTATATTTGCTCTGGTTGTTGTTTAGTAAATGTTACTTAATCAATCGATTGTGTATTCAAATAATGTTTTAGTACCAGTTACTCAAAAGGGCCAAAAAAATGATTTATTGCTAAACACTATAATGACATAATAAAAATAAGCAATATGAAATTACTTGTGTTCCAAAAAATCCAGTAAGCTTTTTACTGACAGAATTTTAACTATTATAAAAATTAAGCAAAATGCTGCTATTTACACATATCAAACGCAAATAAGTCAATAAAAAGAGCTTTGCAGCCTACTGATTACAAAGCACTATACTAACTGATGCACAAAGGCAATGTCAATAAAAAATTATATGTATATAAAACAACAAATAAGAAAATGTATTACTGGGCCATAATTTAAAAAAATTAAAGATTGGTAACAGACCTCTAGCCACAAGAAAAGATTGTGTACACAATTATGGGAAATGGAACACTTGATTGTTAAAATAGCAGATTTTTTTATACCTAGTTGGCTATCCTAGCCCCACAACTAAGAGATTGACTATTTAAGCCACAAAAGGTAAAACATTTAAATCAAGATCAGTCATTGTAATTGTTACAGTCTTGATATAAAAAAGCTAATTATTTTGGAGCCTCTTCAAGAAATCACTGTAAGCAATTTTTTTTTAGTGAAACTAACCCAAAATCCCTGCTTCAGCACCAGGATGGAATAAATAAGAAAGCAAAAGAAAAAGAACCATCTCTAAAAGCAATAGTGACTGCAAGGGGATCTGGGTTAGTTTCACAAACAAAAATCACTTATGGTGACTTCTTGAAAAAATCCATTATTTCATCCAATAAACATTCAGCTAGACAGAAATATCTCAGCAGTTTCTAAAGCTGCAACTTTTGCTGATTCTAAATCCTCCCAAAAAAAGAAAGAACTATCAAAGCAAGCTCATTGAATCAATGTGAATGCAAGAGTGCAAGACTAATTTATTACAAAATTAGCTTTTTAATTTATGCTTTTAGCTGACTTTTTGAGCAAGTTCTCAATTGCTATGTCACTAGGCAAATTTATTAGAAGCTATTTTGATCTGTATCATGCAAAAATATGAAAATATATACAAACAATAGAATGTTTTTCAAATATTATAAAACTGTTGTTTTTGAAATAGAAAAAGTAAATAAATCTTATAAAAAATTGTTGTGGATGTTAAAATCATAAGAATAGAACTCGCACTGAAATTGAAAAAGTTAATTAACTGCATAGAAGTCTTTTTTGAAACCTGTTAATTAATTCTATTGTTTGCGTTCACTGCTTTATAGGTAGATCACGTGCAGCGATCTTAATGAAATCTGATTGGCTCACTTACACATGGCATGCACACTATAAATTGAGATGTTGGTAAATTTAATTCCTCTTTCAGTTGTTGGTGATTAAGTGGTTCGGTGGTTTAGTTTTGTAGAGTTTGTAGATCGCAAGCGAAACTTGGGTAACTTTCGTTTTGCGATTGCATTGTTGGCTGCATCGTTGGGAGCACATTGGCTGCACATTGTTTGTATAGTTAACTGCATCGTTTAAGCAGTATTGTCGAGAAAATAATTGTGGTCGTTGGCTTCTGAAAGCCTGTTATACCTTCATATCGAAATCTCAACTTTAATAAATATTATATAGCCATAAGACGTGTGGGAAAGCCAGCAGTGTGATTGGGGAAGGCTCAGATAGCTTCCCTATAGTTTGAAGAATTTGGAGCTAAAGAAGAGAGAGATTCGCTGTGCGGTCTACAGTAAACTTTGAAATTAACAGTGGACTAATAATAAAATAAAAATGCTTATATTATTTTGATGCATTTGTACTGTTTTATAAAAAATTTTTAATTTACAAAAGTCATTAAATTTTAATAAGATTAAATAAAAAAAGCTCTTACTGCTAGCATTTCTCACAAAAAAATTTGTTTATCACTATGCATATTGCCCATATGCAAGAAATATAAAATAAGCAGTTTAACCTAAACTAGAGTTGAAAACATGATTCAAATTCTTGAAAAAAAAATATATATATTACTCTTACAGGAAACACATGACACAAAAAGAACATTAAAAGAAAACCCACAAGAAATTCAGCAAAATCAGATAACTTTTCTTGTTTACTAAATGAGATCATTTTTTAACATATTGCGTACAACAAAAGACAAGCATAACAGAAAATTTTTTGAGGTGCATTGATTCAAAAATTTATGCATATGATTTTTCAAAAAACAAATATTTTAAAATTAAATACTTCTAAAATATCATGAATTTACATTATAAATTATTATCTTTACTTTATAACAGTATGGCTTACTTGCATACAATGTATTGCCAGACCAGGACCAGTAAACAACTTTTTATGACAAACAAAACATTTAAAATGCTTTGCCTTTTGATGTTGAATCAAGATTTTCTCATCATCAAATATGCGGTTACAATACCAACACCAAGGTTTAATTGGTCTCTTCTTTTTACGACCCATTAAGAAGTTTTTTTTATTCTTGTTACTAATATATTACTGCAATACAACAAAAATAAGATAAACAAAAAATTTTACTTTCATTGCTATAAAAGAGATTGAGGCAATTAAAATTTTACATCCGATTATAAAATAAGCAATTGCAAGTTGAATGAAAAAACTTTATCAGTTTCTTCGATAGCTAGATATTTCAGGTCTTTTTAAGAAGTCACCTTAAGCGATTTTGGTTCGTGTAGCTAATTCCGATTCCTCTGCGATTACTATCGCTTTTTGCGAGATCTTTTTTTTTGATTTTTTCTTTAATCCATGTTAGTGCTGAAAAGAGATTTCGGGTTAATTGCACCGAAAAAAATCGTTTACGGTGACTTCTTCAAAAGACCCAATATTTCTACAAAATTTTGTATTGATATTGACTTTTGACTACAAAGCTTCAGCATCCTCTTAACTTGTACAGAATATATTGTTAACTTTTGTTTACTCTAGAGCTCTAATTCTAAACTGAAGTGTAGTTTTGAAAAAATTAACATGAAACAAATTCTTGAAAAATGTGTACTAAATGAATTTTTACAGTAACCGATAAAAAAATTGAAAATTGAAGGCTGGTGTTCCGGAATAGGATTTTTACTTTTTGAATTAAAAATGCCGAAATGACTTTGGCCACTTATATTTATATTATTTTTTTGACCCGCCATTGTTGCAGCGGTGTGATCGTTAAAGCGGTAATAATTGATGTGCTAATCCCCAGGTTCAATTATCAAAGTTTTTTTTACATATTGAAAATAATTAATTTAAATTCAAACATTCAAGTACCATATTTAAAATATTGCAACAACTACATCTAGTGGCGTACGCAGAAATTTGGACAGAAGAAGGGTGGGTGGGCAAGTCGAAAACACAATTACTATAAGTGGTCCTGGTCAGGATCCAAAAACTTTTCCAAATTTATATTTTAAATTAAAGTAAGCTTAAAACTCTTTTTAGAGTGCCTTTTGCAATTGCATGAGTTTTTTTTACCTAACCATAAACGCAACCAATTTTTAAATATCAAGGAAATTTTTCACGAGTTTACCTCACTCGTAGAATCAATGGCGTACGCAGAAATTTGTCATGGGGGTTCTTGCAAATCGAAAACACAATTACTAAAAGTGGTCCTGGTTATGAGCCGAAAACTTTTCCAAGCGTATAATCCAAATTAGAGT
This sequence comes from Diplosoma virens, assembly GCA_963680785.1. Lineage (NCBI taxonomy): Eukaryota > Metazoa > Chordata > Ascidiacea > Aplousobranchia > Didemnidae > Diplosoma > Diplosoma virens. The sequence continues at coordinate 11,974,531 of OY796896.1, forward strand.
AAGCAAGCCTATTATAGTTTTTAGAGCTGCTTGCAGTTGCATGAGTTTTTTCGCCCACCCGAAAACGCAACCATGAAATATCAAGAAAATTTTCCACGCGTTTAGCTCACTGATATAATTGAACTAATTCACCTCAAATCGAACTCAATTTTAATTATGTCTACCAGTGGCGTGCGGTCAGGGCATGCAAGTCATCCGTTGCATGACCAAATTTTTTGGAATTGCATGACAAACTTTTGTGCCATGAGATTAGACATCGATGAATTCGATGAGAAATAGTACTTGTTTCGGATGAAATCTGAGGCCGATCCGGGAGGAGAGCCTATTTTTTTGTGTTATTTTCGAGAATATCGTGAATTTAGGACGAAAAGTAAGAAATCGGAGACTGGTTAGAAGTGATGATCTTTTTTTTTTAAGAAATCACTGCATTTTCAGAGAAAATACATTACCAGAAACGATTTCAAGCGATGACCTGTTTTTTCTTTATAGATCACAGGATTTTGAGGACGAAAAGCGCATTGCCCGGAACGATTTCAGGCGATGACCTTTTTTTTTTAGAGATCACTGCATTTCCAGGAGAAAAATGCATTACCAGGAAAAATTTCAAGCGAAGACCTGCTTTTTCTTTAAAGATCACAGGATTTTAAGGACAAAAATTGCATTACTCGGAACGATTCCAGTCGATGACCTTTTTTTTTAGAGATCACTGCATTTTTAGGAAAAAAATGCATTACCAAGAACGATTTTGTTTCGAGATCACTAGATTTTAAAGCCGGAAACTGCATTATCTAAGAAGGATTTCAAGTGATGACCTTTTTTTAGAGATCACTGCATCTCTGGGACGAAAACTGCATTACCAGGAAATGACTTCAGGTAATAATCTTTTTTTTTAAAGATCACCTCGAATCTAGGACGAAAATTGGTCTTGAATAAACCCAATTTTATGACCCAGTTTTGGCATGCCAATTGCATGACTAGTCTCAAAGGTCACCGCACGCCACTAATGTCTGCAATTACAAAGCATTGCTACAAAAGCACTCTGTGGATAATAATTTATCTTGTAATCACATACTGACATAGGTGGGCACGAAAGTACCGCGGTACTTTTACTCGGTACTTTTGAATTATCCAATTTAATAGTAATAAAAAAACTATTTTTGAAATATTTTTTTATTTTTATTTTTGAATTACACTATTCTTGAATGTCAATTGAAATTCAATGTATGACAGAGTTATAACTATTAAATTGGATTATTCAAAAGTAGCCTACTGAGTAAAAGTAACGCAGTAACGCGCTACTTTTACTCGGTACTTTTGAATAATCCAATTTAATAGCAATAAAAAAACTATCTTTTTTTATTTTTTTTTATTTTTATTTTTGAATTACACTATTTTTGAATGTCAATTGAAATTCAATGTATGACAGAGAAGTTAATAGTTATAACTATTAAATTGGATTATTCAAAAGTACCGAGTAAAAGTACCGTGCCCATCTATGCATATTAAATTCTATTTGAATAAGTTGATGATCGTACTTGGGTCTAAAAGACAATTGGGTTTTTTAATAAAATGTATTTTAATTGCTTGATAGTTAGATTTTAAAATATTCACCTCTAACTGCCTTATCGAGCACTCTGTATTGCAACAGATGCGGTGACCATGCACAATTTTTTGTGGATGTTATAACGTACGTATATCGTTTAGTTGCCGTCTCCCTATTTGCAACCTTTGCTCTATTTTGTCTTCAATTATTATCAATTGTTTCTTTTGGATGCGAATAAAAACAAACTACTACTACTACTACTACAATTAAATTAACTGTAACTAATTCAATGTTTTTCAAAGTGAGTCACTTTGCTCCTTAGGAAAGAATTCGTAATCTATAGGGAGAAATAATTGCTGGAGGAAAAATTTAAATAAAATGTAAGTTGACTCAAAATTATTAACTGGTAACAAAACCTGGAACCAGATGACTATATATAACCAGATGGAACCATAATAATTGTTATTTATAGCTGTTGTCAAATCTGAAAAATATAAACAATAGGGTTAAATCAACATTTTATTAGCAATGTTGTGGGTTTCATTTAGTTTGGGACACCCTGTATATTCAAGTTAATATTAAGACAATACACTCTTCTAACAAAGTTGCTTTCGATTAGCCATACCAGAAAAACGAAAAAATAAGCCTTCAGTTTTTTAACGTTCAGAAATAATAAGAGTTTTTTACTTATTAAATACCTAAACGATTTTCTACTTTATTTAGAAAAGGGAAAGTCTAATAAAAGAATGACTTGCCAATTTTTCAAACTTTTTCAATTGTTACAGCTAAAGAAAAGATTATACAGGGTGTCCATAAAGTCTCTTTACAATTTAAAAAAATTATTACAAAGTGAAATGATAAGATATCACAATGAGGATTGTTTTATGTTCATCAGTATTTCATAAAGTTTTTATTGACACTAAAATTTATTGTTTCAGATAAAATTTCTTATGTTTAATGATTGAGTTATATAAATTGAACCCCCATAAAATGACTACTCCTCAAGAAAAAGTGCAATGTGTATCCTGGTTCATTGAGACAAAATCAGATGTTCAGACCCTTCTTACTTCTTACTGATTCCCAAATTCTTACATTGTGTTTCTTTAACTTTCTTGAGACATGAAAAGTTGCCTCATCACTAAAACAAACTCGCTTGAGGAATGCTTCATCCTCAGAAATTCGTTGCAGCATGTTCACTGCAAATTCTTTTTGTGTTGGCATGTCGTTTGGCTGAAATGCTTGTAACATTTACATTTTGTAAGCATACAATCTTAAATTCTTGTGCAGGACTTTGTGCACTATTGAACATGGTAGTTTCAATTGTCTAGCAGCAGTATGGATGGACTTCATAAGAGAACGTTGAAAGGCTTGCCTGCCTTACACGCTTGATGTTTTTTTCAGATGTTCTTGGTTGCCCACTCCTCCTTGTATCAAACATTGTCCCTGTCTCCATAAATTTTTTGTGCCATAAACAAATGGAAAGACATGATGGTGGGTCTTTTCCATACTTACTTTTGTAGTTTTGCTGGGTCTGAACATCTGATTTTGTCTCAATGAACCAGCATACACATTGCACTTTTTTTTGAGGAGTAGTCATTTTATGGGGGCTCAGTTCATATAACTCAATCATTAGACATAAGAAATTTTAATTAAGAAATTTTATCTGAAACAATAAATTTTAGTGTCAATAAAAACTTTATGAAATACTGATTAACATAAAACAACCCTCATTGGGATATCTCATCATTTCACTTTGTAATAATTTTTTTAAATTGTAAAGAGACTTTATGGACACCCTGTATAATTATACCAGGTATATACAAAGAATCAGTCAGTATCATTGCCCAGATATTGACTTTAGAAAGCATTTATATATACTAGGATTTTAAAAAGTTCTAATGTTTTAATTTTGTTATAATTTTGTTATAGTTTTAATTTTGTTATAATTTTAAAAGCAGTATCCTATTCTGCAAAGGGATTTAAAATCTTGCATGATGTGTAATGTGACCTTTTCTTATGTATAACTACATAATTTTAGATATTCTATTAAACAAAACAGAGTTAGTTTTAAGCAAACTAGTTTGTTGAGTTAAACAATTAAAAAGGTTAAACTTGAGTATCTCAACAAGTTAAAAGAAGTCAAGCAATTTTGTGTCCACAAGCACAATTTGTGCAACATTTATTTCTTATTTTATTTCGTATTCAATTCTTTTTTACTTTCACTTGAACTGTTTTTCTTTGAATTAGACTCTACCAGAACAAAACCATGATTTGTTGAACATCAATTAAGTTTGACAAGATTGTATTGCCTCCATACTTTTTTGGCTGGTACAGCTATGAACTTTAACTACAAAACTCAAAAAGAAAAGTGCCTTTTTAAAAATTTGCTCCCTCTTACCAAACATTTTTCTAGCACCTCTGTCTATTGCTGCATATATAAAGCTATTGTGCTTTATGGCTTATGTAATATAAATAAGTTAAGGTTTAATTTTTTCTTGTGCTCTCCTTTTAAAAATATTTTAAGTCATATATCTTTTGCTGATTTTAACCTTTATGCAACTAATTGCCTCCATGTAGCCTATAACAGTTTGTTTAAAATAATTTGGTAGTGTGGTCGAGTCATTAAAGCACCGGATTGATGATCAACATGGTCTTGGTTCAAAACCCACTCAAGCCATTCTGTTGAGTCCTTGGGAAAGCACTTTACAGCACTTTCCCCTGCTTGGTGGTCTTAACAAGCAGTTCTAAATTACAGTAATATCTCTACTAAATTACTAGCAGACAGCAATATCTTGGCATCTCCGGAAGCAGGTCAGGGTAATTGCTTGCCCTATGTATAGTGCCTTCATCACTTTCCTGCAAGTCAGGAGGATAAATATAGAGATAAAAATAAAAAAAATAAAAAAATAAAAAAATTCATGGCCTTGCTGTATTAGTGCTCAAACAAACCAAAATTTTAATTTTCCAACTTTTGAAGGCTCAGCTATTTGTAGATCAATGTGTAAATTTATTTACTAGTGTATGACTCAACCAACCATTGAGTAAATACTTAAGTTTTGATAATTTGTTGTCATTGTCTTCATACCTAATCCAATCTTAACAATATATTAATGTTTTTACTGTGCTTTTGTAAAATTTCCTTAGTAATTTCTTTTTTCCTTTGCTGTCATACTGTTTACTTTATGTTTCTTTAAATCATTTCAATTATTAACCAATGACTTAATAATGATGTATTACTGTGAAATTTTTTAAAAAATCTGTTTTTCGTATTTTTGCTGTTGTGCTACAGCACTGGATCAGCTTATTACTTTATTATTATTATAATTTATATTTTTCATAATACTAATAATATACATTTGATTTTGTAAACTGTTATTATTTGAATGCTTTTTTAAAAGTTTTATATGTTGTTTCATTTGTTTTATTTTTTGTTTATGATATTGGCTGCTTGCTTATAAAAATAAATAAATAAAGTAATTAATTTTGTTGGAACATGATTGAGTGGTTAAGATTAGAGCACTGTGATTTGTAATTGACATGGTCTTTGTTTAAAATCTACTCAAATAATTCTGTTGTGTCCTAGGGAAAAAATACTTTACGGCACTTTTCTCTGCTTGGTGATCTTGGCAAGAAGTTCTAAATTTCAGTCATATCTTTATAAAACTAAAAAACCAAAATAAAAATCTTTTAATAAGATAGCAATATCTTGGCATCCTCTGAAGCAGGTCAGAGTAATTGCTTGCCCTATTTATAGTGCCTCCATTGTTTCTGTTTAAGTCAGGAGGATAAATACAGAGATGAAATGAAAAAAAATAATAAATAATTTAAGATTGTTTTTTTGCTGAACCAAGCTATTATGATTAGTAATACACTTTTTAAAAACTGTATCATAGCTGTAATAATACAAAGGTTAATTGTAACTTGTTTTTATTCTCATTCTTTGTTTATTGTAGAAACTGTTTAGATTTTAGTGCAACATACATAGTAAAAATGACAATGCAGATATTAAATGACTTGCTACAGAAAACTGGAATTTTACTTTTTAAAATATTGCTGTTTATTGTTTTTTTGTAATATTTTTCTATGCTGGTAATAAATAATTGTTTGTTAAAATAATCAGTAATTAAATTATGTATCTTAATATAAATAATTTAACTTGATTATCAGGCTTCATTTTTTTTTTTGAAAAAGATTACATCTATATTGCTAGCATTTTAGATAACTAAATGTTGTTGAAGAGTGAATACATTGTGTTTTTTTGAAGAAACATGTGTGGTTATTACAATGTGTAAACTTTGAATCATACACATTTATATTTTGATGTATAAATTAAATATAATAGCAAAAATGGGTTAATTTTGAGGAAAAATTATGGTTTTGACTGAAACTTCATTATTATATTGTTATAGAATATTGCAATGTGCATTAGAATGCAAATTTATTGTAAATATAGTTGCAATAAAACTATGAATAGTAAAGAATCAAAATAAATTGATCAATGATTTGATAGTAATAGTAAAAGTGCTATGTCTTTTTTTTTTATTGCAATTGAAGTTTATATATTATAAGTGTAAGTGCAACTTGCACAATTGCCAAAAGTTGTGGCAGCTGAATGAAGTGCAAGTCCTCTTTTTATTTCTTGGTTCAAGAAAAAGTTTGCAACACTGTTAAAAAAATATAAAAGTGTTATACAACTTTGAATATTGAAAAGTTGTGCTGAAAATTGTGCAGTGGCCACATCTGATAAGTTTTTCTCTTAATCTGAAGTTGTTATCATTTATTTAAACTTTTAGAATTCTAATTGAAATAATGCTAATTGTATAGCCCTTGTTTTGTCTGTTATATGTGAAAAAGTTATGAGCCATTACTTAAAAAAGTGACAAATTGAATGCATTAACAAAATGGACAATGGCTATTTAAATCATATCATATCTTGTTCAAAAAAATTTCAAAATTGCTTTGTTAATGACTTTGTCTGTTTGAAACATGCTAAATTTTTCCTGTTATTTTACATTGTTGATATTGGTTTAAGTTTTTTATTAACCCTTCTACTTGTGTGAGGCACATAGTTTTACATCATCATGATTAAAATTTAATTTATTGGTAAAACTGTTTGCTGTTTTTTGCTGAATAATGTGAAACCATTTAAAATCATTTACTGTCTTTACTTTTGCTGGATAATAAAAAGTCTTTACCAATAATTCATTTTAATAATGATTTTGAAAAAATAATTTCAAGTTACCAATCCTCTTACATGATCTTCGGAAAGATTCAAATATTTAAAAAAATTTTTGTAATTAGATCGCACAAGATACTTTTACATAAGTTACTACATATTATTGTCTAATTTTTTTGGTAAATTGTGTTAACATTAACTATTGGTTTTATATAAATTTTGTACTGTTTAGCATGCAAAAAACTTTTTTTTAAAGTTTATTATGATTTTCAAGCAGTATGTATAACATTTAATCATTCAATTTATCCTATTAGCCATTCTAGAAAAGAAGACTTTTGAAAAAAACAATACTTTTAGTATTTACTAATCTTTCTTAATAGAATTTTCTTCATTTTTCAAAAATTAAAAGAAAGCAAACATATTTGATATTTATAGAAATCTGTTTTGTGCACAGTCTCCAACTATTCATCTTAGTTGATTGTTTTATAATCAAACACAACATGAGCACATTTTACATCAAGTTAAAATAAAATAACATTTTAAATAATTCAAAGTTTATTATTATTATCTGTTCATGAATTAATTATAGTTACAAGTGATATATATTTTTCATGTAGATTTCTATTTCGTGATATATTTTGTACATATTTAGATGGGTTTTATTTACAGGAAAAAATTATCATCATATGTAAGATTCTAGACTTAGAAGTTGAAAAAAAGTTTTATTAGTTTTTTTAATGTAGATTTGGTTGGTCTTTTTTAAATATTGTTTTGCTTTTTTTAAAAGATCTTTGAATTTAATTACATACAATGAGTGAAACAGGTCACAGTCAACCGCCTTTTTCAAATGGCTGGAACCGCAAAAAGAAGAGGTATAGAGATTTTTCTCGTGACCAAGATTATTATGATAGTCAATCGTTTAATGCTTCAAATCGAGATTCATTTCCTACTGAAGACTTGGATAAATCTCAAAATAATTTATCCCAAACTACAACTAAACCACCAGTTATATTAGCCAAACCAGGAAAATCATCAGCAAGCAATGCCAGTGGTATGCACATACCTGTAACTGAAAAAACAAGCTCATGGCAAGAAGTGGCAACTAGCCCTACAACAGCTGTAGCACCAAAGTTATCACTTACTTTTTCACGATCTCCTCACACAAGTGGAAGTGATAAAAAATTTTCAAAACCAAATGAATCTAAATATAGAAATGTGGCATCACCTAATTTACTTAAGCAAAGTCTTTCTCAAGTTGGTGCAGCCATTTCAAATCCCCAGTCAACTGGAACACCATCAAAATTAAAAGAAACTATGTCTTCTGGTAAAACTGTTAAAATGTTAGATTCCTCTTTCCACTGGATTGATGAAGGAATTGAGCTGCTTCAGGATCAAAATGATTTTATGGTTGTTGGTGTTATTGGAATGCAATCTGTTGGAAAATCTACTATTCTTTCAATTGTTTCTGGCAACCACTTTTCGGACTTGCAAAAATCATTTCTGTTCAAACAGCAAACTCAGGAAGTAAGAGAAAGAGCTAGCCACATGACCATTGGTATTGATATGGCTGTAACAAGTGAAAGGTTGATTTTATTAGACACTCAGCCAATTTTAAGTTCGTCATTTTTGGAACAATCAATTCCATATGATCGAAAAGGTTCTGGTGATTACATTGGTTCATCAACCATAGAAATTCAATCATTGCAAATTGCAGCATTTTTGCTTACTGCCTGTCATGTCATAATCGTTGTCCAAGATTGGTTTACAGACAGTAATATCTACAGGTTTCTGCAGACTGCTGAAATGCTTAAACCTTCTACCACTCCACCTTCTCATGATGCCAATTCATCATCTGACAACGATCAATCTGATATCCAACCTGTTATTGTGTTTGTTCACAACAAAATCGACTCCAATATGTTCAACATTCGTTCAATAGCTTCCATGAGTGAAATTATGTCAAATATGGTTAAGTTTTCAAGTGTGCACTGTAGAGGTTATTTTTCACTTATTGAAACGAATTTGTATCCTGGTCTAAGTTCGATTTGCCCCGTTGAAAAAGAAGTTAATTCATATTTATTTCCATTTATTGATGATTCTGAGAATAACGACGATAAAACTGATGTTAATAAAATAACTAATGATCCTGCTGACAGAATGTTCTTGTCTCTACCTACTTATGTTGGTCGTCCCAGTATTTCGCTGCTTGAAACAACTTTTCGAAAAATGATTTTGTCGATGCCCCGTCATCAATTAACGCGTCATTCCTTAAGTGAAAAAAACTGGTTTCATTATGCTGCAAGAACGTGGGAAACTATTCGGAAATCACAGTTGGTATCCGAATATAATAGACTTTTATCTGGGTAGATTATTTATCAATGGATTAAAATAGCATTTTGCTTTGCTTATCACTCGTTCTTTACAGTGTTTTATATCCTGCTTTATTTATGTTGGTTTACTATGCGCTGTTGAGACGTTTCGAATCACCACGTAGTTATCTATGTGATAGATATTCTCTAGCACCTTTCTTAAAAGCAAAATGTTTTTGCTATTGGGCTTTTTCTGATGTAGATCGAAAGTGCACAAACATTTTATGCTGCACGCTAAACCGGCGTGAAGGGAACCACAAAACTTTTTGCTTTGATTAAATGCATTTAACGACTCTGACAATTGCTTTCGTTTTTTTGCGCTTGGATCGTTTTTCTAAAAAGATTGTATACTCTGGCAATTTTTTTGAATTAGTCGCATGAAACTGTTTAATTTGGCCTGTGACAAGTAAAAAAAGTCGGTGATTAAACCTGTTCTGCAATAGTTTGTTCATCTTTGTAGTAGGTTAATTTTAAGCTAAAAACTGTTCATTTTGTTGGAAATGTTTTTGTTTGATGATGATGTTGGGTACACACTTTATGAATCTTAATCAAGAAGCGTAAAAAATTTAAGTTTAAAAAATTCCAAACTGGATAAATCATTAAAAAAATTATTCATTAAAATTATTTCTAAGAAAAATATATATGTATTATTATTATTCATAGTAGATTATTCGATTCTGGTGTCAGAAAAATATATTTAAAAGTAAAGTACTCTAAAAACAAAATTTTTAAGCATAATTTGCTAACAGATGGAGAATGCTAACAGTTATTTGGCCCGTTGACTGATTTTATTAATTAATTTGTCTATCACAATTTGAACAGTTAAATAAAATCTTTAAATTCGACTTTGCTGAAAAGGGTAATAGATTTCTGTTAAAAGACTTTTAACAGATGGACGATAATGACACAATGTCAATTTTTCAATCCAAAATAGACACTATATAGTTTAGGAAAAAGAAAAGCAGCCACGGTTTTCGGTTTACAATCAGATATTTAAACCCTTCAATGACAATGCTGGTAAATTCAAACTCTAAACAAATCAGTATGTCAAAAAACTTTTTGAATTTTTATATTATCACCATCACTCAAGTACATATTGTCCTGACTTGGAAGATAACGACGAAGGCCTTGAGGCTTGATTACCATGTCCTGCTTTCGAACATATCGTTTTTTGTCTTTTATAGTTACAGGCGGTGTTTTTTTTAGGGTTTGGCTTGAGGAACCTCTAAGCAATTTTCAAAGACCGCTAATTTTTTTTCCAATTGTTCCTGAGCGTACTTAGCTTTGTTTACATTATTGTAGAAGCAGATTTTGAGAAACCGCTGGACAATTTTGGGAGACCGTTTCGGTTCCGCAAAACGCCTTAAAAAAAACACTGATTACAGGTATTAATTTAAAGTTTCGAGGAAATCTCTTCTCAAGAAATTAGACCGCATGACTATGGAGAGAGTTGAACCAATGTCCAGTTCATGGCGGTTTACGCCTCAGTCATCCTGATAAATACAATGCTTGTGTTATTGTTAAAAATACATCGTTACAATTTCAAGATTTTTAGAGTACAGATTATATCACGAAAAATATAGTTTTGAGCATAATATCAATGTTCAAATCTATATTTGTAATAATATAATTAGTATTAATGTAAACACTGTTAATTAGTATTAGTAAATTAATCCCAAGACAATACAAAAATAGAAGAATCTCTACTATAACATACCGATTTGTTGGCGTCGCGCTTATATTTGTTAATAATTGAAATAGAAAATGAGTCTTTTTTTGATTTTTTAATTGACCGATTTTTAATTCAAGGATTGATTGATAAGTTGTAAAAATAATTGGTCATACTTCTTAATATTTTTTTACAAATTTTCCCGTCTCATGTTCGAACTTTAAATTTTCTTAATTATAGCCTAATAAATTAGCAAAGAAAGCAGAAGATTTAAGAAAAATAATTTTAAGTTTAAATTTTTTTTGATTTAATTATAATTGCTAATATTATACAGTAAAAAAATATTTTTTTATTTCCAAAATTTGTTCCGGTTAAATGTTTTTATATTACTGTAATTGTTTTCAATGGTTAATCTAATTCAATTTTTTGTGCTGCCGTCAAAAAGATTTCACGATCAATATTGCTTATTTTGTATAACAAACTTTGTTGTTTAGAACTACAGTATTTCAGCACTCATTAATGTATATTTTGGAAAGATGAAGTCGTGTTTTATGTTATTTTTTTCGCCCTTATTAATCGTGACCAAGACAAATACAAGTGATATTGATACGGAGTATGATAAAAATGGTTATATAATTTACTGCCCTTGTATGGGCAGGTTTGGAAACCAAGCAGATCACCTTCTTGGATCTTTGGCGTTTGCGAAAAAACTTGACAGAACGTTAGTTGTACCTCCATGGATTGGTCATTTGTACAAGTCCCGCTATGAAAACAGTTTTATCCCATATGATCAGTGGTTTGATTTAAAAGCGTTACAAAAATATCATAGAGTTATACCAATGGAAAGCTTTATGAAAAATCTTTCATCCTCCTTGTGGCCTCCTCAAAAAAGACGTGTTTACTGTCACCAAGCGGCAGTTGGTCGGAGTAAAGATGCAAGTTCGTGTCCTGCCAAACAGGGCAATCCGTTTGGGCCGTTTTGGGATCATTTTGACGTCGACTTTTCGGGTTCTGCGACGTATTCATCTAACCTGCGGTTTTCATCAAGCAAACAGGAGTGGGATCGAGCGTTTCCTCTTGATCAAAATTTTGTCCTTGCTTTTATGGGCGCTCCTGCTAGTTATCCTGTCAGTGAAGCTAATCGGCATCTTCAGAAGTACATTGAGTGGTCTGATAAAATCAATCATTTTACTTCCAGCTTCATAGCCAGCAACCTTCAAAGACCCTACTTAGGGATTCATCTTCGTAACGGGATGGATTGGAAGCGAGCTTGTGAACATGTGGATATTGACGGTTCAACTTTTCCGTTTATGTCGTCGCCGCAGTGCACTGGGTATGGTAAAACTAGAAAGAAGTTTACGCGAGAAATGTGCCTTCCCTCCACAAGTACCGTTTTGAAACAGACTTTAGAGGCTGCTAAACTTACTTCAGTCCGCAGTTTATTCGTTGCTACCGATAGCGATTCTCTAAAGAACGATTTTCGGAAGCTGTTTCGTGAAGCAGGTTTATCAATAGAAGTCGTTACTCTTGGCTATGATGCTTTGGAAAAAGATCTCGCATTATTAATTGAGGCGGATAATTTTCTTGGTAGCTGTGGGTCCTCCGTGACCGGTTTTGTCGTTCGAAAAAGAGAAACCCTTAAGAAACCTTATTCTTTTTATGGAGTAATTCAAACGCCTAAAAGTGAATTATGATCGACATTAAAAAAAGAAACTATTTCGAGATCGATTAAAAATGAAGTTACAATAGTACATTTACTATATTACATGATGAAATTACTATTTACTATATTTTAATAAAAATTCAATTTTTATGTAACTAATTTTCACTGTAAACTTTTTTGTGTTCGTAAATTTGTTGTTGTAAGATTGGTACTGTACTCACAACTTTTACGAATTATTACAAATTGAAGTGTATTTTTAATTAAACTCATTGACATATCCAGGGAGGCGAAAGGAGCTTAACCTTTACATTAAGAGTATTTAAACTATTTCTACCCAAAAAAAACTAAAATTTATTTAGTTATTTTAATACAAACAAGAGAGCTATATTGCAAAAAGTGAATAAGAAACTGAAGATAACAAACTTTCGCGAAATCGCGCTTGCAAGCCTCTATTTGAAACGAAAACTTTTTGCTCTTCAGTTGATTTCATGAAAATCTGCGGCTCATGATTTCATGACAAATAAATTTAGTGACTATTTCTGACACACCAAAATTGTTTCACTTTGATTGTCAATTTCAAAACCAGTTCTTAAAAATGCAGGTTGTCATGCTCCTGTAAAACTAAACACAAGTCTAATGTTTCTTGAATTTAATTTCAAGTCTCATAAGAAAAATTACTTTCGTTACAAGGCTAAATTTTTGTTACAATAATTTTGTTTTGTTTTTAAGCATATTATTGTATGAGCAGAGATTTTGAAAGTGTTTTTTTTGTATTTTTGTTCAGATAACGTACAAGTATTTTTCCGAGTAATTTGAAGCTGCCGGTCAGCAATTTTCAATTTTTTACACATGGAATCGTAATCTACTTATTTTTAACCAATCAAAACTTCAAAATTTCTTTCTCTGCTCATAAAAATTCTGTCACTCAGCTCTTGGAGCGATCAAAAAGCACTCTATGTTAGTTTTCATGGCAAAGCTTTTTAGCGACTTTTTAAAATGATAAACAAACCAATCTGTTTCTTATATTGCGTTTGCAAATGTACCGAAAAATAAATATGATTGATTTGCAAATGTACCAAAAAGTAAATGTACCAAAAATGTACCAAAAAGCAAATGTACCAAAAAGTAAATATGGTTAAACTATAAAGAGCTGAGTGAAAATTTTTTGAGCAAAGAAAAAAATTTCAATTTTTGATAAATTGAAAATATGTAGATTACAATTCCTTAGGTACAAAATTGAAAATTCGGTTAACACAACTTTTCGCAAACTGTGTTCCGCGAGCTTGCTTGAAGTGATTCACTGAACAATAAACATGTCGGTTTACAAATACGTCAGAATAAGCTTGCATAACCTTTCATATTTAAAAAATGTATAACCTTACATATTTTATATGTTAAGTTCTGTTTTGTCAGTAACTTGAGCAACTTTAGTTTTTTAACGTGCGAAATTGAAGTCCATTTATATTCTTGACAAATCTGTAATTAGAAATTTTTTGTCGAAGTGTTTCTTGCGCTAAAGATTAGGTGTTCCATGAATAAAAAAGTTTGAGGAACCCTGGATTAGCACATCCATCTCGAGCCAGCCAACTTCGGTTGTAATAAGCGGTGATTGTTATTTTTCTAAACTGCAACTGAGCATTGTGAGCAATCCGCTTGGGTATAAGAATGCAATATTGTTTAAAGCTTTTATTCAACACTAAAATCTGCTATAACGTTTTCCTCGGTGGGAATGTTTTTCCAAAACATGTTTGTACACAGTCAAGATTTTTGAGTTGGCAATGTACACTGTGTCAAGAGTTTAAACTGGATGTAGGCTATTAACCGAATTTTACTGCAGGCTATATGTCGGCCTGCGACAAATTAAGGTCCACTGCCATCGCACACTGATGTTTAGGTTTACGCAAGAAAAAGGAACGGAAAAGCGTTTGTTTGGGCCTAATTACTTTTCTGGATTTTTAGGCTTACTTTTACTATTTTTAAAAAATTTTGTCCGGAAATTGTATTGTAAAACCCCCACATGTACCGCAGCCAACAACAAAAGAATGGAATCTGTACACAGATAAAGATTTCAAAAATTTTTTGATTGTTTACTATCACCGGTACCCTGCCCTTTTCGAAAAATATGCTGACACAGCCGATGTTTATTTGCATCAACCAAATTAAACAGGTGTGACCACACAAAGCTATTGCCGATTCCGTTTTGAAATTTTTATTGACAAAACCAGGTCTCATAACATTACCATGCACTCTTGCTGGCAACACTGCCAGTAAACAAAAAGTTGTGTGTTATTTTTGGGAGCCATTTTTTGATGTTTTTTAGGAGAGGGCCGGTGCGGCCGCTCCGTTTGCACCCTACTAAATTCATCACTGCGTGCTAGATAGATCTGGCAACAATAATTATACCAGAATCCTGATTTTTTTCAACATGCAGATGTGTATTTTGGTTTTCTTGAACCATGGCAGAATTTCTTATGGTGGGTTTCTTTGCCTGCCCGCCCCTCGGGGTCACCAGTGCTTGCATTCCCAACCTTGACCTATAATAGCGTATTGTAATTTTGTAAGATTTTTTTCTGTAAGTGCTTTTCAAATCTTCAATCTTAAATGTTAATGTACTGGTATGGTGACAATGCACAATTTTTTTTGTGCATGTCATAACGTATTTAGTTGCCGTCTCCTTATTTACAACCTTTGCTTATTTTGTTATTAATTATTATTAATTGTTCTTTTGGATGCAAATAAAATAAGATACAAATAAAAATCGCGTGCGGCTGGAACCCCAGTTCGTTGAGTAGTCGTGGGGACTGGGGAGTCATGAGTTGTCGTCGAGGACACTGGTTGCAAACTAGGGAGCCGGTCGTGTTGTGGTTGGGTCCGGTAAGAAAGTCCAGTAGCCCCTGGTCATTCACCTTTTAATTGGTTTTGAAAGCTGAGACGGACCATAGAGAATATCCCGAGTAAACTTATGTGTGTTTTGAAAATAGAGTGACAACGATCTAAGCAGAATCTTCAATATATTTTTTTTTTCTTTTTGACATGCCATCGACGTCCTGGAGCTATTTTGAAGAAATAGAGCAATTTCTTGTGTGGGGGTTACTTTTTGGTGTATTTTAGGAATTCGCTCTTTTCGTGTGGGCTGGTGCGGCTTTCGCTCCTTTCGCGCCCTATTAAAGCCATCACTGGGTAAACCGGTGTTGACTGATTGGCCAAATAATGATACTTTGTGAAATGTTGATTGATCACTACCATAAGTTGTAGTTATCTTTTGATGCTGGTAAATCGATGTCAAAACCTGGTGCTACAAAGCAAAGCCGATAACTTTTCTTAAATTCCAACATGTTAAAGATGCTTATTTATTTATAATGTAGTTTTAGATATTTTTTAAATTTATTGTTTTTGAAATAGGCCTAATAGAAATTTGGGCTTAATTTCTGTAAAATTTTTTGGTCTAGAATTTTAAGCTCGATCTCAAAAAAATTATTAAGTTTCGGTCTTAACTACATTACTGTTACTTAGTGTCAAAACAGCTAAAACATTTACCATGATTTCGTTTCACGGAAAGCTTTAAAAGTTAGATTGACAAGAGAGAGAAACTAAGAATGTACCGGTACAAAGTTTTAAATTAAAAACAAATTTGAATAATATTTTGCGGTTTCCGAGGTAATGCTTTAGATAAATATGCTTTTTTGACAAGGCAATTTTGATTCTTAGGCAAGATCAATGTTCAAAAGTAAAAAAAGTATTTACTTCCAAAAAATTAGTTAAATGATAGGATATAGGCCTATTAGGCCTAATGTTAATTAGTCTACTTCCAAACTAGAGAGCGACAATTTTTAACAACTCTTTTTTTCAGATTTCATGGCCAACTCATCGGGAAATTTTATTAAAATTTTAGAGCAATGTGAAGAAGCTGCTTTTGCCTTGAAAGTACAATTGATTGAGATTAAAAAGTTTTCCCTCAGTGGCACAGGCTACCAAGAAATTTTGTAAGGCTGGACCAGTTTCCAATCTGAAAAAATGTTTGAATATTTTACTTTTCCTATTATTTGATTATCTAGAACCCCTTGTATCAGTATCAAAAACGGGTTTACAAATATTTCCACTATTGGTTGAACAATTCATTTCTCAAATCAACATTCCTCCGAAAATCTTTCCTTCTATTTACACTTTCCACTGCGCTATTAACTCCGAACATGATTATTAAATATTTAATTTAAAACAGTTAAATTTGATCAGTTTGCAGCATCTGCTTTGTTTTCGGAATCTGCAAATTTTTAACTTTATAAACACGCAGCAAATGGGCCATACAAACTTTGGATTAAAAAGATAAAGAATGAAAAAATAAAAAAGAATAGGGTTAGGGTTAGCTAACTTGAAAGGTTAGCTAACCCTAACCCTATTCTTTTTTATTTTTTCATTCTTTATCTTTTTAATTGTTAATTATGTTAATTGTTGTTAGTTGTTAGTTTTCAAAAAAAAAAAAAGAATCTTAAGATCGTGGATGGTACCTGTTGCTTTTTACACATGCGGATCGTACCTGATCCCAAATTTTCAATAAGGCTCAGTGAGCGTCAAAAAGTTTAAATTGTGAAGGGTAAAAAAATTACAGCAATTAATGAAAATAATCACACAGGTCAATAGGTACTCAATAAAGAATTGCACTGTTTGTGATTAAAAATTACATCAGGCCAAATTAAGATAAGAGTACTCTGGGGCCATGATTTATCTCAATGGAAAAAACTGGTTTTGTTCATAAATTTTGGTAAAGTTTTGAAAATCACTTTTTTTTGGCAAAAATAATTCGGAAGTCATAGAAAAACTATTGACATCAATTACAATTGTCGTGGTGGTGGTGGTGGTTTTACCCGACCCGTTCCTAGGGATGGGGGCGCGGATCAATTCCGCGGAGTCCCAGTAGTCGGGCGACTCCCCACGGACGGGACCAGAGGTCCAGAAGAGAAGGGGTGTGGCCGAAAATGGCCCGACGCAGAGGGTCTAGTACAGGGCAGTCGAGCACGAGATGTGAGAGATCCTGTGGTTCAGAACCACAGTTGCTGCAAGAAGGAGTCTCGGCTCGACCAACCCTGTGGAGATAAGAGTTGAGGAGAGTGCTGTGCCCGTTGCAGCGTAAACGGGAGAGAGCACAGCGAGCGGAGCGAGGGAGAGTAAGCTCCTCGGGAGATACTGTAGGGATTTGGTGATGAAAGAAACCAGATTGGACACTGCGTCTCCAACTGGTGTAGAGGGATAGTCGTTGGGAGGAAATAAGGGGTGTGAGGGATACTGGTATACTGCAGGGATCGAGAGAGGCACCGGCTTTAGCTAGAGAGTCAGCTAAGTCGTTACCTGGGAGGGAAGAGTGACCAGGTATCCATTGAAGATGGATAACCTTGGATTGAGATAGGGAGTTAAGAAGAGATTGGGTATTGGATAGGGATTGTGGGGTTAAATATGGTAGGGGGGTAGAGAGAGTTGAAAGGACAGATAAAGAGTCGGAAAAGAAGGTAATAGAGTCGAAATTACATGCCTTGGAGTGAGAGATACACCACTCAAGAGCATGTAGTAGAGCGAAGGTTTCAGCGCTATAACTGATAGCCCAGAGACCAGTCGAGAAGGAAAGCGAGGTAGCAGTGACACACTTGGTACACTTGATGTGTATCCCTGCACCACCCTGTCCCAGCCCGCCAGGCACCGAACCGTCAGTCCAGGCAGAGATATCGCTGTGAGATAGAGTGGAAAGATGGGAAGTAGCTGCAGTGTTGTGAAGGGAGGGGGGTCATTGCGAGAGCATGGGGATGAGAGGTGGAGTGAGATTGTGTAATTAGATGGGGTAGACCAGGGGGGGTTTACGAGGGCAGAGGATTAGTGGTTCACGGGTGAGATGTAGGTTAGGGGTAAGGTTATGTGATTGGAGAAGGATCTCCATGAGCATTTTTTGAGACGTGTACGGGGGTTGGAGTTCGCAAGAGAGGCTATGGGAAAGGTGGGAGGTAGACGGAGGGCTCGTTCAAAGAAGGAGAGGGATTGGTGAATGAGGGTGACTCGTAGTGGAGGTAGAAGTGCTTCTATATGAAGTAGAGGAATGGGAGTGGACGATAGACAACCTGTGATTATTCTACAGGAAGATCTATGCATCCTCTCCACGGAGGTGATGTGAGTAGGAGATGAGAAGGGAAACCAGCCTGGGGAAGCATAGGTGAGGATGGGGCGAATGAAGGCTTTGTATAGGGTACATAAGGATTCTTTTGATGGACCCCAGGAGGCAGAGGCAATGGAGCGAAAAGCACGGAATCGGCTGTGAAACTTTTTCCGTAAGGATAAGACGTAATATTTGAAAGAGAGAGTGCGGTCGAAAGTTACACCGAGAAAGGTTGGACAAGGGTTGAATTTGAGAGGAGTGTTAAGAATGTGCAGAGAGGGTTGTATACGTGATTGGTAGGGGTCTAAGCTGAAGAAGGATGTTTCACATTTGAGGGGGTTGAGAGGAAGGCGCCATTTTGAGGACCATTCCACCAGTCTGTTGAGGGCAGTTTGTACTACAGCGGTTGCACACTCAACTCTTGGGGAGGAGGCCCAGATGGCTAGGTCATCTGCATAGAGAGAGGTCTTAACAGATGCAGGAAGGAAAGTGGGAAGGTCATTTATGTATATAGAGAAGAGAACTGGTCCTAGAACCGAACCTTGGGGAACTCCTCTTCGGAGACGGAAAGGACGACTGTATGAATTACAGATACGGACTTTCGAACGGCGATCTGAGAGGTAGGATCGTATCCATTCGACAAAGCAAAGAGGAAGATCTAATGAGAGGAATTTAGAGAGAAGGGCAGAGTGCCAAACTGAGTCAAAAGTTTTCGCAAAATCCACAGTGGCAAGGATTGTACGTGCGCCTGGCTTAGATTGGTGGAAGGAATCTGCGATTGACTGTGAAATAAGGAGAACCTGGTCTACAGTCGATCTACCAGGTCTAAAACCAGCTTGCACGGGTGAGAGAATGTCTTGTTGTTCGAGAAAATAGGTTAGTCGTCCTAAAACCATTCTTTCGAAGAGTTTGGAGGTACATGAAGTGAGAGAAATGGGTCTATATGAAGAAGGTGAGTCAGAGGGTTTTCCGGGTTTGAGAATGGGGATGATTGTTGATTGTTTCCAAGCAGACGGGAAGGTGTGTGTTGACCAAGAAAGGTTGAAGATGTATAGAAGAAAATTTAACGCAGATTGTGGTAGGTGGGATAGAAGAGGGTAGGTAATTTGATCAGGGCCTGAGGAGGTTGACGTTGAGAGTTGAGAGATAGCTGTAGAGAGTTCAATTGAGGAGAATGGTGAACAGAAAGTGGAATGCAGGGTGTTGCAGTGTGCAGTTCTGATTTGCTTCATTTGGGCTTTCTCGGTGCTTCGAAAAGGTTTTGGGATTTGGGTAGAGAAATGGGACTGTAGATGTGAGGAGAGATGGTTGGCACAATCTATAGGGGTATGGCAATTTGAGAAATTGGGAAGGTCAGAAGTAGTTGGGGAGGGGGAGCCAGAGATGGAGCGAAGTAGAGAAAAGACTTCGCTGGGACGGATTTTAGGAGAAAGGCTAGAGCAAGTATTCTGCCATGACTTGGCTTTAGCCTTATTGATCACAGTGGAGGTATATCTGGAAGTAGCGATATAGTCCTGGCGGTCTTCTTCGGAACAGTGTGCCTTCGCAAATGCCTTTCGGCGTTTTGCGACGGCATCTGCGACTTCAGGAGACCACCAGGCTTTAGCAGGACGGTTGATGCTGCCGAAAGGAATGGCAGAAGTGGCAGCATCATTGAGGAGTTTGGTAAAGGTGTGAGTGGCTTCAGAAAGAGAGAGTGTTGTAAAGTTAGAGGGAGTAGGGCAGTGGGTATCAATATAAGTAAGGTAGTCATCCCAGCGAGCTTTATTATAGTTAAATGAGGGGGGGCGGTGGAAAGAGTTAATTATAGGGGAAGTGGGAATAGTGATGGAGATAGGAAGATGATCTGAGCCAAGGTCCGGAAGGGTCTGCCATGTGCATTTAGAGGCTATTCGGGTAGGAACTAGGGAAAGATCAGGGGAGGAGCGGTTTCCAGTGGCACGGTGTAGTAGGGTGTAGTGTTCGGGGTTATTAAGAGGTAAAAGATCAGAGGAGAGGAGCCAATCAAACAGATCTTTGCCTGAATGGTCTTCCGGTGAGTGGGAGTCCCAGGATGAATGATGGCTGTTAAAGTCGCCAAAGATGTAAGTGGTAGGGGATGATGGTAGGAGAAAGGGTGAAAAGGATTTTGGGCGAGAGTCGGAGAAAGAGGAGCGACATAGACGTTAAAAAGATGTATAGGGGCGGCTCCTTTTATTTTAACTGCGATAGCTAAATAATCGGAGCTGGGGTCGAGGGAAGAGAGGGATTGTGTGGAGAGTGAAGTGTATAGACCGTTTTTGACATGTATCAGAACACCTCCTCCTAGGTTTCCCGTAGAGTTGGTGGTTCCTCTCCTCGTCATAAAACAGTTCTTTTAAGGAGTTTTGTAGCCTGGTATACGAAAGGTGGAGTTAGAGGAGAGGTGTGACTCTTGTATGAAGATGAGATCGTACTGATTATGAGAGAGAAAGTGTAGGAGTTCAGTACGACGCGGGCGAATCCCATTAGCATTCCACTGTAGGATTCGGAGGTTGTTTCGAGAGGGAGCGGAAGGATGAAATGAGGATTGTGTGAGAGGAGAGGTGGTTTGTTGGGTTTGAGGAGAAGGAGTAGTCAATGCTGAGGGAGGGTAAGTATAAATTAGTTGGGGGTGATTAGGAAGATAGGTGGGATTATTCGAGGTTGTTTTGGGGGAGAGTTTAGTTTTTGAAGATATGGTTTTGTGGTTGTTTGTGAGTGAAGGTGGGGGATTTGGAGTGTGAGAGGATGGAGATATAGAAAAGAATGAGGATACGGGATTGGAGTGGTGAGAAGGAGGGGGGTTGAGAAGAGGATGGACACATTGGGCAAGGCCAAGAGTGTCCCGGGGAGATTTTGCGGAAGTCAGCGGGAGAGAGACCAGAACAGGAGAGGTGTACCCAGAGAGAACAGCCGGTTCAGTTCAGTTCAGTTCAGTTTTCTTTTATTTCTGCTCCGCCACATAATAAAAATGCAACTATAATTTAAAAATAAACGTAAGACTGCGGATTAGAAAAAGGAAGTATATTGTATTGATCTGTTTCCCCAGGTGACTCTACGGGAGCACACAGAGCAGGGGTCTATAGGGCCAGGGTTGGGGTGAATGTCACCGCTGATAAGTAGAAGCATAGAGATAAGAATCAGCGGTGAGTGGGATGAGTAATGAAGAGGTTTGGAGTGGAAGGAGGGACGAGGAAGAGATGTTCGAGAGAGAATAGAAGGGGTAGGGGGGCGGTCAATTGGGTTTAAGAGTGCTGTCCACATGTGACCGCGCATTGGACAGCAGGGATAAAAAATGAGAAGAGTTGTCCAAGGGAGAATCGCCCGAGGATGAGACCATCGGGGAATCGACAAGCCATTTCGACCCTCCCCAGTGCAGGGAAGGGGACTGCACCACCACGTTGAGGTGGCTTGTCGTTGGTGCAGTACAATTGTCGTCGTTGCTATCATCGTTGGGAAAGATCAGAGATAGAAAAACTGGCTCGGAGGTTTATACTTTACTGCCCCAGGCTGCTGTATTGTTCGGTCCAGATGCTGGCACCGATAATGTTGAACCCACATCGGGATTCATCATCCAAACCTCGTGCTCGTGCTCCATGCGGTGCCTGTTGTATGAGGCACGCTAATAGGACTAATAGGACGAACAGCGTTTTGTTGGGTTGTGTCTAAGTTTATGATTTTCCGGACTTTTAATATCTCGGCATTTTGTGGGAAAAAAAATTTAACTTTCCGAGAAATCCCGGGAGCAATTTTCAATTTTGTGCACATGAAATCGTAATCTACATATTTTCAATCGATCAAAAATCCAAAAATCACTCAGCTCTTGGAGCGATCAAGGAGCACTCTACATTAGTTGTCATAGCAAAGCTTTTTTTTTAGCGACTTTTTAAGATGATAAACAAACCAACCTATTTTTTATATTGCGTTTGCAAATGTATCGAAAAATAAATTGATTGATTTGCAAATGTACTGAAAAATAAATATGATTAAACTGTAAAGAGCTGAGTGAAAATTTTTTGAGCAGAGAAAAAAATTTGCATTTTTGATAGATTGAAAATATGTAGATTACAATTCCATGGGTACGAAAATGAAAATTGCATCCCGGGATTGCAAAACGTCACAAAATTTCGTCTGAAATATTTGCTGGAGACTAAAAAAGTCTTCACGTGCAATAACTTTCTAATTTCTCCATTTTTTTTCGAAATGGCAGGTGACTACTAAAAAAAAGTCTTTACCTACAATCCCAAGCCTTTGCTCAAAATTTAGGTCGCCATCAACCGACGTATTGAGTACACCTGGTTTAAATCATTACTTTTAACTTAAATGTAGCCTAATAAGCCGGGATTTTCCGGGAAGTTTGTGAGGGATCGCGGGAACATAAAAATCGTCCGGGATCCTGGAACATAAATCCTAGTAGCATCGCACTCGCAATTCGACAATAAAGGAGCAAAGCAAGATCTCATTTATGCATTAATGAAAGGAATGAACGAATAAGTTACAATAAAGACGCTTTCAACCCGCTGTTGAACCTTAAAAACCACGAACCAAACAAAAAACGAAAAAAAAAAGATTTAACACTGCTGACAAAATTCGTACACCATTAGTGGAACACAATAAACAGCAATACGTACAAATCTTCAACAAATGTTTTGCTTTAAGTACAGTTAGTTACATAATTTGCGGTTGCCGATAAAAGCTTATCTAAACAGAATATAATTATATAGCTCTTCACTTTCCAAATTGTTTAACGCGTCAAAAATTTTACAACCGAGTATCTGGCACGGAATAGGTTTTGGACAATTGTGATTTTTTGTTAATTTGACTGATGTTTCGTTTACTACAGGCAATCCGAACTTGACGCAATACGTTACAATATGATGGGTTGAACTCAATAACAACCAACATGGCAAGTCGTCGCAAGAGAACAAAAGTTGCTTTGAATTATGCGAGTGACAGAGCATCGCCATAACATGGGAACGAATATTATCGATTATGGTTGAAAGAGCGAATAAACAAAGATATTGTTTTCGCTTTATCAATTCTAAAATTGTTTTGTTGAAGAAAATAAAGTTTCTATTTTGATGAGCAAAATACATTTTTACGGCACAACTTATTTCTGGCGTGGTACGTAGCCACTTAGGATACTGCGATAAGATAGCACGCAAAACTTGAGGCGAATTTAAATTAAGCAAAATATAAGCTGCTGTAACCGAAAGGCAGTCGTTAGGACACGTCGTACGCAAATTGCTAGCGCCAGAAGAATAAAGCCGAATCAGCGCTTTGAAACAGTCGTTCATGTGAGTTGTATTGATGTGAGAGTCGATTTTTAATTGTTGATCAGCGCGTTTTCGATGCGCGGCGTAAACATAAAACCTCACGCACCGTTCAAGCAACGTAATTTGAGTGTCAGGATCGACTTCGGCGAGTCTTTGTATGGTTGCATCCTGTCGAACGCTTCGCAGTCTAAACAAAACCAGACAATTAAAAGAGAGTTGAAGCAGCGGGTTCAATTATTTAAAAAACATATAGAAAAATTTGTAGTACACATATTATACAGTATAAATTTTTAATATGGGTATTTTTTTCAACAGAGTTTAGAAGACGATTTAAGAAAACCGATCATTTTCGGTTGCTGTGTGCTCTTAATTAATCATAAGATGATTACTGATTTTCAACAGAATCAAATAAGTTTAACCAAAACTAAATGCTGTCAACTCGGAAGCAACTGTGAAATTATGGCAGGAAAATGGCGATCGACGGGATTTCGGCACCTAGACCCTTGTGCAAATTAATCTGAACACTTCTAAAATTAATCAAAAAATTCAGTTTTTTGTTGAATATAAGCATTTTGTTGGTTCACAATGTGTATTTTCCGCCACAAATCAATTACAATTGAGATGATACTATTTCTTAAAGATGACAAAGTGCGTTTGAAGAGGTAATTTAAAAAATTAATTAGAAAAAGTTTAGGTGATTTTTATATAATTTTTAACATAAATAAGAGTAAACTATTATTTAGAACGGGTGTATAATGGATATTACTCCAAGAAAACGGGCTAAGATTGTTACACTCCGTGACCACACCACAATGTCTCAAAGAAAAATTGCTGAAAGTGTGGCTGTCAGTTAAGGGTCTGTGAGCAGCATTCTCAAACAAAAAAGAGAAACAGGAAATATTAAAGTCCAAAGAAAAGGAAGATGTGGAAGGAAAAGAAAAACTACCAAACATGATGATTTGACCCTTTCGTGCAACAGCAAAATAAATTCATGAAAAACCAGTGAGGAATTGAAAAGGGATTTGGATGAAAGTGTGGTGCATGTGTCTTCATCCACTGTTCGACGACGATTGTTAGAAAAAGAAAGGAAAGCGAGAAAGCTAAAAAAGAAGCAACTGTTGACCACCGCAATGAAAAAAAAACAATTCAACTGGGCAAAAAAACACAAAGACTGGTGAAGATGATGATTGGTCCCCTTTTCAGACGAAAGTCGTTTTTTTGTTCAGGGATTCAATCCAAAATTCATTTGCTGTTCACCCAACGAGAAGCTGCGTGAAGAAAACGTTTTGTGCAAACGGTGAAGCACTCAGACAAAAAGATCCTCAGGGGTTGCTTTTCTATTAACGGACCTGGATCGCTTGTACCAGTCGAGGGCATGATGAACAGAAAAGCTTATTTGCAAATTATCGAAAGAAAAGTCTGCAGAGAATTGTCTAATCTCGACCCACGTGCAATTTTTCAACAAGACTCTGCACCCTGCCACAAGGCTAAAATGATAACAAATTGCTTCAAAAAAATGAAAATAACAGTATTGGATTGGCCGGGAACTCGCCAGATTTAAATCCAATCGAAAATTTGTGGTCCATTGTTAAAAATTTCCTGAGAAAGATGGATTACACCAATAAAATCAAGCTCATTCAGTCTGTAATACATGTATGGTTCCATCATGAGGAAACCAAACAAATCTGCAAAAAATTGGTTTTATCTTTGGAACGAGTGAAATTAATGCTAGAGAATAAAGGTGGACATATTAGCTATTGATTGTTTCGTGTTTTTAAAATAAAAGCTGAAACTTTGAGAATTCACCTTTTTTGCAAGTGTTCAGATTAATTTCCACAAGGGTGTCGGTTTCGGATGTACTCGAGTAAGGCAATGTAAAGATTTCGGCGCAGGAGAGTTCTGGCTTGATCTTTATTTATTTACTCTTTAACTTCAGCTAGTCTTTTATTTTGTAATATCGGACAAAGTTAACCCGATAATAATCATTACGTTTTTTGGGATATGAGAAACTGAGAGTTATAAAAATTAACACGCAATTACCTCATATACGTAGTAAGTTACCAGAGGCTTATATCGAGACGTTGGTGGCTTTTTGCACTGAATATTTTTTGTGATTACACAAAATTTTGTTTGATTTAGCAACTTCTTCGTTTGATTTTGTTTGATTTAGCAACTTAGGAAGACGTAACACCTTGTTTGGATTATACAAAGAGATTGTATATTTCTTTTACCAATCTGAAATCCTTCTCTTTTGGACCAGTCTTCCCTAGTTCATGCTCTCGGCAAGCCCTGCTGTCCCAGAGTGCAAATTACATTTTATTTCATTTTTTATCTTTATTTTATTTTATCTCTATATTTATCCTCCTGAGTCGCAGGAAAATGACGGAGGCGCTAATATATAGAGCAAGCGATTACTCCGACCTGCTTACGGAAATGCCCAGATACTGCTGTCCAGTTAATTTTTTTTATTTTGTTTTTTTAGTTTTATAATGATATGACTGAAGTTTAGCACTGCTTCCGAGACTGCCAAGCAAGAGAAAGTGCTGTAAAGTATCTTTTTCCAAGGACACAACAGAACGGCACGAGTAGATTTTGAACTGAGACCATGTTGATTACAATCACGGTATTCGAACCACTCGACCAGGCTGTCGACTAATAAGAAAATAATAAGTAAAATTGGCTGTTCTTTTAAAACAGTTACGGACTGATTCTTTATGGCTGTCGGCTATTTAACAACAGCTGATAAAACTTGCGACATTTAAAAGTACCACCAGCAAACGGAAATTTTGCTTACAAGTTTAAAAGGGTGGGAATTAACTTTTGAAACTTTTGGCAAAATTTTTCAACATTTAGCTAAAAAATGTAAAGGGTATATCGTCTAGTAATTAATCATGACCAGATCAACTAAAACTGATGCAGTTTTGAACTTGGTACCCCTCAAAACCCCTAAGTCTGTTTGTTACAAACTTTAAGTCCACAAAAATCCTGTATGCCAATGATCAACTGAACCAATCTGTAATAAGAGCTCAGCTATGACAATTGTTGCAACCACAACAGCAACAAAAAATGTTAACTTTTCTACAGCTGCAAATAGCAAGCAAAATTTGAGATGTCACAATTTCTATACTGCATGTTCTCTACAAATTTTGCAGTGTAGCTCTAATTGATAATGACATCACTATTTTAGTAATAATGCTCAGGTTGTGAAGTCGCACTTTTGCACGCTTGTTGTTAGTTTGCATTTCGCACGTCTTTTTTGTGATGTCTCGAATTTCAAAAAGCTGTCATGATGTACAAAATTGGGTTGGCAATTAAGAAAAAATATTGATTAATTTGCAGGAGTTGCGAAATTAAATATTTTCTTTTGTGGTTGCAATGAAATTAATACTTTCTGCAGCTTAACTTTTTTTTACAGATAACACTGTGCAACAAATTTTCAACTTTGAAAAAATTGAAGAACAAGTGGATGTGCACTTTATAAATTCGGGGGCGCTGAAACCGAATCTGGGCTTGTTTTTTTATGATTACGTCAGGATTTTGCGAAACAAACGTTTTCAATTTCGCCAATATTACGCTTAAAAATTCAATAAAATAAACATTACATACATGACTACACAATGCAATGCAAAGCAAAAGTGGTAAAATCGCTTGCTCATCCACGTAAACCTGCAGGTAAGTGGTTTTTACTGAAAACTGCAGGAGCAATACATTTAAAACTACACTAGTACATATTGCAAGTGCAGTTAGTGATAATGAAGGGAATAGAGATTATAATACACTACGGTACATGCAAGCATAGTTTTCAAAACACTGTCTTATACATAGTAACTTGCTATTAGTCCTTGTATCAGTGTCTTTGTTGCTTATGCTTTAACTCAGAACTATCTTGCAGTACTATCCAACAGTAGTCAGCTAGCATTCCCATTAATTACTTCCCTTTGCACCTTTACTCACGACAGCAATGTCTTGATAGAATCTTTCGCTGTGCTCATCAAATACATCTTCTAATTTCCAAGGAAGAAGTGTAAGTGAGAAATTATGAAGTGCACTTTCAGAGACATTTTACACCTTCACACTTCATTGCTGTGCAATAAGTTGCTCACAACTTCTTCATAATTTCCAGCTTGATATTAATCTAAAAGCTTTTGGCATATTTCTATGAAAGAGTTTTATACAACTCTTTTATTTTCCTTTAACTTCATGGTCCTACAAATATACCTTCTTTTATTTTAGTGTTTGACAAATTTGGAACAGTAGCTGATCAGAAATTGAAAACTGGAGAGTCTGTATTTAGAGCTTTCAAAAATTGTTTGAAAAGCCCCAGTTTGATATGCAAAAAAGGTAAAATTATTCTTTCGTGTGGAACTAATGGTTAAGTAGTGACATTATGCAGACCCGGTTCAACATCTCTTCTCAAGGGCCAGTGTTTCTTCATTCTTGAAATGTTTGTTACAAGCTCTCTAATCCCACAAATACAAGAAACAGCAGTACTGGTACTTTGCTTAGCCCATTTGAAAACCTGCCAGTATAGCAACTACTTTCAATTCAGTGCCAACAAACCATCTATTGATGTTCTAATTTATTGTCCAAAATAAGCTGCAAAGTAATATAATTTTTTTAGTTTTGTTGAGTCTGCCACAGGTATGAATGGCAAAATGTTTTGGTTATGTAGAAGCACAGCTTTCATGCTTTTCCTTTGAACTGTTTACAAAGAGCCTCCAAACATATGGGTTGTAATTTATTCCAATACTTTCAAACTGTCTGGGAATGTTGTTGCAGTAACATAACTCACCATAAGCAGAAAATAGATTTGATAAATCCTTAGATCTTAAAATGTAACCTTTGTTCCAAGAGTAAGTAAGTTCCATTGCTATAAGCGTGATGACAAGAGTTTTTTCTTTAAACAGGTTCAATTTGTGTATAACATTGCACAAACCTTCTTGAGTAATAAAATGTGGCTTTTTTTCACTCATACAAAGGTCCAAGTCAGTGTTTGAATCTTCAGTACATTCAATAGGTTTATCATTTATTACTGAGAGACCATGCTGAAATTTTGGTATTGGCAATTCTGCAGAATGTGAAACTGGACAAATAGCAGAGGGTAGATGCAGATATGCAATGCTCTTTTTAGTTTTCTAGTTAGCCTATATTCTTCTATTTTGATGAGGCAGAAATAACAGTCTGTGATGTGATCTTTCTGTTCTCTCCATACCACTGGTACAGCAAATCCCAGAGATATGTTTTTTCCAGCAAATTATACACTAAGCTTGTTACTGCAGTCTATGCAGCAGAAGTGTGGGGCCCAATCTTTGCGTTAGTCACCCACTACACATCCAAAGTATGCATAATACAAACTATCAATTTTATTGTTCATAATTCTTCTGTACTTACTCAAAGTTAACTCACCACAGATATAGCAAAAGCATCAGGTTTGTTTTTGCATGAACATTGTTATTTAGACATTATATTTAAGCTGAATTTATACAGTTATTACTGCAGAAAATTTAGTAAGTTAGAGAACAATCTCATAAAAATTGGACCTCAACTGCAGCAATCACTTGGCACAAAAACACAAGGAAAAAGCAAAACAATGCAAAAACAATACAGTTAACTTTAGATATAAGGGATTTTTGATTTTAAGGGACTGTGTCAGCTTTTATTGGCACCTTTTGAAATTTCACTTTTTGCCTTGCTTTGTCCTTTTTGCTGTGCCTTCACTTTCTGCCTTGCTTGGACTTACAGTGTGACTTTTTTTTGAGTTGTTTCCATTCTTTAATCATTAATTTTGTGATTAAATAGTTTAATTGAATTTTGTATGGAGAAAAGTTAAAATTAGCTTTAAATGCAGTATTTTAAAGCACTTGTACATAGGCTATTAGGTCAAAATTTGCATCTGTCAGATATAAGGGACTGTGGAATTTAAGGAATGAATTTAGCTGATCCTGGCAAATCCCTTATACCCAAAGTTGACTGTACTACAAACATTACAACATTGTACATGTGGTAAGGCAAAATACATACATTTTTTGCAAAAATTTAAAACCAAAATTACAAAAGTATAGGGTCATGGAAAAAAACAGAGTTCATATTTGTGCTCAGCAAACCGAAATTATGCAAAAACATCTGTTTGCTGTTTTGAATTTTTTTATGTTGCACAGTGTAATTAGTTCTGTTGACATAATTCTCAGCAAGATCTCATGCCAAAAGTTTATGACAAATTATGATTCATTTCTCAAAAAAATGGGTACAGAATAGATTTCAGAGAATTTAATTATATAATACTAAGCTTTCCAAATTAAGGCAAAAAGTTTGCTTAGTTATTTGTGCAACTGACAACTTCTTTTTCAAGTATTTAAAAAACTAACCTTGCAATAAAAATGTTACAATTTAATAATTTAACTTTAATAATACCTGTCAAATATAAAATCATATCGTGTAGAAAAAGAAAACTCATGTTTTTGAAGAATAGTTTCTAACAAATACTCAGTAGTAGTAAGCAATACTGAGCTAGGTCTCAGAATTTCTAAATCATAAATAGTTTCTCCAGCAGCAGAGCGATGAAACTCTTTAACACAATTTTCAACTGGTTTCTAAAAAAATAAAATAAATTAGTACATTGATAATCAGATCTTATACACACATACAATATGCTGTTGTACAAATATTTACAGGGTGAACACACCAAGTGTAGACAAATTTTTTATTTTACAATTTGTAATTCTTTTGGTAATAATAATTTATTTTATTTGTAATTTTTTTGGTAATAATTTAAAAATATTATTTTTTGCTACTTAATTTTTGATTTTTTTAGAAAAATATTTTTTTTAGTTTCAATAAATATTCTAAATTTTATAAATGAATGAAAAAAGCCAACTTATGGGTTATCTTCACAAATCAGGGAAATCAGCTCTTCAGATTTTTAAATTATTGAAGCCGTTTATGAGCCGATCAGGGGTTTACAAAACAATCAAACGTTTCAAAGATACTGGTAGCTACCTGCCAAAAGTATGTAGCAATCCACCTCGATCAGTAAGAACTACAAAACTTGTGAATTCAATTCGAGGTAAGCTGAGAAGAAATCCAGAAAGAAGTGGTCGACAATTGGCAAGAGAATTGCAAGTCAGCCAAACAACCATGCAAAATATTCTCAGAAAAGATCTTAAATGCTATCCATACAAGAAAACAAAGAGGCAACTAAAAATGTTGACATGCTAAAACGCAAGTTAATTAAATGTTGGAAGCAAATAGATACCAAAACCATTCGTGCAATCTGTTCAAAGGTCCCAAGTAGATTGCGTAGTGTAATTCAAAACAAAGGCGGTTATTTCGAGTGATGCATAGTTAAATGACTATATCATCATTATTCTGAAATATTTCAACTCTTATTTTCTTAAAAATGTCACATTTTACTTACTAAAATATAGTTTTAATCAGTCTACATTTGGCATGTTCACCCTGTATATTTCAATAATACAGTACTTTATTTAAATCTTGAGAAATTTTCGTTTAGCATTAATTTTTATTCACATCAAAGTTTGTGAATAAAATGGCCAAAACTAAGTACAAGCAAATGTTGTTAGACATAATCACCATACTTTTAAAATTAAACTATATACATTAAATATAACTGATGCTGCACATGGTCACTGTACTTTTGGTAACTAAATGATGAGTCAAAAAAGAAAACTTGCTATACTTTTTATTTTGTATGGATACAATCCAATCTGGTTTCATTCATAATGGGACTGGAAACAAAAGTTTATTCAACAAAGCTGCAAGTGTCTATATACAAATGTAAAGAATAAATACAGTGACCCATTAAAATTTTTAAGTGTGGATCGGTCACTCTATTCATTCTTGTTTTAATCAATGTAAAGTTTTAATTTTTGGGCTAGTTTGAGTCCTTGATCTACAAGGGTGG
Source organism: Diplosoma virens (assembly GCA_963680785.1). Taxonomy (NCBI): domain Eukaryota; kingdom Metazoa; phylum Chordata; class Ascidiacea; order Aplousobranchia; family Didemnidae; genus Diplosoma; species Diplosoma virens. The sequence goes on from OY796896.1 coordinate 12,006,284, forward strand.
TTCATAAAGTAATGCCTCCTATCTTCTAACTCAAAAAGTTAAAGAAATAAAAAAATGGAAGCAATATCACTAAATCAAGCACACATTATGTTGAAGAATTTTATTTTTCTACATAGTCACCACCATTTTCAATGTATTTTTTTTAACGATGAACAAGGGCCTGTATGCCATTCTGGTAAGACTTATGCCATTCTGGTAAGACTCTCTTCCAGCTGTGGCAGTCCATTTTTTAATTGTGTCAGTGACAGCATTGTTGTCAACAAGATGCTGTCCCTGCAATTCTTCTTTTAGAGGCCCAAACAGATGAAAATCTGATGGTGCAAGGGCTATATGGCAGAAGAGGCAGCATTGTCCAGCCAAACTTGGTCACACATTCTGTGGTCTTGAGACTCACATGTGGCCTGGCATTGTTGTGTTGTAAGAAGAATGTTTTCTTTTTTTCTGATTTAGTGCAGGCAATTCTAGCCTTCATTTTGAACAATATTTTAAAGTAACATTCAGAGTTCACAGTTACTCCTGGTTCCAAGAAATCCAAGAGGATAATGTCCTGTGCATCCCAGAAGATGGTACATATTACTGTGCCTGCTGAGTGCTGTGACCTGACCAAGTTTGGCTGGACAATGCTGCCTCTTCAACCATATAGCCCTTACCTTGCACCATCAGATTTTCATCTGTTTGAGACTTGAAAAGAAGGGTTGCAAGACCAGCATGACAACAATGCTGTCACTGACACAGCCAAAAAATGGATTACCACAGCTGAAAGAGAGTTTTACCAGCATGGCATACAGACTCTTCTCTGTTCATTGTTGGAAAAAATGCATTGAAAATGGTGGTGACTATGTAGAAAAATAAAATTCTTCAACATAATGTGTGCTTGATTTAATGATGTCACTTCCGTTTTTTTATTTCTTTAACTTTTTGAGTTAGAATATAGGAGGCATTACTTTGTGAATCACCCTCATATTTGCAGTCCTTTATCTATTTAATAAATTTGGTAAAAACCAATGGAAACAAGTCAGAAGGATCTGCACCTGTTTTTTGATTATTCACTTAAGCCAAAAGCAATTTCTGGAGGAGCAGGAGTTATTCCCTAAACTTTTAAAGAATTTCATATTGTTGTCTTGTCAAATTTAATATAAATGCTGGCTGTGTATTGGCTTACTATGCAAATTCAGGCTAGAACCACTTTCAAGAAAATAAAGTCTAACTGTGATTGATTTTCAGAAATTATAAGCTCAGCAAAACTGTTTTCCAGTAGTTAATGTTGTTAAAAAACTTTACAGTATTTTCCACATTTTTCAAGCTTTGTTAACAATGCTAAACAAGTTGAAAATTGCTGCAAGCATTTTTAGGGTTAAAAACTTTGAAAAGCAACCAAAGTGATACCTCATATCCTTCAACTTTGTTATGGCTGCAATTTTGCTTGGTGAATCAATACAAAGATGCATCTACATTGCTATTTATTACAAGTTTGATCTGTGGTTCATTTAAAAATGACAAGTCCTAATAATACAAAAATAAGGCTCCATTACCCAAAAAAATTAATTTGTGAACAAACTAATCAGTGAGCAAATAATTGGATTCTCTTATCAAAAAATGCACTAAATCAATAGATTATTTTTTTACCATTAGTAATATAAGTCTTTTTTAAATCAAATAAAAGTTATACTAACTGAGTTTAAACTGCTTGTTTTAATATCTAGAATTTCCAATGCATGTAAAAGATTGTGCTTCTTTCTGAAGTTAACTTCTTTGATAGGGCACATAGTCATACACTTTCCAATTAGCTCCATAATATTTCAATGCAATGTTAAACACTTATGAAACAATTTTTCATCTGTGTATAAAAAAGTTTCATAATTTTAACAATAGTACTGGTACAATTAATTTTGTTACAACTATCAATATTTATTGACAGTTAAGCAAGAAGTTTTTGTAACATGGTTTTTCAACAAGTTAAAAACAAAGTGCAGTTATGAATTCTTCTTTTTCATTTGGCCTTTCCCTTCAATCAGGGGTAGACACAGCGTATGATCTTTCTTCAAACTGTCCTGTCTTCAATGTCCGTCTCTTTTGCACCAACTTCCCCCATATCTTCTTTCACTACATCTAGAAATCTTCTCTTTGGTCTCCTTCTTTCTCAGTAACTCCAAATCCATCATCTTTCTTCCTACATACAACAACAACAACAACAAAAAACAGATTTATAAATCACTTAAACACATCAGTCACAAAACGCAACCAATATGCTGCCAAAGCGATAAAGAAATGTTTCAAAGGTAATATATATGATAAATAAAATATACAAGCATAAAATTCAAGCAATGATTCATTAGAAGCAAGAAATTCAAGTATACATACATATAACACACACATATATATAAGCATACAAAGACAAGCACAAAAATTCAAGCATACAGTTGATCCAAATCAATAGAAATTTAAACATTAAATTCAATCACACATAAGCAAGATTAAAATAATGGGCTTTTGAGAGAAGACCTAAAGTGTGACAGAGAAGTAGCAGATCTGATAAAAGGTGGTAAATTATTCCATACTGTAGGAGCAGAATATCTGAAGGCATTTGAAACTTTGCAATATTTAGGAAAAGGCAGAGGTACAAGATGATTAGTACGATTTGAGGTACGCAAACCAGTTTGGGGCTGAGACAACACAATTAAATTTTTTAGATAATCAGGTGCATTACCATGTATACATTTGAATACGGAATACAGAAACGAATAGGTAAAATATGCAATTCCATAGCAAGTTTAGTGACAGATACATCTTCTCTCCAACAAAATCTGCGTTTAGCATACACAAAACAAACACAGTCATTTTATAACACTTGAAGTTTAGTTAATAGCTTTTTAGATAACCCATAATACAAAATGTTGCAATTGTCCAAACATGAAAAAATGTAAAATATCACAAGCTGTAGTTTTCTATCTTTATCCAACATCCTACCACTTCTGTACAAGTTACGTAATCTAGAGTAGCAAGTCTTAATCACTTGATAATTCTGTGGCTCCAAGCATAGTGTTTCATCAAAAATAAATCTTAGGTTTTTGACTTGTTTCATTGTATCAAAATTCAAATGAATATTATCATCCAAAAACAGTGAACAATGAGTGAACACTTTAGGCATGAGACTAGGGTATAGACTTATTTCCATAATACTCTTGGTCTTTCCTCATGACATGTCCATACCACCTCACCCTGCCCTCCCTCATCTTCATTCCTAACCGTTCTACCTTAACTGTACTCCTGATGAACTCGTTTCTAATCTTATCTTTTCTCGTCATTCCCACGGCAAACCTCAACATTTTCATCTCTGCAACTTCCATCTCTTCCACTTGTTTCTTTGTGACTGCCACCGTCTCAAGTCATACATCATTGCTGGTCTCACCACTGAACTGTACACTTTTCCTTTTACTCTAGCTGGTAACCTCCTGTCGCAGATAACACCCGATACTTTTCTCCATCCGTTCCATCCTGCCTGCACTCTCTTCTTTACCTCCCTCTCACAACTACCACTTTCTTGCACCGTTGATCCCAAATACTTAAATTCCTTTACTCTTGGCACTTTTGTATCTCCATCTTCACTGTTTCTTTGTCATTTCCTCCATTTATGCACAAATATTTGGTCTTTGACCTACTTACTTTCATTCCTCTTCTTTTCAATGCATACCTCCAGGATTCTAATCTCCGCTCCACTTCTTCCCTGGTATCTTCGCAAATTACAATATCATCAGCAAACAGCATTGTCCACGGTGGTTCTCTCCTTACTTCATCCGTTAGCCTGTCCATTATCACTGCAAACAGTAACGCTGATTTCTGGTGCAGTCCAACCTTAACCTTGGAACTTTCTATAGTTCCTACTGCACACCTCACCACTGTTTCGCTTTTCTCGTCTGTACAAGTCGCACATACTTTTACATCATTGCTGGTCTCACCACTGAACTGTACACTTTTCCTTTTACTCTAGCTGGTAACCTCCTGTCGCAGATAACACCCGATACTTTTCTCCATCCGTTCCATCCTGCCTGCACTCTCTTCTTTACCTCCCTCTCACAACTACCACTTTCTTGCTCCGTTGATTTCAAATACTTAAATTTCTTTACTCTTGGCATTTTTGTATCCTCCATCTTCACTGTTTCTTTGTCATTTCCTCCATTTATGCACAGATATTCGGTCTTTGACTTACTTTTATTCCTCTTCTTTCCAATGCATACCTCCAGGATTCTAGTCTTCGCTCGGTAAAGCCGTAGTTTATGTTCGTAAAATAAAATATTTAAATTTTTTACTCAAAACGTGGAGAACATGTGGATGCGGTCCAAGAGGAAGATTAGGCGACAGTTTGGCACCTTAAAGACCCTTTTCCCCAGCTAACTAACCCGGATCCCCCCTTGTAGTTATTATTGCTTAGTGTAATGTTTTCTAACACGCGTCTAACTTGAAAGCAAGCTGTATTTACAATGGTCAGCAAAACAAACATACAGATAAAACGTGCGAGTAGTGTGACGTCACTATGAAGCTTATGAGCGTAGTTAATCGATATGTTACATCTTCCTTCTAAAAAAATCAAATGACACACTGAAAATAAAATAAAACAAACAAGCTTTTTTAATGCGCACTATACAATGTAGTCTTTGTATTTGGACGGAAATTTGATGGGCCGCCCGTAAAGAGATGTAGGACGTGATTCATGCATAACTGAGCCTGAAGATTGGCTATTAGAAAGTGGCTTAAGTTGTGGTTGGTTTACGTCAGAGTTTTGTTTAAAATTAGCTCTGTGACTTTGAAAGTGTCTGTTGTAAGTCGGAAAAGTTAAATTTGCTTTGTATAAATGACGGCGATTTCTGCGCAGGAAACCTTTCTCGCCACAAATCGTGTAAGAGCGTGGTTCAGGGCGCACATCGACAACACATGACTTATTCCATTTTTTGTTCTTACGATAACATACAACATCTCCTTTCTGCAAAGGTTTCAATGGATTTGCACAGCGATCATAATAACGTTTTTGACGAGATTGCGCTTTGATTAATTCTGCAGACGGATCAACAATATTGGAGGTTAACAATGATGTCGCTACAGGTATTTTTGTTCTTAGACGTCTGCTCATTAACATCTGAGCCGGAGAATATTTCATGCCTGAAACTGGAGTATTACGGTATTCTAAAAGAGCTAAATACGGATCTGTGTTTTCTTCGTGAGCTTTTTTCAGAATCTTTTTAAGAGTTTGGACACTGCGTTCAGCTTGACCGTTACTTTGACTGTATGTCGGGCTTGAAGTGGTAGTTTTGATGCCCCAAGCTTTGGCAAACGCAATAAATTCATTACTTTGAAACGGCATATTGTCACTCACAATTTCTACAGGTATACCATGCCGCGCAAAAACGCTTTTACATTGTTCAATAATAGTAGAAGCTGTTTTGTCAGATAAACATTGTAACTCAGGACTTGGCAAAAATCGATGACAATAATATTAACAAAAAAACTGCTCTTGTGAAACATGTGGTAAATTTTCAGCATAACATTGATTTTGACAACTCTTCTATCCTTGCTTTTAAATCTGATATTTTTAAACGTCGTTTTTTTAATCTTTTTTCATCAATAGCAACATCACAATAGTAAATGATAAAGAAATTTGTTTTTAATGAATGATTATGAAATTTACAATGATTTAAAAGAAACCCATTGCTTTTTTGTTTGATCGTTCGCTTTTGTTATATCCTTACCGCCTTACTTAGTGGTTAAAGTGCCGGGATTGTGATTGACATGGTTTCGGTTCAAAACCTACTTGCGCCATTCTGTTGTGTCTTGGGGAAAGACACTTTACGGCACTTGTCGGCAGCGTGGTCGAGTGGTTAAAGCACCGGACTGATGATTGGCATGGTCTAGGTTCAAAACCCACTTGTGCCATTCTGTTGTGTCCTTGGGAAAGACACTTTACGGCACTTTCCCCTGCTTGGTGGTCTTGACAAGCAGTACTAAATTGCAGTAATATCTCTTCTAACTTACTAGCGGACAGCAATATCTTGGCATCTCCGGAAGCAGGTCGGGGTAATTGCTTACCCTATGTATAGCGCCTCCGTCGCTTTCCTGCGAGTCAGGAGGATAAATATAGAGATTAAAATAAAAAAATAAAAAATAAAAATTTCCCCTGCTCGGTGGTCTTGGCAAGCAGTACTAAATTAAAGTCCTATCTCTATTTAAATTTCAAGCGAACAGTAGTATCTTGGCATCTCCGGAAGTATGTCGGGGTAATTGCCTACCCTATGTATTAGCGCCTCCGTCGCTTTCCTGCGAGTCAGGAGGATAAATATAGAGAATAAAAAAAAAAACTTTATAAAATAATATTACTTAGTCAGCATTTGTCACAATTAAGGTTTTCTGTTTAAAATGAACTACAATCATAAAAGAGTATTCACTATGAAACCTAATGAGAGCTTAAGTTAGCTAAAAACATTTGTTTTATTTTGTTTTGTTTCTGTTTTTTTTTCTTGTTTTAATAATGTGAATAAATAAATAAATTCAAAAATGCTTAATCCATCATGGCTGCCTTCCATAGCAATTTTAAAGTGTATTTTACTATCAAATTGAATAGATTTCATTAAGTTTTGGTCGAGGTGTGCTGCAAAAATTTGGAAGTTTTTTTAAGTGTGCCGCGAATAAAAAAGGTTGCGAAGCACTGAATTGGAGTAGTGTTTACTTCTTTTTCTCAATCTCTTGTTGTAATTTTAAAAAAATTAATTTGTCGCATTTTGAAAATATTTTTTGGCAACTTGCGTGATTCTTTTTTTTTTTATTCGCGCCAGGTTTATACCAAAGTCGTAAGTTTGTATATTCAATCCCCTAAAATTTGAATTCTAGTTTTGATAAGCTTCAAGATAATCATTGAAGATGAGTAAGGCCCATCCTCCAGAATTAAAAAAGTGAGTTGCTTGCTGGTTTGTAATTATAGAAGTATATTTATTTTTTAATCTTTGATACTGTGCTATTATTGCCTTTATTATAAGACATCGTGATACTTCAATTTTTTTAAAATTAAAATAATTACTACAAATATTTTTGTGACAGATTTATGGACAAGAAGCTTGATAGTAAGTTACTTTATATCTATTATGAGCTTTAAAAAAAGATTGATTGACGTCAGTCAATTGCTAAAGATCAGACTTATATTTTATTAAACTAGTTTCTATTAGTAATTAATCTATTTTTCAACTTATCAAATGATGGTTTCTAAAGGTTTTATTTTTTGGCTTGTATATAACCAAAAAAGATTGAAACTAAAAGGATTTAAGTCTCTAAGTCACTTTAAGCAATTTTTTTTGGTGAAACTAACCTGGAATACCCTTTCAGCACCAGGGTGGAATAAAGAAGAAATAAAGAATAAAAGGATCTTACAAGAAGCAATAGTAACCGCAGGGTATCCATGCCAGTTTTACGAACAAAAATTGCTTATGGTGACTTTTTGATGAGACCCAAGGATTGTGCCTTGCCAGCATTGTCAGACCAACCCAAAAATAATAAAATAAAATTGAAAATGGAAAAGCCATTATTAAACTTTTTGGGTCTCTTCAAGAAGTGACTGTAAGCAATTTTTTTGGTGAAACTACCCCAAAACCTCTCTTTCAGCATCAGGGTAGAATAAATAAGAAACTAAGAGAAAAAGGATCTCAAGAAACCATAGTAACTACAGGGGCATCTAGGTTAGTTTCACAAACAAAAATCGCTTACAGTTACAGACCCAACTTTTTACATTAGTGAGAAAGTGTCTTATTTACTGTAGTTGTTAGCTGCATGGATAACAAAATAGTGCAACTATAAGTGATCTGTCTTGTTTGCTTAATAGTTGTAAATATCTGATTTTTGCTGTGCCTTTACGAAAGACCCATTACAATGAATTTCTTGGGTAACACTACTTACTTACAATGGTGACTCTTCTTAAAACAAAGTAGCAACTAGGCCAATATGTTTATTCGACAAATAATAGTTATAAAGGAAATGCTAGCAAAACTTTTTGCTCTTGCTACTTAATTTTTAAATTGGAGAAATTAAATATGCTGCCATGGTGTTTAGCTAAACAAAAGCTCCAAAATAATGTTGTTTACTTTCTTGAAATTACATCAAAGCAAAAGCTGCCATATGCTTAAAAATATTGAAAAAATATTTTTTTTGTAAACTATTTATCAGTCAACAGCACTTATATTAAAACTAATTTCAAACAATAATGTGAGGGATCTACAGGGTGTCAAGAAAGTTCCCGATCCTAAACAAAATTATATAGGGCTAATGACAGAAGGTTAAATCAACAAAAGGTTTATTGTGGTGATAGAACAAAGCTCCATGAACATAAAAAAATCTGGTTTATTCAAAATGACCCCCATCTGTATCAATAACACGTTGGAGCCTCTGTCGGAAATTCTGACAAGCAGCACGAAGGGCATCTTGAGGAATTTTCTCCCATGCTCGTTTCAGGGAAGCTCGAAGATCCTCCAGATTGTTATGGGGTGAAGAACAGGCTTCTTTTTCCAGAATACCCCACACACAGAAATTCATAGGATTGAGATCGGGCGAAGATGGTGGCCACAAATCTTTGGTCCAGAATGAAGGAAAGTGCTCTTCGCACCACTTCTGCGTCTTCTTTGATGTGTGAGAAGGCGCGCCGTCTTGTTGGAAGGTGAAGGACTTATTTTTGAACTTTTTTTTCATCGATGCGAGGGCAGGGGTTAAAATATCATTGACATACGAATCTGTATTCACTTTGACCCCCTCTTTAACAAAAATGAGGGGAGATTTCCAAGATTTGGAGATCGCACCCCATACCATCACAGACGAGGGTTTCTGTCGGTGTGAAACGAATCGAAGATGATCAGGGAGGTCCTTGGGCGACTTTTCGAGAATCCTGTCATTCTGGGTGTTGAACTTCGCCTCCACCGAGAAGAGTTTTTCATCTGAAAAAACAATTTCGCCTTTCTCTGTGCCTCCCTTCAGACGGTTCAGCAGAATTTTGGCCCTCTCCTTTCTTTTTCGCTTCTGGAGGTCAGTTAGGAGTTGTCTTGTCCTGATTTTGTACGGGGACATTTTGAGATCCTGTTCAACAATTGTTCTGACAGACTCATGGCTGATATTCATGTCTTTAGCCCTTTTCCTCAAGGATCGTTTGGGGTTCCTCCGAATTCTCTCCCTGAGGGCCTTGATCTTTGCTGGAGTGTGAGCGGATCGAGGTTGTCCACTCCTATCCCAATCCTCCATGGTTCCAAGTTCTTGGAAGCGCAAGATTGTATCATGAACAGTCGATTTTGGTGCTTTTAGCAACTTCATAATTTTAGAATTTGAATGTCCCGCACGATGAAGTTAAATGATTGCAGCTCTTTTACTCATTTTATTATTATTTTAGCCAAAAAAATTTGAAAAGTGTATCTGAAACATTGAAAAGGAGGATCAAGTGGAAAAATGACATACAGAACTTCTCATAATTCATTGAAGTTTTTGAATTACATTAAATTTAAAAATCGATCGGGAACTTTCTTGACACCCTGTATTTAAAATGCAACCAAAAAACAAACTGAAAATTCATAAAAGGAATTCCAATTTTTTTTACAACTTGTTTTTTTCTTGTTTTTATTTTCTGGTGTTCAAGGAAGGATTCCCAGGTAGTTTCACCAACAAAAAAAGATTATGCTTGCTTCTTGGAAAAGCTTATTGTAAGCATTTCAAAAACAGGAATTTCGTAGAATGCCAACTAGTAAATGATAAAAAGAATATTAGATTTTTTCAGCAACTTTAGTCCTAACAGAAAGTTATTTTTCAAAAGTAGGGTTGATACTTTTCATACTATCATGCTTAAGAGCAAATCCTCCTAAACAATTGATATTTTGAAATTCAATAAACAGTAATATTCAGTATCTTTAAAATGTACAGATTGGCATGGTCAATGTGGTTGGCTAGGTTGATTTGCAATGTTTAAATTTTGTTGACCCAACTGTATTTGTAAGCGTAATCTAAATTAATGTACAAAGCAGAAATAATAAATTTCTCAGTTTTGAAAAAACTTATCAACTTAGTAAGCTTTCCTGATCTAGTTAATCTAACCAACCTTAGCTCAATCCCCACATATCAAAGAAAGTCAACTTCACCAACCTTGTCTATGCAAACCTTTTCAAATAATTATGCTTTTTATATTTATTTACATTACAAATACAGTTGGTTTTAACAAAATTTAAATATCTTATATAGCTAAACTAGCCAACTTCTCAAAACTGAATGATTGCTTTACTGATTTACTTTACAAATACAACTGATTTTAACAATAACAATCCAGTCAACCTTGCCAACCTAGCCCCCATGCTGACCACCCCAACCATGCTGACCATGTCAACCATGCCAACCACACCGACCTGTACATTTTAAAGGAACCTGTAATATGTTTTGAAAAAACTAAAATCAAAACATTCTGTCTTTTACAACCTTGCTTTAAACTAATTTAGGTTCAATAAAATTTATCTGTAATTGCTTTTTTAATGTCAATTTGCTTGCAGTGTCATGTTTTGGTTGGTCCTGGAAGAATTATTATTTTTGTATGTTTCATATCTAACAGCATTGCTTTTAGCAACGTTTTTTTCATCTTCCAGACAATTTTTTTGCTTATAATGGCACTCTACGACTAGAGATTGCAAATAGTGTCTTGCAGCTCAAAGTTAAATTGTCAGTTCATTACATTGTTGTTTTATAAAAAATGTATTGATTTAAAAGTGATGACCAAATTGTTTTCTGTTAGGTTGTATGAAGATCTTTTTTTAGTCTTCACTTCTCTTTCAAAAAAAGAACCTATAAATATTTGGATTGCAAAAACTTTAAAAGTTGCTTTTGTGTGTCACACAAGTATTAGCTAGTTCACATTTGCAATCACCTATTATTCACACAAGTATTTGCAATCACTTGCTTCAAGTCAATGTTTCTAAGTCTGCATCTGCCTATGGTCAAATACAGTTACGTACACATATGGCATTTGAGCTTTTCTGTTCCATGTGGTGAGTCTCAGTAACTGGCAAATGATGATGAATTCAGGGTGCTTCTGGGGTGGTAAAAAGGTAGATGCTTGGTTCCAAAAGAAAAAGAGACTTAATAAGCACACAAATGCTAGATGTGGGCCATTTGTGCCCGTAATACTACATTTAAATGTTGAAGGTTTTAGTACAAATAAGATCTGTGTTATCAGCCAGACCCATACCATTTGGCCACCAAGCATAAGGCTCTTGTTATCCTCTTACAAGAGACCTGATGCACAAATGCAACCAGCTGGTAATACCACCCTTTACACTGGCTGGTTGGTCTCAATCAGGAAGCATGGCCTTTCTGCATTTGTCCACAGGAAACTTAGCTTGGCCGTTGTGGATCAATCTTCAAAGAGATCAGCAATGGAGTGATTGTTCTGGACATTGATGGTTGCAAGATTGTCAATGTCTACAAAGCACCAACCTCGCAACTCACATTAGCAGCCATTCCTATGTTTCTAAACCCCTGTCTTTATGCAGGTGCCAGCATACTGACTGGGGTTATAATTACACCCCCCCAGATAGACTATGCCTGGCTGACTGGGCAGCCAATCTTTTCCTCTTGTATAACCCTAAAGATGCCCCTAGCTTCTTCTCTGGTCATTGGAACACTGGAGCCAATCTCAACCTGGCTTTTGCAAGTGAGGATTTAAACAGCTCCAAACTTTGACAGACATACGAGGGGTGTATGAAAATTTTTAAGCATTGTGTATAAGAAGCGTTGATGCATCGTCAAACCTATAATTTTTTGAAAGTGCAACCTTTTGTAAGTATTTCTGCCAAATTTTGAGATTCTAGCATGTCTATTATTTTTTTTGCAGATTTTTGAATAAGCTAGGGTAAAGGATTCTGTGAAAAATGGAGAAAACAGAAATTTGTGCCTTCTTTGAGGTCGGAGATGACGTGTGCTTCCACTACTTTGATTGTTCTTTTTGGGTTGGTAGTGATAAAGCGAGGTTTCATCCATAGTGATGAATCGAGCAAGAAAATTGTCTTCATCAGCTTTAAGCAGTTCAAGATTGCCCTTGGACACAGTGCACCTGGTGTGTTTCTGTTCACTGAATCCTTTACCCTAGCTTATTCAAAAATCTGCAAAAAAAAATAATAAACATGCTAGAATCTCAAAATTTGGCAGAAATACTTACAAAAGATTGTACTTTAAAAAAATTATAGGTTTGACCATGCATCAATGCTTCTTATACACCATGCTTAAAACTTTTCATACACCCTTCATACTTTGGAGAAGTGCCCTAGGTTACAACATTGATGATCACTAATTACAGCCTCAAAATCTGGCCACAGTCCCAAGTGAGCCATATAAGCTTTGGAACTTCTGCAAGGCCAACTGGGAACTATACGGGCTCATCACAAACCAGCAATTTCAGAAATTACCATCTCCTGACTCTAGCTCTATTAATGAGGCATACCAGTACTTCTGTAATACCATTTTTGCAGCAGCAAAATTGTCAATTCCATGCGGTCGCAGAAACAACTGTAGACCATGATAGAATGCCTAATGCAAACACCTCTACCAGGTTTTTGTATGGGCTTTTCAGGGTGAAGCAGCTAGTTCAGCTGCTTTTGCCTTGCTGTCCCATCTTTATCAAAAATAAAAAGATCACTGGTCTGAGGCTGTCTATGACATCAACTTCACACACTCCAGTCAGCTGGCATAGAATATACTTAACAACTTGATCGGCAGAACCAGACACACTTGCTGCCTCTGCCCCATTACTGCCAACTCGATTGCCTCGCAATTGGTCGGAAATGGAATATACAAAACAACAAACCACAAATCAGCCAGACTTGTTAAAGAGGTTTCCCAATTTTGAAGGATTTCAACGCCACATGACAAATGTATTTCTGGAGTTTTTCTCTGAAAGAATTTGCCAATGCTCTCCAAGTCTGGAAAAGCTCTGGGCTCTGAGTCCTATGCCCAGAGCTAATACACCATGCCAACTCCACTTTAAAGTCCCAGTTGAACAAGTTTCTGTCTTCCTGCATTTGCCAACTCAAGCTTACAAAAATTTGGAAGAGAGCATTAGTGGTTGCCCTCCCAAAGCCAAACAAGCCATTAGAAGACTGAAAGAGCTATAGACCTATCTCTTTGCTTTGTGCCCCCTTCAAGATCTTGAAAAGATTTATCTATGCCCATGTCAAACTGTTACCAAGAGAGCAAGCTGGATTTCGGCGCAGAAGGTCAAGTGTAGATCAAGTCACTCTTCTAACCAGGGTTGCGGAGTCGGAAGATTAAGATCCGACTCCGACTCCGAGAATTTCTAAAATGCCGACTCCGACTCCCGACTTTAACTTTGACTCCGACTCCGACTCCCTGGTGTGGGCAAAGTATTTTTCTTAAATTTAACTAAGAAAAAATCATCCTTTCGATTTGTTAATTGCACAAAATAATTCAGGTTTTTTAAATACATAAAACGATATTTGCTTTAAAAAATTATGTATATGAGTGTATGTATACAAATATAACTGCAAATTACTGCTGCTCTTCAGAAGAGTGCTCAATGGCTTCAATAGTCAGAACGATTATTCTTGATTATCAAGACACAAATATTTAAAAAAAATTTTATTAAAATAGTCCCAATAAAGGCCCGTTTTCACTACGAGCGTGGAAAAAAGCATTTTTTGTTTGTTTTATTGATTTTTTTTTGCGCTCGCTTCAATTTTAACCGCTCGCTTCAATCGAAGATCAATAAAAGAGAGAAAGAATGCTCTTTTCCACGCTCGTAGTGGAAACGGGCCTTAAGCTGTTTCACCTGTAAGGCTCATCAGAGGACACAGTTAAAATAAATTTTTACGCTTCAGATGAAAACTCGCATCTTAGAAAAATAACGCTACCAAAAGTTTGGGTTCAATCGATTATTTTACTGAAGTAAGTGATTGATTAGCAAATAATTACTTTTGTTAAGAGTTATTAAAAGAAAACATGCTGTAATGTTGCGCATAGATGTACTGTATTGTTAAACTTGGCCAAGCTGCCGAAAAGATTACCGGTAAAGCGTAAAAAAGTTTATGGATCATTAGTTAAAAGAAAGTGTTATAAAATAATCTTTTTATAAAAAAATGTTTTTATAACACTCTCTCTTAACGAATGATCCATACTAATGTTTTTTTTTATAACACTTGCCTTTAACTAATGATCCATAAATTTTTCTACACTTTAATCTTTTCGGCAGCTTGGCCAAGTTTAATACATCTACGAGTATGCTCAACATTACAGCATGTTTTCTTTTAACATCTCGTGACAAAAGTAGCTATTTAATAAATCAATCACTAACTTGAGTAAAGTAATTGTTCAAAGCCAAACTTTTGATAGCGCTATTTTTCTAAGACGCGAGTTTTCATGTGAAGCCTTAAAATTTATTTTAACTTTTAATTTTTGCTTCTTTTATTTCTTTCAACGTAAATAATATTGCTTTTTTTAATTGTTGTGTTCCCTGATGAGCCTCACAGTCGAAACAGTCTGTTGGGACTATTCTAATACAACATGTTTTTTTGTTATATTTATGTTTTGATAAATACGTATACGAGTATACGATGATAAATACGTATATATGTTTTGATAAATACGTATATACTCGTACATATAATTATATTATATACACAACCCATTAACTATAATTCTTACTGTGTTTGAATGAAACATTAATACAAATCACATTTGAAAACTAACTCGAAATGGCATACATAACTCGAAACTAAATATGTATTCTATACTTAATGTTTATCACATTCTCTAAACATCAAAGTATTTTATGGATAGTCATGATGTTATCTCCAGTCTATTTTACAGTTATTGTTTTTCCCATGGTAAATCGAACCCGCGACAAACCTTAATGTTAATACAATTAATGACTTGTGTAGACCCTGAGTGTTGTCTCCTGCGTGTAGGACTGCATCTAGTGGGTTCGAAACTCAATGAGGTATGCATCACTGACAAGCTTTAACAAGAGCAAAACTCGAATCTGGTGCTGCTTGTTTTAGGTGGCATAGTTTTGTTTTTATCAGTAGGTAATGAGGTTAAAACGTAAATATGAAAATTTTATAATTGTAAAATTTTTTACAAATGTTAGTAATTACTATGGAATTTATTGACAATGAAAATTTGAAAACAAAAGTTTATAAAAGCAAAAGAAACAAAAAAACATATGTAAAAGAATTAAAAATTTAAACCCACAATTATAGACTACAAGAAAAACAATAAAATACGACTAATTTTAGAATTTTCCTGAATCACCGCTGCATATAAAGAAACTCCAGAGAAAAATGTTCATTTCTATACCAATAATAAGCTCATCCTTATTTCTCTCAAATAAACTTTAGCCATTAGTTTGATGGCATGGAGTCCATCTTCTTCACAGTAATTCATGGTTATATATTGATAGTAAGAATATACATGTGAATTTTGTCGGATTTTGTAAACAAATAAAAGGGATTCTGTAATTTTTATCTCATAAATATTTCAATTATTCTAATTTTGTACGAGACTAAACATGCAGGCTCCCTGCCGTTTATTGACATTCATATTAGTAGATCATTAAAAAATTCACCTTGGTTCTAAACTTTTGGTTGATATTTTTTTGAAAGAATAGAGCAAGAAGCGTAAGTTTTAATTTTCAAAAATCTTAATTTAATAATTTGCTCGTAAAAACAAAATTGCTTCTGTGAGTTTCTTGTTTATTGCAGCTCTTTGGTCTGTTCTGATGAGCCTTAGCGATGAAAACAGACGTTCAACACTCGCTTGTGTTGGAGGAAGTACTTATTTAAAGACAAGTCAAAAATAAAAAAAGGGGGGGCATTTTGGAGGCTGAAGCAGATTAATGGCATTTACATTAATTTCAATGGAAAAATTCGCTTTGTCATACGAGCAAGCTCGGTCACAGAACGAACTAAACTCGTATGTCAAGGTACCACTGTACTATAGAAAGAGGCTGCTTAGGATAGTAAATTGATTATGCACCTGGCATTTGCTTCCTGTCATTGGATTGAAGAAAGGAAAGCAACTAAATTGGCTGCCCGAGCATAGCATTACGCAAAATGCTAATTGCTTACAAATTAAAATGTAAACTTTTTACAAGTCGCACGCTGTATCGCGCGATACGCGGCAAGGTTCTCTTAAAAAGATTACTGCACTGCACTCCATTGATACGCGCGGCCGCGTAAGTTGCGCGGTTAACATCACTAATATGTAAAGAAATTGGGCATAAGGAGTCGGAGTCGGATAAAATATTCCGACTCCGACTCCGACTCCTAGTCCACTTAGCAGTCCGACTCCGACTCCTTCCTAAAACCTCCGACTCCGACTCCGCAACCCTGCTTCTAACTCCAGAAATTTAGGATAGCTTTTCGGCCAAAAAGAAGGCTGGATTTGTTGATCTCACTGCAGTCTACAATATTGTATGGCACCACGGTCGCACCTGCAAGCTACTCTGTTTTTTTTCAGACAGGCACATGGTCTCATTAATTATGAAACTTGTTCATAATTGAAGTTTTTACCTTCACCAGTGTCACTACCAGTACTGGAAAATAAAGCAGGTTATGACGCCTTAAGAATGGCTTCCCACAAGGATCAGTACTGGCTCCCCTCTTGTTTAATATCTGTACATATGATAGACAGTTGGCAAAAAATTTCCATTTTGCTCTATGCAAGCGACTGGCAGGCATTAGAGGAGACTCTAACTCAGGAAATACAACCCTCTCCTTCTACCTTTACAAATGGAAGCTCAAGCTCAATGCAAGAAAGACTGTGTCGGCAGCCGTCCATCTTTATAACAAGGAAGCACAACATGAGCTAAACATCTTTGTCAACGCACAGGCTGTATTGTTTTGTGCTAAACCCATTTATCTCTGTATAAAGCTGAATAGAGCACTCACATTTTGCCAACATTTAGAGTCACTGTGCAAGAAGTTAACATCTCGCGTTGGGCTTCTAAAGCGATTGGCTGGATCAAACTGGGGTCCGGATGCCACAGTACTTCACACAGCCATCCTTCCCTTAGGCCATTTCATGGCTGAGTACTGCGGGCTTGTTTGGTGTGGCAGTGCCCATACTCACCTTATTGACAGGCTCACTAACGATTTTCTTTGTATTTTATTTGACTTAACAAAATAAACTTCTCTCTCTCTCTCCCGTGCACGTAGTGACTGGATGCCGGCATTCCACACCAACAGACAACTTTTTGAAGAAAATTGAAAGCTGTTTGCTAACACTGCCAAGCAGAAGAAAGTCTGTTAAGTATCTATCCGAAGGGCAACAGAATAACAAGAATAGATTTTGAATAGCAACCATATCCATTGCCTGCTTCATCAAAATTGCACTTGACCCCGCTGCCGACAAATATACAAAATCTGTAATAATATTAAGATAGTTTAACTTGAATTTTAAATTTTAGTCAAACTGAATGGTGGTAGAAGTATTCAAGGAATTCTCAGAGGATTTGACCCATTTATGAACTTGGTAATTGATGAAGGGATTGGAAAGAGAAAGGATGGAACAGAAGAAAGCATTGGAATGGTTGTAAGTAAATTTGTTCAAAGTCTAAAGCTGTTGAATGGCAAGCTGTGTTATTTATAAGACTATAATGTCTCTTAACTTGTTAATTTACTTTAAGTTGGAATAGTAAGGATATGGCCAGGGTTACCATATTGTGTTTATTTCTAAGGTTTGTGCTTACTTTTATGAACTTTATCATATGAGAATTTTGATGGTAAAATACTTAATTTTCATCAATATTGTTTAATATTTTTTAGTAACATTTTTTAAAAACGTGAGTATTTTACTAAAAATGTCTTCTAAAAATCCAAAAGGAGTTTTATATGACGTCGTTTGTTAGTTAATGTCAAGTGAGACTTTCTTTTGTCTTTAGCATTGTCAGTAAAAAACGGTTTTAAAACAACTTCTCACATGTTCGGTATCCTCGTTTTGGGTAATTACCTTTGCTTGTTTTTTACTCCGTTTGCACGTTAATACTGAGTATACTTATAGCTTAACAAGAACATTTTTTGTTTTGTTAGCCTAATTTAATTGTAATTTTGCCTTCAATAAAGAGATCGTAGAAAAAATGATTGTTATCCCAAAAATTATTCGCAATGTTAAACAGCACTGGAATGCTTGTTTATTGGATAAAAGATTTTTAAGTTGAAGAATATAAAAAAATTTCTTTGCGTATTAGTTATGTTTGTATTTTTCTGCTTTTTTTAGGTTGTCAGAGGAAATTCAATTTTGATGTTAGAATCGATGGAGAGAATATAGCAATTATTAATTGTAATCGTCGGCGGAACTTTTGCCAAAAAAAATTTCAAATAAGTTTTTCTGCTAGTGAGCGGATGCACGAAGATGATTTGTTTAAAAGGGTCCGTTTCACTGATTGGATTTTTTTGTATTCAATAAATACGCTTTTTTCATCCTTGAGTTAATTTATCTAGAGATTTTTTTAAACGTTTCCTGTTCGAGACGTTTTGGTAGAACGAAACTGCAAACGCTTCAATTTGAAAGCAAATTAAACAGCGCCCTCAAAAAAGATCCATTCGGTTTTTCTTTGGAAAAGCACTTAATATCAACCCTCTAAATGAGTGTCGTTACAAATTATTTTCAATACTAACACTAGCAGTTGCTACGGGTATTTATTTCAACAGGATAGAGCACGGGTGGGCAAACTGTGGTCCGCCAAATTCTCAAGCAAATAATGAAAAATTATAATTTATTTGTCTGCAGCCAAATTCCAGGGAACTATTTTAAGGTAAAACCTTTTTATATGTAGATCACTACATTTTAGGGGAGAATGATGTTTCATAATATCTCACAGTTATTTAAATTTACGAATGTCAGTTTATGTACGACCCGCGAATCATTCCAAAAGCCCAATGAGGCCCGAGGTTGAAAACTATTGCCTACCCCTGGCATAAAATATTTGAACGGTAAAATTAGTTTAAGAATGAAAAAGACTAATTTGTACTATTCAAAAAAAAGAATGTTAGATGTAAAGCTTTTTTTTTGAAGCATGATGTAGGCTACTACAACGTGCTAGAAGAAAAGCTTTTCACCGAAGAAAAAAGTCTCAAACTATTATTATTTTCATCAATTGAAATGCAGAAATGCTTGCTTGAATGAAAGCACAAAGTTCTTAAATTCTTCATCAAACGTCGGATTAAAACCAAGGCAAAATTTATCTAGAATTACCGATCAAGAAAATAGCAAAAGAATGTATAAATATAGACTTGCAATGAATTTTGTAATCCGACATTGGCCTAATGGCCTACATTTAAATTTAAGAGTAAAATTAACATTTTAAAAATCGATTTGTCCGTCAATCAAGCTAATATCCTTCTGGCATTAGTTTTGACTTAAGGTAAAGATGAAGGCTTAGTAAAAATAAATAAGATTAACTTTTTTTTTACAATAGTTGATGGTCAACAATATTTGGGATTTGTATTTTATCTTCGGATCAACTTGTTACAATTCGTAAAATTCTACGTAAAATCTACGTTATTACAATTTGTAAAAAAGTTAATTCGAAGGTAAAATACAAATCCCAAATATTATCATCATTTTCAGGAAAACATTGAATTAGTTCAATGTATTTTCCTTTGCCCGCGCTTGTGCTTTTGGAGTTGCGCGGGCAGCAGCTCGAGTTGTGATCTCCTGCAACTAGTGGTAATTTTGCTGGTGGAATTCCAAGACGTGACCAGGCCAGGTCTTCAACATAATTCCGCCAGCGAGTTCTGGGGCGCCCTCTAGGTCTTATCAATTATTGTCTTTTAATAAATTGAGCACGCAGGCTAAGACAAAAAATTTTTATTTAAGATATCGCTTTACAGTTTTAACTATTTTCTATTTTGAAGTAGAGTAAGTAGGGATGACTTTAATAGGGCGGCCGCAACGCGCCTCCCCTAAAATACATCAAAAAGTGGACCTCCTACACAAGATATTGCTCTATCTCTTCATAGCAGCACCAAGACAGTGGCATGTCTAAAATAAAGACTTTTTTAAAGTTGATTTGATGCAATAAAAAGTAGCCCTTCCAAATAAAACGATAACTTTTGTAGAGATCACACTGTTTTGAATCACTAAACAGTGGCCACCTAATTTGAAGACCTTTTTTTTAGAGATATCTTTATTTTGGAGACACTAGAAAGTGGCCCCCCTAAAACGATAACTTTTTTACAGATCACACTGTTTTGAAACACTTAATAGTAGCCGCCTCCCTAAAATGAAGAACTAAAAGTGGCTCCCCTATAACAACTTTTTATAGAGATTACTTTGTCTTGGAGCACTAAATAGTGGCCCGCCTTACTTTTCTTGCACCGGGCCCCCCTTTTTATAAGGCCATCACTGAAAATAGGGCTCGTTTCCAATACGAGCCTGGAATGGAGTATTCTTTGACTGCTTTTTTTGCGTCACTTAGCGCATTAACGCAAAAAGAAGTAACACTCGTTTATTTAGTTAAGCCAAAAAATTTTAATGAAAAGTACATTAATTTGGTCCTTGATCAAATTCGAGGAATTTTGAAGCAAGCAATAAGCGGACTATGGCTCCAAAATACTGGACCTAGGAATCGTTTGTAGCCTATAGAGCAGCGGTTCCCAAACTTTTTTTCACGGCGCCCTTTGAAAACTTAACAATACTCGCGGCGCCGTAATGAAAAAAAGGTCTTCAGTTCAATTACTTCTTTGAGTAACCTTTTTTTCTCCGAAACTCATGGTGTCCTCTAAAAAAAAAAGGTCTTCACTTCGATTTTCTCTCTGATTTCCCTATTTTCCTCCCAAAATCAGGGTGTTCTCTAAAAAAAAGGTCTTCAATCAGAATCGTTCTCTGAAGAAACATCTGCAACGGATTCAAAACTGTATGTGCTGTTTTCGAGGGGGACTGCCTCGTTCGCCTCACCCAATATCCACCACTGCTCACACGGCTTTCATTCCGCGCACACTAAGGAAGCTCTTAGAGGGAACGTTGCTGCTAACAACTTTCACACTGCAACTATTGTGAGAAAAGCAGTAAGTACAACAACTTTCGCATGCTTTCGCGGCGCACAGTTTGGGAACCACTGCTATAGAGTAAAAAAGATACTTACGAGATCAATACGCACTTCATTTTTTTGGAAACCAATTAAGTTGACCAAACATAACTATATAGGCCCAAATGAATATTTTAACCAGTCAGCATTTTATCTCTACAACAGCACAAAGATTCTAGAGCCGCCGTGATAAAGCAGTTAGCGTTCTGGAATTAAAGGAAATAGCCCCTGTGTTCGCAACTCAACTAGTAAGCAATCTGTTGTGGCGACCCCTTAAGCTAATCGAGAAAAAAGAAGAAAAATAGCATAAACATTCTAAATTGTAAATAATTACTTCCGAGCAATCACCCACGGCAGTTCAGCATCATCACCTTTATTTATCTTCTGGACTTGCAGGACAAAGTCGGAGACGTTAGACTTGCTGCAACCGTCAAGCAATTCCTCGGACCTGCTTTTGGAGATACCAAGATATTGCTCGGTTGAGACTTAGAATGGTGTAATTGTAATTTAGAACTGTTTGTTAAGATGGCCAAGCACAGAAGAATGTCGTAAGGTGCGTTACCTAAAGGCAAAACAGCATAGCGAAGCTAAGAGTTGAATCAAGACCATCTCGATCGCAATCAATACGGCGCTTCTACGGAAGAAATTAAAGAAAAACCTATTTTCCTTAAACTCAGACTGTTCAAACAGCTTGAGAAATATTTTAAAAATCCGCTGATCAGAAAATCATGAACAGAAATGAAAATGATTTTTAAATGGTTTGGTTAAGCTTTAAATTGTATCTTCAGCAAGTTATTTAAAAAGCTTAACTACTATAGGCGCTTTTCGGAAAAGAAATAGGCTACACTTTTTCAGTTCAGTTCAGCTTATTGTTTCACAAATGATAAACAATTGATATACAAATTGCAATATAAAAAGTAATGAATTTTGCATCACAATTTATCAACACGAGGACTGCGAACTCAATAGATTTTTATTCAAGTTCATAAAAAAATTTGCCAGTATGATTTCGAGTTCTTTATTTTCAATTTTTCGAAATCGAGTTCTATTCTATGCTGTAAAAATCGAAAGTTCGATTGATTAAGCCTATCTAAACAATAACTTAAACCTTTTAAATTGGAAGACAACCGCGAAAAGATAAATAAAGTAAAAGAAATAATGAAACCTGCTGTCATTAACGAAATAAAACAAATTTATTTAATGGGTTCAAGTTAAACAGAGAATGAATATAAATTGATAAGTTAGTTGTCCAATCAAAAGTAAACGTATACAACTCAGTTGTACTTAAAATTTTGCAATTTAACATCAAAAGTAAAATTCAAAATATTATTTATTCTCTTTTCAAAATTAACAATTAATGAACTCAAATTCGATTCAATATTTCTTGAGTTAGAGTTCAGCAATTTTTATTTTTCGAGTTCAAGTTCGAGTTTATCAAAAAGGGCCGAGTTCTCGGATTTCGAGTTTGCAGCCCTGATCAACATTGTAAGGATGGTAACGAAAAACCAGAAGGTCACCAGAGTCACCCACGATCCTTTTCTGTTACATCAACTAAATTGAGCCCCTGTAAATTTCAATCGAAGCACAAGCAGAACTCACAATTTTTTTTTTGGATTTCATTGTTTAAAAGATGCAACGCACTATATCGATTTTCATCAGCTTCCCGCTTGAAAAGATGACCTAGATTTTGGCTTAGCTTTAAAAATTTCGTTATTGTCGTACTCTTCAAAATCTGGCTTGAATTTTCAAGTTTCCTAAGGTTTATTCGTTATTTTTGTATTTCAAATTTGTTTCGAGAAGCCTAAACGTAAAAATTGAAGTGTTTTACTAAACTGCAAATCTGCAATTTTTTCATGTATTTTTCAAAAAGTTTTTTTGCAAAAAAAAATAAAGAAACTTACTCTGAATCTGTTTCAAAAATACAATATATTTAGTTCTTCACTTTTACATGCTTCTATTTTGGATGGGCTTCTAAGTTCATGTTCTCGAAAAAAAAAAGAACGTATAAGGGTTACATCAAAGATCGAAAAGAACTTTTTGGGGGTCTCTGTCTTGCGAATACCACCAAAAAATTAAACAGAACTGAAAAACGATTTCCAATTAAGAACTTTTTTGACACTCAACAAAACACAAGGTCAGGAGCAGCTTAAACAAGATTATCTTTTAATATAAAAGATCTTAACAATAAAAAAATTAGAACTGAGGCGGCTACAGATTTGCATAAACGACATGTAGCAACATCCTCTAAACAGTGATTTATTTAAATATTTTTAAGGTTAAAATTGAATTCCTCGTTATACGGGTAAAATAGAGATACAGTCGGTAGGTGATTTAATCAGGTAATTTTCTTTGTGTTGTTAAACTTGATTTACGTCGGCAAATTGGCATGTTTAGTTTATTAACCGTTTAGTTGTTCGTAAAGAACATATAAAGTTTTAGAGAAATATTGTTTCAAGTAGAGGCGGATTCTTTATCCCGTTTAAGTAGGGAGTCGAAAACCTTTCTGACGTGATGTTGCCATTTTTGCATTTTGCAATGCATGGGTCAACTCTTATTGTTCCAATATTGTTTTCACGTGACAGTCTCTTTTGTTTTCTGGTGAATGTTAGATGCGGCAACTGTAGGAAGAAACGTTCGCTTCTTTCCATTTGTGCCCGAACGAACTTTGACGTTGCTGTGCAATTTTTGAGTAGTTTTTAGGACGTCATGCGTCTTTGCTGTATTGCTTTTACTTTTCAAATTGGCGTTCGCTTCTTCGAAAATATTTTCGACGATAGTAGCTGTACTACTTCGACGCTTGAAGGAATGTTGGTTTTTTAGATGGTCTAGTTGTTGTCGCAACTGTAGAATTTCCTTGACTTTCTCATCTCGTTCAGATTCGGTAGTTTCAAGCTTTTGCTTGAGGTACATAAACTCATTTGACTGAAGAAAAAGTAAAAAATAACTTTATTCTAAAGATTCAAAATTTTTATCTCAAAAAACCCGAACTTATTTTACTTACCCACACTTCATTTAATGCTCTTGCGTTTTTTTCCATTACACCGTTTAGTTTTTTTGAAATTTCAGAAGAAATGTTCATATCTAAATATTCATTTTGACTGCCCACTCCTGATAAAAGTTCTGTCCCAGATTTATTCGATCGCTCAGGCGATGGCGGTATTCCGCTGTCGGGACTTTCAATAAAGCCGGTCATTGTCTTCATAGTCGCGTCAGTAAAAGTGCCAAGACTGCAGACAATAAACAAAATCAAGTTAAAAAAAATCATTTTATGATTGTTTAATTATTCTTATAATTTTATTTGGAGTCTGTATAAATAATTTTTCTTTTGAGCTTGCTCTCTTAATCAATTTTGAGAAGTTACCAAAAGTCGATTACGCTGAATACTTCGGACCAAGACCAGTCATTGTTTTTGTGGACAAGGTTTATGTACCAGACCCTTTAGATAATCATGAACATCCGATGACTGTTTATGACATTGATCAGGTAGCATAATCTATACTTTTTTTTATCAAAGCAAATAAACAGTAAAATTCCATAACACCATAAGCTAACAAACACTAGTTTTATTGATTGCAAATATGACGTATTTCAGCATAATCTTCAAAGCAAGTTTGAAATGCTTCCAGTAAACGTCGTTACCCCCCTCCGACAGAATCTGCTGCTTCTACCACCCCTTTCACTCCAAGTCCTAACGCTGGAAGGCTTGGTGGGTGCATACCTTGTCCCCTCCTCGAACGACTATCACCACCATTGCAACAACGACAACGACACCAACTGCTCCAACCACGTTTACAAAATTTACGATGCGCTTACGAAATCTTGCAAATAAGCTTTATTGTTTTGCGCGATCATATTCGTTTGCTTACATTATATCCTATTAAGTATTTATTCTCTAACTTGCATATGTCTTTCATATCAACTTGCAGCACAGGGTCAGAGGGGTTAAACTTAGAACAATTATTAATATTTAGCAAGTATTCCGCCTTGTTTTTGAAAATACTAAGATATTATTTTTTGTTTAAAATTTTTTATTTGGTTTTTAGCTTTCATATATTGATACGGATTAATTTATATAGCTGGTTATTAAGCAGTAAAGCAGACGCAAAGTGGCTTCTAATTTACAAAAAGACAAGAAGTGATTTTCAATAAAATTTGGGAGTTGCATTTCAACTTCTATTACATGTAAACGCTTTTTAGAACATTTAATTTAATTTACTTTTACCTGGTTTTTATCTTCAGAATAAGCTTAAACCAAGGCGCAACAAGAAAATTAGCTTGGTTACCAGGCCAACAGATTTTTAAACTTTTTACTTTTGAATTTAAATCTTGTCGGTCTACAAACGCACTGTTGGTTTACTCTAAATTTGCAATTTTTTAGGAATTTTCTTACCCTGTGATTCCAAATGGATTTCTCTTTAGCTTTAATTCCACGTTTGATGTAGAATTTATAAACTTTGTGCTTTCATTCACGCAAGCACTTGTCATGTATTGTAATTGACGACGATAAAAGTTTTGAGACATTTTTCTTCTATTTTTGCTTGTTTTTTTCTTTTTTGCTTGTTGCAGGACATTATGCTACAAACAGAAAAATAAGCTTCGCTTCGAACATTCTTATGTTGGATTTGAAAGAATTGAAAAATTTTTACTGTTTGTAGTAGGCCTAGCCGCCTAGTTACTAATATATTTCTAGGAAGGCCTATATTTAGCATTAGACATTTTCTCTCCTTTAAGTAAAGTTAATTAAAGGTTTGAAAGTGAAAGATTGATGTTAATTTAGATATTTTCATCTGGTTAAAAGTCTTCGTTTATTTCATTTTGTAAGTAGTTATAGTTTTTATTTTATTTTATTTTTTTGTTATTTATAAAGTGATATGACTCAAGACTGAAATGTATAGCTGCTTGTTAAGATTGCCAACAGAGAAATCAGCCATTAAAGAAACTTTTTATGGACCCAACAGAGAATGAACGGAGAGAGCATGAAAAAACATTTTACTTTTTGTTGGTCGAGTTTACAAAAGGCTTTCATTTAAAAAAATTGTCAATAGAATTTTAATTTGATTACAGAACAAGATTACAATAAAAACATGGTTTAAAATTTTTGCAAGATAGAAGCCGCCGACCGGTCATCTTCATCATCTTCATCATCTTGATCATCCCGTCAAAACTATTTAACAGAGTAAAGTTTTCAATTTTTAGGATGAGAAACATAGACTAACCCTGAATTGGGGACATTGCGACAAAACGTCGTTGACATCTTGAGCGGTCAGAACGTATAACTCGCTGTAGCCACTCGATACAACATCAGAAGTTCGCGCGTGGTTTTGTCGTAGGTCAAACAAGTTCATTTCGCCGAAGATGTCGCCGTCTCTCACAGTCAGTATCTTACCATTACTTTCCCTGCAAGCAACAATAGACAAGAGTAGAAATGCATATAATCATCGTATTTATCTTAAACTAATTATTGTAAACATAGGCCATGTAGACACGGCAAGTGTTTGACCAAAAGCGATCATTTTCCGAGTTTTATGCTTAGAGACCCCTGGCGTATTCATGAAAATTGATTTGCGATCTTTTTTTGCCTGTACAGTCAAACTTTGGTATTCAAACATCTCACAGTTCGAACAAATCAATTTTTGAACGAAAAACTCGAGATGGAAATGACTTTGTTTTCGAACAACAGTGATGCATGGCTGTTGAGACCAAGCGTAAACATTTTTTAGTTGACCGCTGTGCTGGATACATTCAGGTGTTGCGCTGTTCTCTTTTTCAAATTTATTTCGTGAGCCATTAGTTATGGCTAACAATAACTAATCCCTTTCCCTCCCTCACTTCCATCCACTTATGCCATCACAGCGCATGCAGAAAGGTAAAAACAGTACATAATACTGTTACTATATTATTAAATGTGCATCTGTTATGTTTTTGTTTTTTATTTACACTTTTATGTTTTATTTACGGTTTCAATAAATTTATTTATTTTTTATATTTTATCTCTATATTTATCTTCCTGACTCTCAGGAAAGCGACGGAGGCGCTAATACATAGGGTAGGCAATTACCCCGACCTGCTTCCGGAGATGCCAAAATATTGCTGTCCGCTTGTAATTTAATAGAGATATGACTTTAATGTAGAACTGTTTGCTAAGACCACCAAGCAGGGGAAAGTGCCATAAAGTGTCTTTCCCAAGGACACAGCAGAATGGCGCGAGTGGGTTTTGACCGAGACCGTGTTGGTCACGAGCCCGGCGCTTTAACCACTTGACCACGCTGCCGACTATAAAGATTTTTATAAAGATTTTTATACTATGATACATAATGTAGGCTTGTAAATAAGCATTCGTCTGGTGCATGAAAACGAATTAATCTCTTTTACGTTATTTTTAACGGAAAGTATGATTCTGTTCTTGAACAAGTTGGTTCTAGAAAAGACTTCCAAAATGGATTGTGTTCGAAAACCTATGTTTGATTGTATATGCCTCATTTCTAAGAAAGTAAAGTTCAATTATTATCTTTACAATTCCAGTGAAGACTAAAATAGGTTAACCAAAGAAACTTATGTTCTATTTTTTCTCTACATTTTGCTTTTTTTGGAATTTTTCTTTTCCCCATTAGAAATTTCTGGGCACGCATATAGTAGAGCAGGGGTGGAGAACCTGCGACCAGCAAGATTTTTCAATGCGCTCGCATGTGGTTGGAAAGATGCAAAGTCATTACAAGGATTGCGTGACAAAACTTTAGTTTTAGAGATCACTATGTTTTTGGGACGAAAATTGAGAAATCAGATTCTAATTGATGACCTTTTTTTGGTTTTCACTATAAATTTAGGATGCAATTTTTTCTCATATCGGTAAAGAAGAAGAACATCGGTGGGCAAACTACGGCCTACGAAAGCCTTAAGCAAATAACTATACTCTCTCTTTACTCAATGTTCAAGCAATGTTCAAAATTTTCATTTTCGTCTCTAAAGGTCATTACTTTCAATCAATTTCATGTTCATTCACATTGTAAATACTATTGCGGCTATTGATCAAAATCATCTTCTGAATCCGGCACTCGAACGAAAACGTTTTCCCACCCCTGTGCTAGAAGGTCATTTCGGAAAACGTCAATAAAACTTGGGCAAAATTATATTGCTATTTAAACTTTTATGAGGCCTGCACCTGTTTTTAATTTTCGGATAAGGCCCGCGAGTGCAATAAGTCTCCTCGCCTCTATGCAAGAACGACAATAATGTCTACTAAAAAGCTCCACATAAACTTTTGATAACCAAGTCCAATCGATTTAAAGAGATTTTCTTGCTTTTGCTGAAATATTGGTATAAAAGATAAAAGTATAAAAGCATACAGTAGATCTTATGTATCTGATTTTCATAATGAGAAAATTTGGCACCTGTTTTAATTAATTGTATTTCTATCATTGCAATGTATGCCTACCTAATTATTTGAAGAACTCCTTCACCAACTATAAACATTTCTGTTCCGGGCTCTCCGTTTCTGTAAATAAACTGTCCAGGAAGATAAGTCCGTCTTTTTAACTTGGAAACAAGACTTTTCAAAATGCTGGAGTCACAGTAGTTAAGCTCAGGAAGCTAAACAATTTATGTGCTGTTACTTGAATTATTATACAATGTTTTTATGAATCATCACTGCCAAGAAAGCTTTTAAAGGTCGTCCAAAACAAAAACAGTTGTAATTGAAGAACATTTTCACTTATGCAACTTAAATAACAACAACCTTTTTAAAAGATATATTTTACCTCCTTTAAAGCAGCGTAATTCCCATGATAAGCGATTTCCTCTTTAATTGACAAAGGCAAATGACGAAGCATTTTATCTTCATCTAAATGTCCAAATTCCGATCTATAAAAGTATAAAAATATTTACGTTTCTAGTTTAGAAGTTTTTTCAAACTTTTTTTTTGGTCGGTATTTATCAAGAAAGTGCCCAATTACGTCAAATCAGAGCCGTATCAATTAATTAAATTATAAGACCACAAAGTTTTAAATTAACATTAATTTTATTTTTTCCAACAGACTGTTTCGCCTGGCTAGGCACATCAAAGGTTGGTTAAAAACCTTATGGATTCTAATTTAGTAAGATTTTCAACTGCTTTTTGATGTGTCTGGCCACGAAAACAGTCTGTTGGGAAAAATAAAATTAATGTTAAAATGAAATTTTGCGGTCTAATAATATAATTAAACATATTTTAAATTATTTTTGAAGATGCACGAACAATTTAAACTTAAAGAAACTCTAAACTAAAAAAGAAATTTATTAAAAAAAACGTCGACAACGTTTTTTATGGAAAATCTCTATACTTGCTTTGAAGACCCTTTCAGAATTCGTTTAATATGGCTTTTTTTTCAATCTCTAAATTACGAAAGTGATAGTTACATCAAATGTAATCGAATATGTGTCTCCAAAAAAAGCCAAATGGGTTGTAATTATCTCTTTGCCAAAACACTACGTAAAATTGGAGGACGCTTGTTTCTAGAGCGACTTACATTTGCGCGATCCTCATTTTAGCGACCTCTTTGGAGTGTAGATATTTTTAGCGATGTGTGCTTGGAGCGATTGTGATTTGAGCGACTTTTAAAGCAAGACAAGACAACAAACAAGCTTTTACTTCTTCATTATTTTCCAACACAAGTATGACGGAGAAATAACTATAGACATCGTTAGCAGTGCATGCCTGGGCAGTGAAGTGACTATTTCGAAAATATAAACGTTTGTTAAAAAGCACTAATTGCTCTGAAGA
The DNA here is from genome assembly GCA_963680785.1 of Diplosoma virens. Taxonomy (NCBI): domain Eukaryota; kingdom Metazoa; phylum Chordata; class Ascidiacea; order Aplousobranchia; family Didemnidae; genus Diplosoma; species Diplosoma virens. Next base: position 12,036,130 of record OY796896.1, read on the forward strand.
GCTTCGGTTTAAAAACATTCGCCGTATTTGCTCAAAAAATGTCGCTCAAACGTATGACCACCGTGAAATTATTGGTAGTCTTATTATCAAAGATAAAAATGATTGATTTAAGCTTAGGTTTATTGCTCTTAAATATATTTAAAGGGAAAATGTTCCAATGTTCTTACTTTTTCTAAATAATTTGAGGTGTTATGTAAAATAGTAGTATGTTGTACATTGTGACGTACTTGCTCCATAGATGCTCATAAAATTGCTCCACTTTTTGGCGCAATTCTTTCGGTATTTTTCTCCGCTTTAAATATTTTCGTGTTGACTCCATTGAATGCTCAAACTCGAATTTTTCGTAGTTTTTTCCAAATAAAACCATTGTAAGGTAACCTTTTGCAATATAATTAAAATTAAACAAAGTTTGTCTGAAATTTAAAGATGGCTTTTAAAATTTTAAACTACTTAAAAGGTTTACTTTATAAACTGGTTTTAAAATTTTTTATGCATTGGTATGCCCAAAAATGAAAGCGGGAGATTTTAAAAATCTTATCAGCTCTTGCTTTCGCTATATTAAAATGTTTTAACGTATCATACTGCCATACATCAAAGTTGGAAATTTTTTAGATTTTCACAAATTTTACATTTTTTTGTTTTTGTATTTTTGCTGATCTCGGTAAGTTTTCAAAAACTTGTTTCAATGAACTTATAGGCTTACGGAAAACTGAATCAGCCTAACTATGACAGTTCATCATTTATTTCTTCGCTTTTACGTGCAATCAAGTTAATAAATTCCCTTATTGATATTGACCCAGTGGTAGTGAATAGGGAGACAGCAGCTAAATGATATACGTTGTAACATGAACACCGTAAATTGTGTGTAGTCTGTGTACCACTTTTTTTTGCAAAATTGGCGGTTTGAGACAATTCGCACCAGTTTAAAGAATTTAAATAAACGCCGTTTTAAATAGCCTGCATTGTTTTTTGGAATAAAAGTCAAAACCAACTTTTTTAGTATGACAAAATAGATTAACATTTACTTGTTGTATAGGAAGTCTTATTAGATCTATTGAACAGTTGACCTCAAATTGCATAACATAATGCTTGCATTACTTACCGATAACATAACCAACCATTGCATATCCAATAAGGTTCAGGTAAATTGCAAAAACATACCTACCAAAAAAGAACTTTTTAAGCTTCATTGTCTGTTTTTTTATTTTGCAAAACAACGATTGTGATTTGTTTCGTAAAGCTACCTTTAAGCGATTAGCCTGTCCCAATCCGTTATATAAAAGAAACCTTGAGAAATATTTGGATTTCGTTTTAATTCATGTTTTAGTGCGATATAATTATTATGAGCACTTCACTCTATAAAAGAAATGCGATTGAATCTCTGCGTTGAATGTACAACAACCTTCATCGTAAATGTGAATTGAAAATGATATTCAAGAATTTATCAAATATTACGCTAAAAGCAATTGCTTATTGGTTCAGCAGGAACCTTTTTTTTCTTTTTGCCATTTTTTTAATAAAAACTTACTCCCAGTCCGCATTTGGTAAAGGACGTCCTCCAATTAAACTTATTTCTTTCAAAGACCAATAAAATGAGTAAGTATACTTCCGCGTTAAAGTGGCGTACTCAGGAAAAAGTTGCGGATCCGGATACGACCAGGCGAATAACGTTGTGCCTAAAAAGTCACGTGACATGATAGAAAGTCACCGAAGGTTTCATACAAACTATACTTTAACGCTTTTTTTAAAATTTAATTACGAATGGATGTAATAATTTTTTCATATGAATTGAATCTTTCAATGAAAAGCAAATAAAAAAATAATTGAACAAGATCTCTTTAAACTTTTTTAGAACTTTAATTTAATCAACTATTCTGCGATTGGCTTTCAATTAAAAGAAAAGATGTTGTTGCTATTTCAAGCAATAATAAAATTTTTACCAAAAACAAATTAAAAAGTACTTTTTAAAAAATTTTTTTGGTTAATAGACTAGTTTCTCCTTTTTTGAAAAATTAACGGAAAAAATTTGTTTTATTTTATGAAAAACGACTGATTTCTTAACGATGGTTCTGTAAGATTTTATCCTCTCATGAGTCATGACAATAACTTAATAATAAAAAATATTTATTTAGCTCCTGTAGCAGTTACATACACATCAAAGTTTACAAAAAATAACAAAGCATCGTCGAGTTTTTTATTTTTATTTTTAAAAAAGCAATCTTGCTAGAAAATTATCCACGAAATATTGAAAAAATATAAAAATAGCTGTTAACAATTGCTACAGTTTTTTAACTTTTAATAAATTACTTTAACGGTGTTGTAAAATAATATCCACCGCCTTTTGCTCGCTAAATTTTACGTAGTTCTGAAAATAATTTTTTCTTTTTCAACTGTTATTAAAAACTATGCTGACTGTTATTATCAACATACTACCAGCGTTTTACCGAATCCATTAGTGAGGCTACTGCTGTAGTAGATGCAAGCATTGTAATGCACTATGATTGTCAATACGAGGAGAAGATTTGTAAGCCTCAAAACGTTGGGCCACCATGTTTTTACCTCCACCAGCCGGTAAAACGCGTGCTGTTGAATGAAACCAAAAAAACTTTTTATTATATATTCTATGTAAAGGTAAAAATTTATTTATTTAGTATGATGAAAATAAATGTCATTTACTAAAATTCACTTCCAATAAAGTCTTTTAATGATGTATTTATCATTCTCATTTTTCTTAAACATTTTATCAATTTTTTCTCAAAGGGCTTTTTCTCAAATGAAAAATTTGCCCAAAAACACTTTCATAATACACAGAATAATTATAAAAGCTTTAAATCTCGAACTATAGTTGAGAAACAGTTTTGCGAGAAGCTAAAACCGTGCGACCATTTCTTTTAAAAGTAAAGTAAAAATTGAATCGAGATTGACATTATTACGTCATAACAAGTTTTTAAAAAAATTTTTAAACTACTTACCGCTCGATAAATTCTTGCGAGTCTGTTTAAACGAAAATAAGGGTTTATAGTGAGCACAAAAAAGAAATCGGTGGGAAAAATTGAAACGACGTCCAAAACTAATGTCCAACTTCTCAAGTGATAATGCGTAAGGGAAGTGACGTCAGTGACGTAGATTCCGTGCTTGACGACACGCGTTCGGAATTTGATAACAATGTCAGCAATGTAAATTGCGTCACACAAAGCGTCCAGCACAAACCAGGCCGTCTGATAAGGTGTCTGAAGCTCTGCGACACAAAGTGATAAAAGTTACTAGGTCGCTGTTCGCGTCAATTAATCTTAAAGACCGTTTCCACGATTGGTTCACAAATGAAGAAAAATTAAGCGAAGAAGCAATTTGGCTTTTTTCACTCGTTGGCTGCAATTTTTTTCTAGGCAATCTTAAAAAAAATCAAATCAGTAAACTTTTACTACTGCAGTAAAATTATAAAATGGGTATTTTTTCTTGAAAATTACGCAATAATACAATCAAAAAGTCATTACTACAATTCCAGTAGCAAAAAATGTTTCTTGCCAAAACGTTTTCACGAAAGACCGTAACAACAAATAAAAATAGTAGGTAGGCCTATTTTGATTCTGTGATCATAAAAAGTGTGGAAATTTAAAGATTACGGTAAAAGCTTATTAAAGTAACTTCTACTTCCACACAAGCATAACACCAGAGATTTAGGCCGCATTAAACGGTCTCGCAGCCCACATGCAGCAACGAGCGACTGTTTTCTTGCCTTTTCTTTAAACTTCTCTAAACGTGAAATAACTTGCATAGTATTTATTTTTCTGAATCACATGACGGTTGCGCCTGGGGAGTTAAAATTTGACCAACCGTCAAACTGGCCTTCAAACGAAAAATGCAAAGGTACTGTTCTCTCACGACAACTTTGTTTAGTTTCTATTTAATGATATAATTGAATTTTGGAGCTATTTGCTGACTGCCAAGCACAGGAAAATGCCGTAAACGTTTTCCCAGAGACACAACAGGGTGATGAGACCAGACATTAATCTGAAACCATGTCGATCGCGGTTGTCATAACAACCGCGCTTCTAATCACTCGGTCACGCCACCGACTATTCAAAAATATGCATATCGAATATAGATTTTGTTAATCAATTACAAGCGGGTGATATCTCCCAAAGCATAAAAATAAAAGAAAACAAGTTAATAAATATTGCCACTTATGATGTATCTCCAAAACATAGTCACCTGTTATAAAACTTGCTCTTAGTGGAACGAGCCAAACATTGTAGAGAAGTACGAGAGTTAACAGAGCTGACCAACAATAAATAAATAGTGAATCCGGGTGGTAAGTTCTGCGCCAAAGTTTCCGCAAGTGTTTTTGCAACCCGACTTGTTTGTAAACTGGTTTTTGTAAAGGTACTTCCGATCGCACTTCAGAGCCATCATCGGAATATCTTGCTAAACATAAAAATACTTAAGATAGTACCAAAGAGCCACTACCTTTCGGTACGGTATAACAGTGGAAAATCATGTTTTTGATGCACAACTAATTATAAAATTTACCCGATTGAAAAAAAGTTGATAAAAAATGTTTGGGAACAAATTTTGTCTTAATCGGCAAAACCAAATCAACAGAAAAATTGTCATATAAAAAATTTATTTTCAATCTCGGTAGTTTTTGTTAGTTGCTTTCAAGATTAAAAAAACAAAGCAAAAATACTTTTTGATTTATTTTTAATTGACAAGAAAGCTGGTTCCCTGCTCCAACATAAAAATCATATGGACTTATTCTTCAATAAATAACAAAAAATTGATTAAAGTTTGAACAGAAAACGTTAGTGAAATCCAGAACCACCAAGAATTAATCTAACGGTGATGTTTGTATTTTAAAGTACCCTAGCTCATTCAATTAAACCAGTGGCTGTTGACCTTTGCTAAACTCCCGAACCCCTACGTTATTCTGCAAGCTTTTGTTGAACCCTAAGTTTTTTGCTCAGTCACATAAACAAAAATCAACTACATTTAATTGTAATACATTTCTATATGTCAATGCGACTTCTGTTGTTTTTTTTCGGTGACTAATTGTGAAATTCGAGGTTTTGTCTCGGAAACAGCAATTCTCATGTCATTTTAGCATGCAAGCCTGTTTCGCTTTTTTGCTTTAACATCCATCAGAATAGAAAACGCATGCTCGCATAAATAAGTTGTGACGAATGGCATGAGAACCTCAAGGGCAACTTTAACAATAAGAGGATAGCTTTCGACTTGTTGTCACCAAAACGTTTGAAGATTTGTTGTGTTGAAGTCACGTTTTTTTAACCTCGCTTTCTTGAAGCTCAATAATGTCATTTGTGTATGGACTGTTTATATCTACTGTTGTAGTATCATAATAAAATGGCTAACGTACCCATGCAGGATATTGCATTTGTTCAGGAAAGCAGTTTTTAAATGATCTTTGCAATTTCTGCGAATGCTCAGTAAATACTGGCAGAAGCCCTTGAAATTCATTACAACTTACTTTGTCATTAATTGTAGAACCGTTACTTACTACCTCGTTCAAAAGTGAAAAGTTAGCAAAGTTGTTATTTTCCAATCGCTGTTGTCATAGCTTTAATTTCCTCTGAAAAGGACTCATTTTCTCTTCAGCTTTTATTACATTTTTACCACTTCCTTGCATTTGGCAACTCAGCTGAATGGGGGCACCAAAGATGTCAGCCAAAAACGCCAAAGTAAGGATAAAACTTGAATCCTCAAAGTGTTTTGAATGCCAATGGTTGTGACTTTTCAAAAACTCTAATAATTCCGCACGCAAAGCAAAAACACGATTTATCGCTTTTCCCCGCGATAGTCACCGTACTTTAATGTGATACTAAAGGACTTTGAATTTTGAGTCCATTTCTTTGCACAGCTGCATAAAAATGCCTTGATTCAAAGCCTGACCCTTCACAAAATTAACCGTTTCAACAACAATTTTGAGAACGTCAGCGAGTGATGAAGATAGCGTTTTAGATACAAGTGCGTGTTTGTGCAGCATGCAATGTATGAATGCAATATGTGGAGCAACACTTTTAATCAAGCCTCTTAAACCAGATTTGCGCCCTATCATCGCAGGAGCCCCATAATTGCACACGGCGGAAATCATATTCCAAGAAATACCATTGTTTGTCAAGAAGTTATCCAAAATATTTTTCACATCGATGGCCTTTGCAGTTGTTATAAGTTGTTTGCAAAAGAGAAACTCTTCTTTAATTTCTTGTCCTTTGGCTTTAACGCAACGTAGAAATGCGATAAGCTAGCAGCATCGGTGTTTTCATTAAGTTGTATGCTAAACTTTGTTGGGCTAGCCTTCAAATCTACTACTACCTGACTGAGAATGTCCTCACCGATGTCATTTATTCGGCTTTTAACAACATCATTTGAGAGTGGTACTAAAGAAAGCTTGTTTTCATCTTCTTTTCCCACCATAATCTTGGCCAACTGCATTGCAGCTGGGTTGACAAGTGTCTCACCAATGATATGCGGTTTTCCCTGTTTCGCAATTAGGTATGCCTGTTCATACCACGCCGTGAGAATCGGTTAATCAACTGGAAAAAACCAGAAGATGCAATGGTAGCATTTGCATCAAATCTCGCCCTCTCCTGCTTGAATTGATTAAGTGGGTGTCCTTATATTTCCCTGTACCGTGACCTTTTGTAAAATGTTTTTGTAAGTTAGCTGGTGCTATTGCTCAACTTAACAATGCAAAGCATGCGTTGAGGGTACTGAGTTCCATCATTTTTTGTTGTTCATGTGAAGCCGTACTGCATATAATTCCTTGACCACTTTCTTTTTGTGGAAGGCATGTTAAAATAAAGTTACAGATAGACTTAAAATAACAAAAAATATTTTTTAGACCTAAAATAATTCGTAATCTTCTTCTTCTTTCGGCCTTTCCCTTCAGTCAGGGGTAGACACTGCGTATCATCTTTCTCCAAACCGTCCTGTTTTCAACGTCCGTCTCCCTCGCACCAACTTCCCCCATATCTTCTTTCACTACATCTAAAAATATTCTCTTTCGTCTCCCTTTTTCCTCTTTCCCGGTAACTCCAAATCCATCATCTTTTTTCCTACATACTCTTGGTCTTTCCACATGACATGTCCATGCCACCTCACCCTGCCCTCCCTCATCTTCATTCCTAACCGTTCTACCTTAACTGTAATCCTGATGAACTCGTTTCTAATCTTATCTTTTCTCGTCATTCCCACGGCAAACCTCAACATTTTCATCTCTGCAACTTTTATCTCTTCCACTTGTTTCTTTGTGACTGCCACCGTCTCAAGTCATACATCATTGCTGGTCTCACCACTGAACTGTACACTTTTCCTTTTACTCTAGCTGGTAACCTCCTGTCGCAGATAACACCCGATACTTTTCTCCATCCGTTCCATCCTGCCTGCACTCTCTTCTTTACCTCCCTCTCACAACTACCACTTTCTTGCACCGTTGATCCCAAATACTTAAATTCCTTTACTCTTGGCACTTTTGTATCTCCATCTTCACTGTTTCTTTGTCATTTCCTCCATTTATGCACAAATATTTGGTCTTTGACCTACTTACTTTCATTCCTCTTCTTTTCAATGCATACTTCCAGGATTCTAATCTCCGCTCCACTTCTTCCCTGGTATCTTCGCAAATTACAATATCATCAGCAAACAGCATTGTCCACGGTGGTTCTCTCCTTACTTCATCCGTTAGCCTGTCCATTATCACTGCAAACAGGAACGCTGATTTCTGGTGCAGTCCAATCTTAACCTTGGAACTTTCTATAGTTCCTACTGCACACCTCACCACTGTTTCGCTTTTCTCGTCTGTACAAGTCGCACATACTTTTCCACTATTTCTGATTTTTTCATACAGTACCACAGCTCTTCCCGCGGAACCCTGTCGTAAGTTTTCTCTCAATCCACGAATACACAATGTAGCACAATCGCACATTTCCTTCGGGTTCCTCCTTCTGCACATCACATAATCTACTTAAGTGCTTTTCCGCCAATTTATAGGTCACCTTATGTTCATCTTTTTTTTTGAAATAAGTGTTGACAATCGCCAAATGTATCCTTTTTGCAAACTCCACAACCATTGATCCTTCCTTATTTCTTGTTCCAGCACCGTACCTTCCATTATTTCCTCATCCCCTATGTTTCCTTCACCCGCATGTCCATTAAGATCCGCACCAAGAACTATTCTCTCCTGTTTTGATACACTTTCTATCAACCCCTCCAGATCTTCCCAAAAATCATTTTTCTCCTCCATGCTGTTGTTAACCTGTGGAGCATACGCGCTTACTATGTTTAGGATTAACCCTTTTACCTCCAGCATCATGGCCGTTAATCTGTCTGACACCCTCTTCACCTCCAGGACACTTTCAGCCAGCTCCTCTCTCACCACTATCCCTATCCCATTTCTTCTTCCATCAGCTCCGTTGTAAAATAGCTTGCATCTACCTCCAATGTTCCTTGCTTTACTCCCTTTCCACTTCGTTTCCTGTAGGCACAGTATGTCTACATTCCTTCGCTCCATCAAGTGTGCCAGCTCTCTTTTCCTTCCAGTCATCGTTCCTATATTTAAGGTATAATTCTTAATCATCATTCTTAATTCTGAAACACTAAAAAATATTTTTTAGACCTAAAATAATCGTGATTCTTAATTCTGAAACACTTAAAAATATTTTTTAGACCTAAAACAATTCTTAAATCATGATTCTCAATTCTAAAACATTTTATAACATTTTTAGTCTTAAAATAATTCACGGCTTAGTATTTTTTCGTTTTAAATTATGATGAAAACACTAACAGTTATTAAGCCATTTCAAATGCACTTACTGACCTAATTCAACTCCAACAACTACAATGCAACTTATCCTGGAAGGTGATAATCTTTATAAAGCAAATTTCAATTATTTTTTGCCGGTTGCTACACTATAATTTTCACTGTTTTAATCAAAAAAATAACTAAATGTTCTTCAATTTTGCTACCGGCGCCTTTAAACTTAAACGTTTGGATAACTTGCCTATTGTAAAGACAACGAGAACAATGACCTTTGTGAACGATGATAGACTATCAAGTGTTATACCTCTGCATACCACGGATTCAGTGTCGATATTAAAAGTATACCAACGGTCAGTGTGAAACTAATCTATTTTCTTTGTTGTTTTTGATAGTAACTACAGTAACTTTAGGCTGGGCAAAATTTTCAAAAAAATAATCTTTCAAAGGACGTTCGCGCCGAACATCTGAAGCAGCTTCGTCGAACCCTGGTTTGGAACCACTAAACTAAACGAATAGCAAAAGTTTTATTCAAAAGTTATTAATATTATAATTGGTAGCTAAAAGCTACTGGTCGTGTGTCACGTGTACTACAGTACTGCTCAAATAAAAAATCTGTAAAAACTATAAAACAAGTTATCATTTTTCAACTTACATTCAAAAATTTTTGCATTTATTTTCATGCAATTGACAAGAACAGATGTTTTATACAATATAAATCTTTATTTTATCATAAAAATCTCAGCAAGGAACAAAAGTTTTTGTTAAAGGTAACGCATTTGAATAATTTGTTTTTTAAAAATTGGCTTAAACCAAGAAATATTCGAGTTTTAATTCGTTTTGGCTTTTGTTATCTAATTTGTAACTCAAAAATTTACTTTTACTCTTTAATTAAACTTTAGTATCCTTAATGTTTCTTTCTTGACAAAATCCCATAAAAAAGGCCATTGAATTTGTGTCGTAAAGTCTTAAACTCTTTAAAACAGCTGCCTATTTTACTACTTAAAATTGTTTATTTAATAACTGATCTTTACCCTAGATAAGCTTGCAAACTAGATTTGATGAAGTTTTTGAGTTATGAAACGTAAAACTTTAGAAAAACTTTAGAGCCAAAGTGGAGGAACCAATATCTCGCTAAATGTATAGGAGAATACAGTTAAATCTTTTATAAGATCTAGTTGGTTACTCAAACATGAGTGACGCATTTGATGTCAGGTTTTGTTCTAATCTGATTTCTCTAGTTTTTTCGTAACGCACTTAGCGTTTAGTTCATTATCAAATAAAAACTTAAAAATATGAAAGGTACCAATATTTTAAAAACAATATTTTACTAATAAAACGAAAAGGTTAAACATATATTTTTTTTATTTTACTAATAAAATCTTTAATTTAACACAATTTCGATTTATTACTAAACAACAATTTTGTTTATTAGCTTTAAACTGTTTATTTTTCAAATATTTTTCAAGGCACTCTACCTCCTCACATATATGTTTAACAAAGCTTTAAAAATTGAAAAACAAACAAAGAACCAATAAAAATATAAATAGAAAACGTTTACTTGAAAAAAAATCTTCAACACCAAACCCCTCTTGACCATTTTGTATTGTTATTGGAATAGGATTTCCCGCGGAATTAACTGGATATATTTTTGAATCGTAGGATAAAAAATCTTCAGGTTTTGGATTTTTTTCTTTACCAGGCGTACACTCGGAAGTACGGTTATGAGTAGAAATCAGAGATGGTTGAGAGGAATTGCTTTTGTCCTGCCCAAAAGCATTCATTTGAAAGTCATTCGTTTTGTGTTTTGCTCGGGTGGCGTTGCTATTCGAAGAATTCGGTAAGCTCTGAAGTGAGTTCAAGATATTCGTTCCGCTTTCAGGGCTAACAGAATTTTTCAAAATTGTTTTTCGCCAAGGAAGAAAGCTTTGTATTGTATTTGATATTTTTGAAAATACACCGTTTAACGAGGACATTGGAACCGAATCTTTTTTTTGTTCTTTAATAGGATCGATATAGGAGTGATCGATGTTGAAAGTAGATGGTTGACTCGGCGTTTCGGGAATATATATAATCTTGGAGATATCGATGTCATGAACCGGTTCGTTATAATTGCCTTTTCGGGTAATATCGCTTTCGTTCGTCGAACTTGGAACAACATCAAAATCAGGCGTTAACGATGTGCTCGCCATTTTGCAAAATAATTAAAAATCTAGTTTTCCAAGTTTAAGTCATTTCAATCATAGAATTTTCCAAAACATTAAATTTTGTAAATAATCTTATTTTCAAGTTAAAAAATAAATGCAGAAAGTTTTAAAAAAATACGTTTTTTCATCCACCTCAAAGAACGCACAAGCTTTTGTATAACATTGTTTTCCTTAAACTACCAACTTTAAAATATTGTCTTAGAGTTTCCAATTTCTCGGCTTTGAAAAAATTTTCAAAAATCTAACCTGATCCCAGAGAATTTTACACATAAAACACAAAGAGCAAAGCAAGTAAGATTAGCAAGGCAAAAATGCATTTAAGCTTGACATACTAACTTTATAAAAGTTTTTAAAGTAAGCAAATAAAAATAATAGTCATTACGTCGTCTGAAGTGCTTAACATAACTAGAACAGTGATTTACACATTCAAAGCCGAATTTGCAAGAACGACTGACGCAATGATATAATCACAGTGATGAAACAAATTAGCCATATGAAATTGAAATTTATCAGTAATATTATTGTTTTTTGTATTAATAATTTTAATCAAATCTAAAACCAAAACAAATATAGAAGTATACTTTTTTTTTATATATTATTAATCATCAGAAAAAAACCGGGAATTTTTTTTGCTAAAACCGGAAAACGGGAAATGAAAAAAGGCACAAAATCCCGGAAATTTCCGAAACCGGAATCCCAATTTCCAAACCCTACCTAATAGCACTCCATTTATATCAAAATAATCAAGAAAAAATTTTTGAATTTTTTTAAAAAGCTCTACTATAAAACTTGATAATTTGCTAAAAAAATACTAACTAATTTTTTTGCTAATTAAAATAAGATATGATTTAATGCCTGTAAGATTTACTAAACTGAAAAATCAAGCGACAAAACCAATGGTTTTTAACGGGGTTTCGTGACAATTTATAACTTTTCAGGTAGAAAAAAATAAATTACGGCTTTAAAAAACTTGATAATTTTTTTAAACCATTTCTATACTTTTCTTTTAAATTTCATCTTAACCAGGGGTTTTCAAATCTCAGCCAATGGGCTATTTACGGCCGCACAACAATTTTATACGGCCCGCTGTCACACAACACGCTGTAACTCCACAGCAACTTAAAATAGCTTGGATTAAAAACATTTTTAAATATAATACAACAAATACTCCTTTTGATAAATTTACTTCGAAAGTAAAGTGAAGACCTTTTTTTTGGTCTTTACTTAAATCCCTGTAAATTTCTAGAATTGAAGCCAGAAAACTATTCAAAAAAAAGTGTTTTTACTATGCTTTCAAAGTATACTTTTTATCCATTTTTTTGCAATAGGCCCACCAAAAACCTTAACTTTAAAAAATGGATTTTTACTTCAAAGTCTAAAAATTTGTATCTAAACCAATGATTTTAAACCAAAAGACACTTATCGAATTAGATTGACAATTTTTTAGTTATTTACTTTTATTTTCGCGATAAATTGTCAGCAAAACAAAAGCTTATTTGCAAATTGTAGAAATAAATTTTTGTATGATCTGTTGTTAAAATGGTTCTTCAAATAAAGTTGATGACTATTTGCAGATTAAAAAACAGCCCTCTAAGCAACAGCTAAATTTAACTTAAAGACTGAGATGTTTTTTTCTACGAGATTACGTCTGCTAAAAAACTCTCATTAATCAGTTATCATTTCTGTAATTTCTGATTTTTAAATGTTTTTGATAGATATAGCCTTTTTAATACACAAAGACTGCAAAATATATTTGAAGCTTTGTCCTAAAAAACGTAATTAATAATAATTTTCTTCGATTACTTAAATGATTCCACCTTATTCCTAAAACTTCTTCTAAACCTTCATTTTCAAAAAGTCTTAAACTCATTTAGTTATTAATAACCTCATTAAAACAAAGCTGTTCGATAAGTTTAAATTTGCTCAATAAAGAAAGACAAAAAGTATGACGTCAATCACACGCGGATGAAACTTACAAAATAATACAAAAACTTTAAAGTCAACCTCCTTTTCCAAAGTTCCTTTTCTCAACCATATCAAATGACTGTACAAGTTTTTTCGACTTAATTTGTGTGCCACACGACGTAGTGGGCCCAATTACATTTTATAAAATATAAAACCAGGCAAACACTGGTTTCATTTTTATTTGAGCTACTTTGATCTAACTGTGTTATAACTTGTAAATGCTTGTTTCTTGTCAAATGTCACAAAGTTTGTCCTACACACGACTTGTTTGGTTCAATTAAACCAGAACAAAAACGGGAAAATTTTTAGAATTTTCTGCATTTTTTATTTTTCGTACTGTTTTTCAAGCAACTGCGTGCCTAGTAGGTCATTACTTTAACGCTAAATTCAGAAAAGTTTTTTTAGATTGAAATAAAAATTGTTCGTAAATATTCATCTTATTTTAAGATTCAGGATGAGGATAATCAAGGTTACCTAAAAATTATTTCGTACAATCAATTGATTGATCTACAAAAAGTTTATGTCAACAGTTTCTAACAAAAGCCTAATATCTTATCGCCAAAGTTCAATGAAACAATTTACAAGAAAATTGACATAATTAAGCAGAAAAATTCTGTAAGAACAATTATTGTTGTGTTGTAATGCCAAAATAATATAAAAATCAAAAAAATTAGTATAAGAACAAAAAAGGATTCTTAGTAAGAAAGCTGTTATGCGATTTTGAATCGATTTAAGTTTACTTAACAATTTCTCCGAGGATTATTTCTTATTCTTTAATTCTACATTCTGAAAGGATTTTTACAAAAATGTATGCTACTTTCAAAATTTCATCAGGCAAAGTTTCTTGAACTAACTTTGAAAAACTACAAGTGCGAATGAAAGCAGGTCTTCGATCGCCACGAAATCTCGGTCACAGTCTACGGCAGTGGTTTCCAACCTTTTTTATATGGCGACACACAATTAGGGTATTCAAATTTTCACGGAACACCCATCATATTGATTAATAATAATGCTGTTTACCACCTGACTGCCCTAACACGCGAATCACAAAACATTCTAAAAACAAAATTTTGTAATGAAACAGCACATTCTGAATTTATCATGAGGAATATAAACAAGGATATACTTTAAATACAATGAACCCTAGCATTTCCTATTTCTATTTGGTAATCTAACTTATTAAATAATAACTATGATAAAAAAAGGTATTGTTCTCATTTTAATTGAGGAATAAGTTTTATTGAATACAGTCCTAGTGCGACTGTTGAGCCTTGTGCTTCTTCACTACTGCTGTGTATACTCTTAATTCTTCTTCAATGCTTTGAAATCTTTCTCGATTATTATTTTGAATAATATTTAAATAAGGAAATCCCAGTTCATACCAGTATGATGTTGAGAATTGCAAAAATATTTTGATTGCTTTATTACTCAAAACTGGATATTCAGTCTCAACAAAGATTCAAAATGCACCTAATGGCAGCTGAGCATACTTTAATTGAGTCCATGATTGCTGGGAACGCCTGCTAGTTCTTCCGCCTGACACAACTTAAACTTCACACTTTTTTTTAAAACGGTTTTTCTGCTATGGCAAGTTTAAGATTGGCTTTAAACCATTTTAAACGTTCAAATTTTCTTCTAGTTTCTGACCATATTGGAATTCAATTTGTAAATACATCTTAATTAATACATAAGGCTGAGTAACAATATTCTGATTATTTATTAAAATAATTAATATAAGGCAGTACATTTAATAAACGTAATGGTAATCATCAATCTCTCTCACTAATGACATAGTAGCTTGAACAGTGCAAGTTAAGATCAGCCAGGTTAGTAGCTACTATAACCATTCGAGGCGTATTTTTTACCACTAATAGTAAAAAAATTGAAACATTCATATAAAAAGTCCAACTTTAACCAATTTTTTTCAACGCATTCGAACTACTCAAACTAGCAAAAAACACAGCACTACTAATGTTTTAACATGCAATAACCTACCTAAAAAACTAAATTCAAGAAATTAAAGGTAAAACTTTTTGAATTATCGCCATGTCCCGTTTTGCCCGATTTCCCCTGATAATTACAGATTATTGGCTCACGGCATCGCTTCGCGACACACCAGTGGTTTCCAAACGCGGCATAGCGGTTGGGAACCTTTGGTCTACGGGATTGCTTTTATCACAGCTAATGCCGGTAGTCCTTTTCAAGATTCTTTTAAAGTCTGTGACCGACCGTTAAAAAAAGTATTTAGAAGATTCGAATATTTTTAAAGAAAAACGAACATTTCCAGAATAGAAGTTGCACAATAGAAAAGGCATGTTTAAAATTATGTTTTTGCTCTTTATCCAACAGATTCCGTGTTCACAACAAAAGAGATAATTTATATTCCTTATCAAATTAGCTATTTGAAACTTTAAAACGGAACTTGTGCTTTAGCCGCTAATACAAGCCTACAACCATTTGCTCATTGTTCATGCAAATTTTATGGAAAAACTTTCACAAAACGCCCCTAATTTTTTTACAGAAACAAGCCAGGTCTCGAAACAAAACACTAGGTCTTCTTGTGAGCAAAAAATCTCTATACATTCCTCGTAACCACACTTCGCAACTACATAGATGCGTAAAATACCAATCCGTTAAGATTTGAAAAAACATTACGATCCAAATACAAATACAAAAAATATTTCCAAACATACAAAGCTAAAAGATTTTTATTAACAACTTACTAGCAAAGGTAATTACAAATCGATTATAACACTTTAAAAATAATTGATCATGTGTAATTTTTCGCTTAGGGTCACTGCTAGCTTAAAAATCTAAAGATCAACTTGAAGTCGGCAGCGTGGTCGAGTGGTTAAAGCACCGTGCTTATGATCGACATGATCTCGGTTCAAAACAAACTCGCGCCATTCTGTTGTGTCCTTGGAAAAAACACTTTACGGCACTTTTCCCTGCTTGGTGGTCTTGGCAAGCAGTTTTAAATTATAGTCATATCTCTATTAAATTACAAGCGGACAGCAACATCTTGGCATCTCCGGAAGCAGGTCGGGGTAATTGCTTATCCTATGTATTAGCGCCTCAGTCGCTTTCCTGCGAGTCAGGAGGATAAATATAGAGATAAAATACAAATAAATATAATAAGTTTACGTGCCGTTCAATTTAATTACGATAAATAAATCATTACATATATATTATTTATTCATTTTTCCGCAAATAAAATGTTTTAATGATTGATTGGAAAGCCACTATCGCAAAAAACTGGGCTCTGCTTGCAAAATTATAAAATTCAAATATCGGTTCTATAAAATATCAAATATCGGAACTATAACATCAGTAATATCGGTTCCGGTTTGGGGACTAGCTTAAATTTTCATCCACCTGTCATAAATAATAAGTTTATGATCACCTGTTATGAAGAACAAAATTTGTTTGCGTATCTAAACTCCCCAAAAATATATGTGCCCACCAGGATTTAAAAAATATAATTGCAATTAATTACCCAGTTTTGTTGTAGCTGTAAATGGAATTAAAGATTTTAAAAAACCAATGTTTAAAATTAAAATTATGGAGTGTTGTTGTAATTGCAATTGTAATTAAAATTAGGTAAACTTTCAAAGAATATAACTTATTAAAAGTTTATATGCTATGATGAGGGCTTAAATAAATCAAAAACGTTCCGCTTTTAATAAAAGATTTAATTTAATAAATGATAATACCTTATTTATTTTCCAACCTTGCTGCAAGCCATATCTCGATACTTTACATCTTGTTGAAAAGCACTACTTTATAACGGTGCAGTCACATGCATAATCTGAAAATCAAACAAAAGAAAAAAAAGATCAAATATTTTTGTCAAAGTGACAGTGTTTACCTCGACGATTTTCACTGGCAAGATGTTAAATAAAAAATAATTTTTTGCGTCAGCTCATTCAAAACAGATCCCTACTTTGTCCACAAGCGTCCTTTAAAAATATTGACTATAAAACGTTTGAATTGTCAATTTTATAATTTTGAAAAACAGATGTTTTTTCCTGATTTACAATACGTATTAAATTTTTTTAGCCTTACAGAAAGGACAAAAATTTCTCGAAAGATTGAAAAAATTATCAGTAAGATGAAAATCATGTCAATTTCAACTTCGAGGTGGCGTCTTCTTTCACAAAAGTGTGTCAGTTATACATGAAAAAACAAATGAACAAATCTGTCGCATATCTGCAACACTGGGATTGAAAAAGAAGGTTGGATTCGTTAAGACTAATCAAAACTCGATCCATTCAGTTTGAAAGACGATAAGTTGACCATAGCAAGTAATTGTTTTTTGCTCGTGCTTTAAGTAAACGAACAAGAGCCGGACTTTTGTGACAGTTTCCCTCATGATGTTTTGGTGAAACAAATAACAGTTTTCTCATTGTCTCTTAAACAAACGAACAAGGTGAAATCACTTAAACGCCGGATATAATGTCAGAGTGGCTTGCGTCCACAAATACTTTAATCAGAAGCCGATTCAGTTTAATCTTACTGTTGTAAGATGACCACGTAACTAGGCAATGAGAAAATTCATTATATATTTTGTAATAAATTCTATTTATACAAATTATTTCTTCAGTGTTGCCAATTTATTGTTCAATTAATTTTAATTCATCAATAAAGCAGTTTCGGCTTTTTAAGCTTCGTCATTTAAACTAATGATTTTACTGTAAAATTCTATTGTTTACGGCAGGGGTCGGCAACTTTTTCTTTTCAATGTGCCAATTTGTAAAATTCAATGTCAAAATATATGTTTTCGTGCCGATGAAAAATTGTGTTATATAATCAGATCTGAGAACAATACAGATTGATGTAAAATTGCTTGGATGATTTGCACTACCTAAAGTTACTTGTTTAAATGTACGTAACTAAATTTCACGACAAATTATTAAAGTTATTTTTATTTTATAAACACAAAAATATTCACAATAACATTCTATTTTAGTGGGATCCCTGTCCTTGTTTTTCCTCACTCAGAGCTTTAATATTTGGCCTGCAATTTGTGATTTTTAGCTGAACACAAGCTTCGGAATTATCAGCCGTGAGACAACTGCGATGAGGGCTCAAGACAAACTTCATATGCAAAAAAATTTGTTCCCACAACTACGTTCATCCGGATACAAAAAGCAAGGCTTTTGCTACGTCTTTAAGATCACCAAAAGTATCCGGCAAAGATGCCCAACACTGCAATATCAACTTTGAACGGTTCTTACGATCCACAATTTCGATAGTCTGACGCAATTCAGCAAACTTGCTCGTCCACAATACCAAAGACCTCAAATCAATCAGCTTCATATGAAAGTCGCCAACATTCATTCAATCAAATAAAGACAAATCTAAATCGTTATGGCTGTCTGATTTGATTAGAAACAAAAACACTTCACCAAAACGTCGGAAGTCTTGAAATCTATTGGAAAATTGTGTCTTCAGTTCACTCATATAGCCACCAATTACAGAAGAGTTAACTTCGTGATCACACAAAAATTTTTGAAGATTTTTGAAATAACGGAAAGTGGAACTTTGAACATCTTGAATATAGATATCGAGTTTAGCTACAAAAGATTTTCACATCTCAAAAACAACCAGCACCTTACAAACGAAGATTTAATTCGTTTAAGAGTGTAATGATATTTGTAAAAAACGATAAATCCACAAAAGCCATTTTTCGTCATTCAATTCTGGGTAATATTTTCCTTGATTCGACAGAAAAATCTTTATTTCATCCAGACATTCAACAAATCTCACAAGAACTTTACCGCAACTCAGCCATCTGAAAGTGCAAAGCAAAGGAAGGTCACGATGTGCACTCTCCATCTCATCAAGAAAAGAACGAAATTGCCAGTGAGTAGTTGCAGAACGGGCGACAATGAAGTTAACAATTTTGGTTGTGGTTGCTATCACACTAGCATGATTTGAATTGGGAATCTTAGCACAAAGGCTTTCCTGGTGAATTATGCAGTGAAACTTGATGACTAGATGGCCAATTTTCTCTTCAATAAGTGCAACAAAACCACGGTCTCGTCCAACCATGGCAGCGGCACCATTTGTCGTAACAGCAAATATTTTCTTAATATTAATTTGTCTTTTTTCAAAGTGATTACTAAAATTTTCAAGTATGTCTGCTTTTGTAGAGCCATACTTAGGACTTTGACAGCACAACTTTTCCTGCAGATTGTCGTCAGAACAACATCGCGCGATGATCGCTAAACGAGGAATATCATTGATATCAACGCTGTCATCAAGAGCAACACTAAAAGTATAACAGCCAGTTGCATTTTTTCAACAGCCATGTTTTCAACACGTCGTTCCACCGTTCGAGTAGACACTGGCAGATTTTTAGTCCTCGAGAGAATGACATTTTTATTTGGCAAATCCTCAAAGAGAACTTTGGAGCACTTGATAAATACTTCCTTAATCAAATCACCATCGGTAAAAGGCTTCCCGCGCTTGGCGATACATTCTGCAACTTTGTACTCGTAGCTACATTCCGTAGTTTGATTTGTACTGCGAATGGCTTTTTTAAAAATGCTACTTTGTTTTTCATAACGAGAAGCTGCCTTTTTAAGAGCTTCATTCTTCTCAGAATCATCTTTGAATAATTTTTTGTGTTTGGTTTCAAAATGACGTTTAATACTCGAGGTACGGGGAAACAACATTTTCATAGCAGAGTGCACATACAGCTCTGTCATTACCACAGACAAACCCAAAATCTGTTGTTCACGACTCTTGAAATTGTCTCACATCTGATTTTGATCTCTTGGCTGCAGACTCGCGTTTAACTTCACGGTTACAAACGGAATAAAACGCAAATACCGGCACCCAACAAATTACACAAGGAAAGCATGCTAGCGAACAATAATGACGTAACAATAATGAAAAAATGATAATGACGAAACAATAAGATAAAACATAGTAAATATAACCACGTGTTTCGCACCGAACGTAATTTTTTTTATTATTTTAACATTTTAAAACGTGTTTTTGGAAAAACGTTCACGACGCCGCTTGCAGTATAAAATCACCTCGCGCTCACACATTATTGGCACGTATGCCGGGATTGCCGACCCCTAGTTTACGGTACAATTGAAAAATAAACAAAACAATTTTTTTGCCATTTGTGTGAAGCAACTTAAAGATTTTAAAAAGTTTGTGTAAACTTTTTTTGTCACTCGAATAAAAGCCCTTTTTTTCAAAAAAAGCTTTTGTGGTTTAGACCCGACGATACGATTCGGAAGTCAACCCCAGTTGGTTTCTTGAGGTGGGGTAAGAATCAGCGTGACCGACATCCGAATCACTTTCCCACGAGTGTTTCGCTTTGTTTTCGAAAAACGACAAAAGAAGTTTTGTATCAAGTTTCACATCTCTTTATCATTTCCACCAAAGATGTAGCAATATCTCGGACTTGCGCTTTATCGAGCTGACCGGAGATGATTTGATTCTTTTGTTGAATCGCCGCCAAATGATTAACGAAGAAACTGAAACCACATGATGTCCACCAAGTTAGGGGAAACACCTTACTTTAACAATCAAATGATCAGGAAAATAAACCTGAATTCTTTTAATCAAATCCACAGAAGAAGCTTCATTCCTTTTGTGTCAAAGTTGATTCTCAATGTTTTTAATATTTTCGCTGAAAATTCAAGTGTAAGAATGATAGAATTAATTAGATTCAAAAAAATTATCGTGGTCTTCACGAATGTTCCATTAATCCTTACGCGTCTGCAGTGCCTTTTTTGCCAATCCATATAGATACAAAAAACCGCTATAAAATGGATTTTTTAACAATTAAGCAATATTTAATTACTATTGCCCCATTAACTGTAAAAAGAAGCTGTTTAAATTTTATATTATTGAAAAGATAATTTTTTTATGAGTAAAATGATATAAAGTTTTTAAAAATTTATTGAAAAGCAAGTTTGCAATTAAAAAAACAAAAGAACGCACTTTTCCTTGCAAGAAATTTACAATTTATGATATTGATGTTATCAACTAATATTATCAAAAAATAAAAACGAACAAACGCATTGTAAAGAAAATTGTTCAAACGTTTTTAAAAGTCGGTTTGATTCTATTGCAAACAAAACTTCAAGTATTGCAACGCTAACGCATTATTGTATAACATTATTGCCTTGATTATCTCTTTTAAACTTAAATCTGAACTCATTTAGAAGGTACCTTAAACCTGGTAAAATTCTCTCAAACGCTGTAAGCTGAAAGCTTGTGTAACTTTTGATTTCAACAAAACAAGCTCTTTGAAGATTTTAAGTTAGGCTTTTGGTAAGAAAACAATAAGGACAAAAATTCGGTGCGAAAAAATAATACCGTACCGTACATAGGCATACCAAACCAAAATATTTTTTTGAATGAGGGGGAGACAAAACAAACTTGCTCAAATTTCACTAAGATTTCATGTGAAGAACTTTTTTTGCTCTTTAATTGTAAATAGAATAGAAGCCATCGATTTTGCCATAGGCGTACCAGCCCAAAAAATTTGGGGGGGGCAATGAAGTTTTGCCCAAATCTTGTGACGTTTGCCCAAATTATGATTTTTTAGTACTTTACGAATAGGACAAAAAATTGTCTGAGATTCTTGGACGGAGAAATTTTATCCTGAAATCATGGTGATCTCTATAAAGGTCTTAAAAGGCAATTGCCCCCCTGCAGGTACGGCTATGGGTTTTGCCAAAAAAAACTTTTGAAGACCAAAAAAATTTATTTTTGCGCACTTCCTGCCCAAATAATATTTGGTCGGTCCCCATAAATATCTAATTCTGCCAAATTTTTTGCGTCTTGGGGGCAATCGCCCCTCCGGTTTTGGTACGGTACTTCCATACCATGCGAGAATAAACCGTAGATAAATTTGGAATTGTACTTCCTTCAAAATTTAACCGTACTCATTTCCTTGACAAAGGGGGTAAGTGATTGTAAAATTTTATTTTTACTACAAACAGAAAACCGGATTGATAAGATAATATTTTAATCTCGGCAAAAATGTATTGATGCAAAAAGAAATCCAGCGATTAACCTGAGATTCTTTAATTACAAATAATCGGTTAATTTGAGAGCTTATTTTTATTAAGACCGCCAAGCAGGAGAAAGTGAAAGTTTTCTAAAATACACAACGCGGCGAAATAAAACCAAATATCGAAAATTTTTTTTGCCTGAAACGCACTTCCATTCTTTTCAAGGAAGAGGCTATTCGTTTTCATTGGGCAAAGCAAATTTCACTTAGCTCGATTTAAATTTTAATCTAACCGAGAGACTGTTATTTGTTTTTATTCAGAAACCGCATTGATTATTTCAACAAAATCACTCAACTCTTCAACAAATTTATTACATCGTTAAACACATGCACAACAAAGTGATGCCTTGGTTGTATTAACAGCTTAGTTATTGTACAGCACAATCATCAGCAGGTTGAAAATCAAGTTGAGTACAACTTGATTGATAGGACGAGCAGCCTTTCTATCGTTTTGGGAAAGATGACGTGAATATTTGGACGAAATCGATCATATCACGCAACAACTGTAATGCGACAGCGCCGCTTGTGGTTAACTAGTGCATTATTTGTTGTTAAAAGCATAAAAAATCCAGAGGAGGGCTGTTTTCTTACAGAGCTGAAAACAACAATGTTACATCGGTTAATCGTTCATTTCTGAGTAGCTTCCTGTGAGCAAAAACATTGAACGTTTCGGGCGAGATTTTTTTTCAATAAAACAGTCGAAAATCGCAAAACCGAAAACGCAGGTCTCTATGCATAATGAATTAAAAGTCAATCAGACGGCTCGACGCTTTCCAACTGCGACACGGCAGCTTCCAGGCAGACTCGAAGCTTTTTGGCGAGAGTTTGAGCGGCTTTCTGTGAAATAAAGACAGAACTGTTGACAACTGAAGCTTTTAAACTATTTCGCTACAAGCAGCGATTTCGACCAACTGACTGAAACATTTCATATTAAAATCTCAGGCATGATCGATATTGAACGAGTAAGTATTTCCAAATCTTCTGAACAAAAGTTGACGAACTCTTGTAATTTTTACGCCAGTCTGCGATAGTTTAGCTTCGTTCAATTATCTTCAAAACATGTTAAATTACAGATAAAATACATTCATAAAAAACTAATATTGCCTCTTATAAATGTTTTTGGTGAAATAACTTTTGATTTTATTTTATGTGCTATGCGTTAGGCAACATCAAAAGATTTACAAAAGCAGTCGCAGCATTAAAACAGCAAACCAGCAAACGAACAAATTATAGAAACCACTCACAGCCTTTGTAACTCGAACCAGAGCGTTAAGATGATTTTTGGCTTCTTGAATTTCCGCCAGGGACTCCGCCATAATACCACGCAACTTCTGAGCCTGCGTTACATCGATTGTTGAGAATCGCGAACAATGAAGCGATTGTTACGAACAATCCACGCGAACAGGGCTTGATCGTATACAATGCTTTATACAGAGATACATTGAAGCGATTTTTTAAAAAATAAGATCGAAAAAACGAGATTTTAATCGCTTGCTATCAGGAAGCTATAACACTAAATGACAGTTGTTTCAATTTCTACGTTTATTTTAAATTAACGGCCATGTTGGAAACCAAGATTTAATATTATAGTTTATTTAAATTTAGATAAAGATTAAAAGTCTTTACGGTTAACGAAAACCTTATACCCGAACTCCAATTGATGATTGATGCTTCCAACCCTAACCCTTTATTACTTTACTTTCTGGCAACACTTCATTATTTCATCATCGAATTAAAAACTTCCATTTAGAAACACTGGAATAAGATGATGGTTTCACTCAAAACGTGTATTTGACTTAGTGATGGGACGATTAATCAGAATCGAGAATCGATGATTTTTAAGGAATCGGAATTGGCATCGGAATGGAAATATTTTTCGTGAAAATTTCGATTTTTGAAAACGATTTCTAATTTGTGTATTTATCTTTTATTACAGTATATACCTTGGTATGACTGTGCAGGCACATACATACTACTGATATGTTTAACTGCTACTTCTGAATAACTGTTAACTGCTCTTTTGAAAATTTTATCTGTTACTTTTAATTATTACTTCATATTTACTAAGCCAACTAAAACTAACCAATAACAATTGTGACGTTATTATATCAAAGACAGAAGCAGAAAAAAAGTGACTTTTTTGAAAAAGAAAAAGTCTTGCAAAGGTTAAGCTGCAAAAATCGTTAGTCTATTATGACAAATAAAGGTGAATTTTAAATGACAAGAATCGGAATCGAAAAAAAAATTGGCATCGTCCCATCACTAATTTGACTTATCAATGGGAGGAATAAAAAATTTCAAAATGAACAAAAAGAGAAACGTATTGAAAAAGGTTGAAAGCCAGGGCGCTCGATCACGGTCACCAGGATCTTGATACCGTATTTATCCGATTGTAAGCCGCGGCTTACATTGTTTTCTATTTTTATTTTGTGCGGCTTACTTTCAAGGGCGGTTAACAATGTTTTTTCATCGCAGCATTTCAGTGAAAATAAGAATCACACAAAGTGTAACGACCTCAGAAGTGAACATTCTACAGGTAAACACTCGCTACGAATTGAGAACTATTGAAGCGCACCTACCATCGAAAAACTAGGTTAATTACCGGTAGTTTTTATTGCTTGAGAATAGACTTCTAAATAATGGTACTGGTATCTGGACTGGAAGCAGCAGCACAAATCGGCTAGTCGCTGACCAAAATGTGGCTGAAATGAAACAAGGAAGCAGTCGATGCTAGCTGCTTGACAGCAAAAACGCAATGTGTTAGGTAAGTGGAAAAGCTACTGTAAAGATTGTATTATAATATAGGAATAATAGCCGAAACTTGTTTTCGCGTTCTTTGACTTAGTTCTTATCTTCATTCTTGTTGCATCACAGACGGTCATTCACACTCATGATTCCTATTTTCACTTTAATCTGATGTTAAGTGAATACTAATTAAATACTTTTGTGCTTTCTTAAACACGGTAGATTTTTAATGGTAATTCATAAGTTAAAGAATTTAAGTTTTACAGTTGTAGGTGCAGCTTATTAAAATTTCCTATTGCCATTTCGTGCGGTGTACTTTCAAGGGCAGTTTACAATCGGATAAACATGGTATTAGTAAAAAGCTTATTAACTGAATAAAAAAATTGAAGAATGATGCTATTACCTTATGAGAAAATATTTTTATGGCTTTTTTTTTTGGAAATATTTTAGCTCTTTTATTAATATTTAAATTAACTATAAACTTTAACGGTTTTCCTCGACAAAAATAATACCTCGTTTTCTTCCGAAGTCGGATCACTGTCAGAGACTTGCTCTTCCTCCTCTGGAGCTTGATCATCATCATGCAATTTATCTTCATCAAGTCCTGGCTTAATATCTTCTTGATTTTTATTTTCCGATTCCTTTTCATCCTTCGATTGATCTACATCTTTGGTTTTATGTTTCTCTGGTTCTTCATTCTCGACAAGCTCTTGATCAGCATTAAGGACTTGATCTTCCTCCATAACCTGATTAAGATTCGAAAGTGGATCATCAGCGGGAGGTGGAATGTCATCTGAAGCTTGCTCTTCAAGGGAAGGCTCGTCATCATAAACGTATTCATGGACTTCATTGTCATCCATGTTAAATCCTTCAAAACTTCCTTCGTCATCGGAGTAATTCATGAGGAGCTGCTCAAAACAGAAGTGAAAGTGATGCCCGGATCTATTTAACCGACAAACACCTTAACAGGGTTAAGGCATTTAACATAAGTTTAACATAATTTTTTTTCTTAACACTTTTACCAGACACGGCAACTTCAAATACTGTCAATGGGTCACATCATATAAACCTTGTACAACGTACATTACAAGTATAGTGTTCGTAGAGTCAATGCAAACAAAAAATAGAATTAGAAAAGGTCAGGAAATTTATTTTAGGGGTAAAAACCGATTCGAATATTTTAGTAAAGCTTCTAATACGAACCAATGCTTTTTCAGCCTCGGCCTTCTCATCTTCTTCGCAAAACCGATCTTCAACCTTCTGGATGATTTCATCGAGTATAGAAGCAACAAGCTCTTCTTCCGTATTGAAAATGAAGCGATCTCTTTCAGCGCGCGCGTACACGTCTTGATCGTCCTGACCGATTTCAACCTTCAAATTATCGAGGTCGAGTTCACTTTCATCCAGATCCGAGGTGATGTTCCTCTTGTCCTCCTCCGCTTTCTTCCGATTCTTATCGTAGCCGACTTCATCCATGAGAACAAACTCGTCATGAAGAGCCAGCTCATCGGCAAGCTCATCCAGGGGATCTGTGCAGAGTGACTTTTAATAGGAAAGTTTTTTATACGAATTAGTATTACATTTACGAGCAAGAATTACATAGTAGTTTAGGAACTGTCTGGATTCCCTGTGACGGTAAGAAGTTTATTTAAAATATTTTTTTTACTCGAAATGAAAGATTTCAAAAATTAGTGGTTGTTATAAAAGTGCAAAACAACGATTTCCTTTTAAACGCAACCAAAAATAGGCAAAGTGAAAACGGTTTGTCTACTATGCACAGCGCGTGCATCGGCTAAAAGCAGTAAAAGCTTAAAAGTAGCGTTAATAACAAGAATGTAAAAAAATCAACTTTTTCTATCATCTTCTGGCTTTTGAACAATGTATTTGCGAATCGATAACGATCAATTCATACGCACAAAACGTTTGCTACGTGGAACAATTTAGGTTTTGCAAAACAGGCGATGGAAGGAAAAAGAAACAAAAAGAATCAATTGGAAAAATCTTTTTTCTAACAAATTACCAATCATATCGTCTTTTCCCTTTTCAGCACCAGACTTCACATCGTTGCCTTGCAGTTTATCTGAATCGATTTTTTCAGCATCTGATGATTTTAAGGCGCCTCGGTCATTCAAATCATCACCAGCAGTCTCTTTATCGCCGTCCAATTTTCTCTTGGCAATGCGGCTCCTATTCAATATCTCCCGTGCATCGGTCTAAAATTGAATTTTTTGTACAATTTCAAATACGTTTGGCCTACATACACAACTAAATATATTATGATTTGCATCGTAAGGATTTTTTTCTTTATTGACTGAGAACAGAAAAGTAGCATTTTGTTGCCAGTACCATCTGTTTACGATTGAGTTGAAGAAGAGATTTTTGAGTTCGATTTGTAACAAGGGCAACACGTTTGTTTCTTCCACAGATTAAAACGCTTCGAACTCGACATTAATTTCGTTTACAGCTTGGAAAGATGCCAAGACCCAAGGAACTAATGCTCCTCTTCTTCATATGCATGCCTCTTTCTGTTATGGGCAGAATCACCATTATACAGTAGTTAAGCAGAGTGACTTCATTAAAGAATTTGTCGTAAAGTCCTTTTTCTTAGGGCACAAGAGGAATCATTCAAGCAGACTGAGCATCGAACTCGCGTCCTTCTGCTCGCAAGTCAGAGTGCAAACACAATGAGCTATCCTACCCAACAGACGCTGGTTGTTGTAAATCGGCTTGAGCTCAAGAAGTTTACTTTCTCAACGAGCAAATGGGTCGCGAGCCACAGTGCCTTGCGATTTAAGCAATGCGACAAAGAAAAATCACGATGGGTTAAAACCTTCTTTTCTCTGTCGGGCGCCTTGCCGTCGTCAGCTTGGCTCACGACGCGACGCTCGGAGCGCGACGTAGTGATGGAAAGCTTCGGCTTGCTGTCCATTCGTCGATTTCGTTTGACTGGCAATTGGGTGGATCCCCTGTGATAAAAACCTTAATCGTACTTCTTCGAAGCGAAGCATTAGTTACAATTTATTAAACTAATAATTGGAAAATAACTTGACGGATTTTAAACTTAGAATCGTATTTACGAAGCTGCAGATGCCAAAGCTTAAAAGTTACCCACTAGTAATTCGCGCATCAACAATGGAATACAAAATTTTTCCAGTACAGCAAAACCATGATCTTTCTACATAAATATGCCAACTGAAAGACAGTTCTAAGTGAATCAAGAAAAATCTTTATGTTTTGTTAGTTTTTTTTTTTTTCTTGACAATACTGAAATACAACGTCAAATTTATCACTAAAAAATTCTAAGCAACATCAAACAAAAACTTATCCAACTCCATCCAGCGAAATATCAACTACATACTTTCTGATAGGCGAGATGGCTCTTTTCCTTTTATTTCCTGGGTGATCAAGCTAAAAGTAAAAAAAGTTGAGCAATTTTTCTCGACCCGAAATAAACTTTAGAAAGCGGACAAGAATCAACCTACATCGGATTTGAGCTGCAAATCCACGTAATTGGAACGCATGACGTCGACGGGGCATCCTTTGATGGTGGGAGACTTTGAAATGAATCGTTCAAGCATGGCGGCCGCTGAGTCCCATTGTTGCATCTCCATGAACGCCTTTGCGAAAACAGTTGGACTTTTTAGGATCGCATGATAGCCTCAGAAACGGAGCGCTTACCTGAAAGTGACCGTTCTTGATTTTCGGCTTTATTATGAGCAGCTTCGTCACTCTCCCGAACGGCGAAGCGAGCATTCGTAGATCCTTCTCGATGATTCTGGGCGATTTGTATTTCATGTAGAGAACACGACCTCTGGCTTGTCGCAAAACATTAACCTGCAGTGTTTCACATACAAAAAAATTAAAACTCTTTTAATACGAACCATCGGGTTTAAAACTTCTACCATTCGAAATCTGAATAGTTTTATAGAATATGAAGAGTGCAGTTTCGGCTCTATAATTTATAAACATTATCTTTGGTGAAGCGGCTACACAACAAAATTTTTTTATGACGCAACAAATCCTTATTTAGAGATTAACAAACAAGCTTAAGGAAAGGCCAAAAAGCTCAATGGTTATTTGAACAAGTGCCGTGTGTAATCAAAACCTTTGTCGTTATAAAGCGCGATGGCATTGACATAATTGGCCTCGAACAGCTCGAGTACACTACGTGCTCAAAGAAAAACACCTTGAAGCACGCGTTGCATGTAATTGCACTTTGAATGCACCACGGGACCGATATTTCTGTAAGTGCAGAACACAACTTTCATTAATCAAATATCGTTCCAGATGAAAAACAGAACAAATTAACAAACGAGCACAATGGAGTAAAACAAAATTAAAATATCTGTGAAGCAACAACCTTAAGAGCAATGTCCCTTCTAAGCTGTGCGCGTGTTTTTACGTATAGAACCTTCCTATACATATCATAGTAATTTGCTGATAACATGCAAAGCTTAAACTATAGCAATTATAATCTACACCATGAAACATAGCTTATTGATTAACCGGATTTTCAGGTCGGGGTATTTGCTTGACAGTTGTCATATGTACAGCGCCTCCGATGCTTTCTTGCGAGACAGATTGATAACGATGGAGTTGAAATGAAAATGAAAGGCTCTTAATAGGTCTACTTAGAATCTTAAAGGCTGAAATTTCTTCATGGGTTGTTGTACAAATATTAATCATTTCTAAAAAATTTGCACCTACCGAAATGTCTGAGCATACAAACTGCAAAAACTTAAAGAAACAATGCTGATGGATAGTCTAAAAGTCAGAGACAAAGTAAAAAAAGGGACAAAATTGAAAATATTAAAAATATCATAGTAAGATGCAAGGCACACTTTTTAACACTTATAATATCCTTGACAATACCTCTCTTCTCGCTTCTTCGCTCAACCTTCTATCCACCATAAATCCTCGGGGTGGCGGTGGCGAGAGGTGGCGCGGCGGTCGATCGCGATCACGATTGTCTGCGAATCAAAACGAATGCTTAATAAAATACGCTTTGGCGATTTCCGAAAATAGCAATGCTCGTGTACAATGCAAATAATTGTTTAGTAACGCCGAAAAAATGAAAACCTGATCGGAGCTTTATGGCTTGCGCTTGAAGAGCTTTCATCGCTTGTATTTGAGCCTCTAAAACCGAAGGGTCCGTCTGCGTTGCCTGCAAGCAAGGAAAAAAATTAAGAACAAGAAGGCTTTAACAAGGAAATGTTGTTGGGTATGACTTACCAGCATTAAGGGCGTGAGAAGAGAATTATTGCCGACAGCAGCGACTAACTTGTCTAAACCGGGCGAACCATGGTCTCGTGGGTTGCCTGAAAGACACGAATGTAGATAAGTGACAAACTCACTCCAAGCATCTACAACACGGTGCTTCTACAATGCGATTTAAGTTTCGATTTCGTTCAGTAGTTATCCTTTTTGACTGCGACGCGTAAGTTTTGGTTCAATTTCGAGTTCGGACAAATTGGCCATGTGCCAACGGCCAGTTAGCGTTGCGACAACTCCATGAGCGCGGCTGCGTTGTCCAGACACAATGCGAGCAAACGGACATTGAGAAATAATGGACTTACTACATTATACAGTACGAAAATTCAACAGTCGCCAATTGAAAAGCAAAGGAATCGCTTGAAAATGAGCACACACTTCGTGGACTTGTAGAAATGACGCTACTTTGAAATCTCACCCAGAAGACTGCCTCCGCTTCGTCTGCCTTTCGGTGACAAGGGCAAATCAAGAAGAGACGGTAGCGAAGAAGATGCCGGCTTCGAGACATTTCTCGTTCCCACTGGTCTGTGCATACTTCCTCGTGGTCCACGAACCTGAACGGTTTGTATCAAACAAACGTTAAAGCACAAAAGAAACGAGCTTCGAGTGACAAAGTAATGTATAGAACAGAGTTCAGTGCTAATTGAATCAGAAAATACTCTAACTTACAACAGATAAAGCCTTTTGATTGTATGCCAAAAACTATTAAAAAGTACAACATCACAAATTAATTAATTGTAATTTTAATCACAAAATTATTGGTGCAGCAATACGTTGGTGACATACAATTTGTCATAATAAACAACAAATACCAACGGTTCTTTCCTTCTCAGTAAAATTATAAAACTGTGACTGTTATAGGTCATTTCCCTTTCAACTAGCAACAGTATCAATACAAAAGAGAACATTACAATTAGTAAAAGTTACACCAAGAGATACCAAGAAAACAAACCAATAAAAAGGAGAAAAGTTTTAATTAAAATCAAAATTGTTTATTCTTTTTTATTTTCAAAGCAACTACAGATTGAAAGAAGTTGCTTTAGAACAAAAGAACAAGTTTCAAACCAACATAAATTATTTGCCCAATTAATGAAATTTATCGACCATATTATAATTTTTTTGAGATGTCGCACTATGGTGATTATGACCTAAATTGCTAGAATCTTAAAATGCTTCTACGATCGCTAAAATTTTCGAATATCAAGACAGTAAAATTATATGCAAAACGTCTACAACTAGCAGTAAAAGATTGGTGAAAAAGAGTTCAAACATTTCAAACTGTGTAACATTTGAAAAACAAAGGTCTGCAAATTTGCACAGAAAATCAGAGCAAGCCAGAAATCACAACAGCAAGCAAGCAAGGACAGAAAATCAGAACAGAGCAAGCCCGTTTTACGCTGTTTCACCAAGAGTCCAATTCAAGATTGCGCAGATAATGACAAACCGCAGAAGTTTTTTAACAACTTTGGAAAGAACTTTATGAATTTTTATTTTAACTGTTTTTCAGCTAAGCTTAGGTTAGACGAAGCATGTTAAACAGCTTTGAAAACTACGTAGTGGTTACATAGGACTTAATGGGCTCTTTTCAGGATCACTCATAGCTTATAGAAAATCAACTATGTGAACGCAATTACAAAATTTAAAGAATTTGCAGTTTATTTAAAGAAATTATCCAAAAAGTTTTGGTTGAAATGAATTCTAAACGAGTTAACTGAAAAAAAGATTCACTAAATCGGTAAAGACTTTGTTTTTTCGTTGATGCATAAAAACCATAAAATATTTAAACGCAACTTTCGACGTATAAATGTACTTAACAAAGAGTTGTTTTGTTTTAAAACAATACGCTTTTTGCAAAATAAATTTGTTAAAACCTTTTGTTTTTTGCATTGCTTTCAATATTAGGACAAAATTTTATACTGTAGCAAATTGAAACAAGAGCTAAGAATTATGCAAGACATCATTTTGAGATTTCTTTTTGCCTCTTTTCCCCCTACAAAGTCAAATTCACATTATAAAGAAGTTAATTGATGTTAAGTTGTTGAATCATTATTATTAAAAAATCAAAGATATACCGTAAAAATATATTCTAAAAATTACTGGTGTTGATTTCGTATAAAATCCATATAGATGAAATAGGATAAACATATACTGCAGAGCAACTTGTACGCAATCGTAATATACAG
The DNA here is from genome assembly GCA_963680785.1 of Diplosoma virens. Classification (NCBI taxonomy): domain Eukaryota; kingdom Metazoa; phylum Chordata; class Ascidiacea; order Aplousobranchia; family Didemnidae; genus Diplosoma; species Diplosoma virens. The sequence goes on from OY796896.1 coordinate 12,068,320, forward strand.
TATGTAGAATACAACAATGTAATAAGCAATATCGGATCAGGTCTAATAACTGCCCGGGCGGGTGATCAAGTCTAATATCTGCCCGGATTAACAATTAGAACATTGTCTCGCCACATGAATTCTTGGATCCACAATATCAATGAAAAACGCGCGTAATTTACCATAAAATCCCAGACAAGGCAAACAACTTCAAGACGGGGCTTAAAGATACCAGCACTGTAAGTACGCTGTCCTTTGATGAATATTGAAAATTTAAAGTTTCAGAAACAATAAACGAAAATTATGGTTGATGGCTTATTTGGAAGTGGTAAATCCAAGAATAACATTAGGAATCGTATTGGTTTTATTTTAGTGCAAATATTCCCTTATACTGTAATGTTTATTTATCTCTGCCGTCCGAAGTTTATGATAACGTGACGCAATGAATTTTTTAATGTCAAGTACAGAAGAAAAAATCGTCTATTCATAATTTTATCTCAATCGGTTTCTTTCATATTGACAAAGTGTGAAAATCTTAACAATTTTTCGAATAGTTAGATAGTTGCATCTTTTATGAACCGACTAGAAACGAAACAGATACCATCAAAATCATTTAAGTTCAACAAGACCAATACAATGCGACGTGATTTAACTTGTTTAGGTGTATTCAAATGCTAAAACAAAATCGTCTACATTCTGTGATACATTAGTGTTATTTAGTTTGACAGTAATACAATTTACTTTTTTGCACAAGGTGAAAATTCGGAACTTTTAGAAGTACAGTACTTTGCGGTAATGATAAAATCGGTACTTGGCGAAAAAAAAACGCGCTATGTATTCATTCTGCAAAAGCACCTGAGATACTTTAATAGTAATGCACTATTTTTAAACAGTTTCATTCTTAAAACAGTTCTTTTAAAATTTTTTCCGACATTGACGAACGAAAGGTTTATTAAAAATACTGGAAATAAGCTTGAATAACATTTTTTATCAAGTTTATCTATCATAGCTACTATCAAAACAAGGTAATGTACATCACGACAAAAATAATAATATCCCTAACTTCCGAATTCTCCGTAGGCCTTCATTCCTTTTAAATCCTTAATCAGGATAAAATTCTTTATTGTAATCCTAAGATTTTCAAAATCTGTGGTTGCAAATTAAATTATAAGGGTCCATATTAGGTGAACCAAAGTCACTTTGATAAAATAACCATGAATTCAAGAGTAGCAAACCACAATCGTTTGACGTTCCGCATGGAAAAGTACCCACTATGGGTTGCATTAGAATAAGACAGGATTGGGAGCCCAGGGTTTATTCTTTTACTCCTCCAGGTTGCTGTCGGACCAGATGCTGGTAACGATGGTGTTGAGCCAGCATTCGGTTTCATCATTCAAAATAATGTTCCATGTGGAGATGTATGAGACGCATGCTGATACAACGTGGTCTGCAATTCGTTCAATGGCGCCGCAATTGCACGTCCATAAAAGAGTGAGAACCCATTTATGCATTGACAAATGGAAGTGCATAACATTAGTCTGTAGGTGATTGAGCTTGACCCAAACTATTCTAGGCAAGCCAATTCCAATGGGTCTGATACTTTATGTTGGGGTTGAAAGCAGGGAGGCTGCATACTGTCACAGTAATTGGTGTTCCATTTATAATTCATCTACTGGGTAATGCAGATGCCAGTCTCCAGAAAAATACAACTATGTAAGATTGACAACACAGACAAACTTTTGGAGATTGCGTAAGGTAGATTGAACCAATAGATGTTAAAGAGAGAGCCAAAATTGATCCCAGAAAAATGTGATTTTTAAAATTTACTTCAATTTTTTAATGCATTTTAATAAACTTCAGTACTAACTATTTTGGGTATATTAAGCAACAAATATCAAACAGAAGAGACCCCCTCAAAAATATTGTATCATTATGACTTTAATAAAAAAGCATCTATAGCACCAATAATAAAAAATGCTAAGAAAACCGCTGCACCAACTCTGCTAGTTGCACAAAATTATTCCTGTTATTAAGATTTATATTTTCTGTGGATATGACTTTGATAACCATAAAGTGTTATCTGTTATTTGAGGGGATTGATCTAAACAGTACAATTACATCAACACTGTTGCAATAAATTTGTTCTGGTCGCAGGAATTTGGCGCTGATAACTTAACAAACAAAAGGAAACATGCTTCACAATTAACATTTACAACATATAAGAAAAAATATTTTATAAAATATTGTTAAAAATTAACCCCAACTTGAAATCAATCATTACCTGTGGTGATTCTCGTACCCTTTCAACACGTCGTTCATTTCCGAAACCTTGGTTTTGATTTCTTCCTCCACTCTAGATAAATATAAATAGTAAACAAAAAAATAAATACATAGAAGCTATTAAATCTATTTCGATGGCAAATAAATCTCAAACGCAGACTAAAAGGGCATTAAGACATTGTGGACAAATGGTTAATTATTATAACACAAATTGCATTTCATCAAAAAAATTTATAATTTTAAATTCAGAAAAAATTGATCAAAAGCAAAATATTGTAAAAGTTAATACCGAAAAGAAAAGTTTAAAATTGTTGTTTTACCAACAGAGAAAACAATTGAGGCAATTGAGTACTTGAATAAACCATTTTTTTGTTCAGCTCATTTACATGGTGCCTCTTGAGTTAACACATTTTGAAATAAGTCATTTTTAAAATTTTACAGTGTTAACTAAGTTGCCCTCATGTATAGACATACTCAAAAAAAAACAAAGCCAAGCTTTAAATAACCATTGATACAACTCGCAGAAAAAATTGATGTACGAATACAGTGTAATTATGTACAAAAAATTAGAGATTTTTGGTCACTAAGACCAAAAGAAGACATTTTTCAGAGTCATTTGATTTTTATATTTTCAAGTGTTAACTATGTAATTTTCAAAAAATGACTCTCGACTTTCTTAGGCTGACATGTATCAAGGTCATTTCTTGAGCTCAGAAGATAATTTCAATCAGCTGGGTATGATATTTTGTGATGAAAACCAAAAAAAGGCTGAACATCAAGTAAAGTGAAGACAATTATTTAGAGAAATGATATCAAATAAGAATAGCCCATTTTGCAGAATGTTCCATTACAAATCATGATCACTCTTACCTCTCTAACATTAAAGTTTTGATCATTTACTCTTCTACTACTTTGCGAAAATGTGTCATGTCTTGGCTGGTCAAAACGATCAGCATTCCTGCGATCATAAAATTGTTTTTCTTCAAAAAATTCATCTCGCTGACTTTTGCTGGAAAAAGACGATCGACCAGGAAAATCAGGATTGTGTTTTGACTCCAGCAATCTGGGTCTATTTCCAAGTGGTTGTTCACCTGGTTTAACAGTCACTTTAATGCCAGAATGCTTATGGCGCCCAGGTGAAGTGCCAAAAGATCGATCATCACTTTCAGATCTGTCCTCTTTATACTGATTTGATCTGTTATGAAAGTTTCCTTGTTGGTTTGGTGGTTCACCAAGAACACTACTATTATTATTATCACCAAAATTCCTACCCTCATCACGTGAAAATGAATTTCGTGATCTGGCTGGAAAGGGATCAGACCTTCTAGCATCAGATCGCTGTGTGGGGGAATTAAAAGAATTTGCATTACTTCGATCACCAAACTGACTTTTTCCACGCTTTAAGTCACCAATTGCTTTAGCTAAATTATTAACTGATAACTCTTTTTCAGGCAACTGACTTAGCCTCTGCATGTCTTCTTGTGAAAGACCAAGAGACTTCATCAATTGTTGAACTTCTGATGGAACAGAAGCATTTGATTGTGCTGATGGTCGTCCAGAAGCTCTTGAATTTGTATCATAAGAATTGCTTCTCATTGGAAGATTTCTTGGCTTTCCAAGTAAAGATCCATCAGAGTTACCAGAACGAGAAGGCCAGTCTTTGGGTTTATTAAAACCAAATTGGTCAGAAGACTGACGAGGAGCAGCACCAAGCAGACCACCAGAGCGATTGGATGGACCAAGACGAGCCCCATATGGTTTTGGTGCTCCAGAACCTCTCATGCGAGGACGACCAAACCGTTCCATTTAGCTATCTGTTAAATAAAGATGACAAGAATAGAATATAATTAGTGAAAAAAAATACAATCAAGGAATAACCAAAGGTGCGTTATCCCAAAAAAGCGCAAAAAAAGTTTTGCTGAACAGTGCAGTGATGAAATCTGCAACAAGCTCAATTGGCACAGAAATTTAAGTAAAGTTTTTTAATTTCTTAACAATGGGTGGAAACCTGGGGTAAAAAATTTAATTTTACACAAGAAATATTGGTGGTTTTTGAAGAACGCTAATATAACCAAGAACGCTAATATTACCCACCAAAATAGGTTGGTTATGCTTTTGAAAAAATTAAGCATCAGAAAAACAATAAATATCTTGACTTGAATTCTACTTAATTGTAGTAGGTTGATAAAATGTGATAAGAATCAAGTTAGATTTTACAGAATTGCACACCTAAAAGCAACTAAGTTTGTCTTTGTTTTTATAAGAACCAGCTTGAAACAACCACATGTACAAAGTAATTGATGGTCAAACAGCAACTTAAAGATGCTCATATGGAATCATGTTGGGAACATAATATGTGATACCAGTTACTGTTAAAGATGTTTCAAAAAACTTTATTTCAATAACATAAATGAAGAAGCTCTATTAGTCATGCAACTGATGCATTTTTATAAAATGAGAAAGAACAATCAGTTGAGTAATCAAACATTGCAAAACGTCTGGTTTCAATCTGATTGACTTTACACACTTTATATAAGGTGGAAAAGATCAACCCAAGAAAACAAATCTTTTCATGGAATTTTTGGTCAAGAATGTTAACTAAAATATTTTTGCAAATTACATAGTGCTGTAGTATAGCATCAGGCTTTCCAAGGTTTAGAAAAAAATTTTGGTTGGTGATAGGCTAAAGCTTTATTGCTTTTATTCAATGACATAGAATTCTATTTATACAACATAGTTTCTTTTTGAAGATTTTGAACATGAATTTGAATTATAAGAACATTTATTACAGTGAGAAAAATACAGCTGTCCTGGTATCTATAAGCATTATAATCTTTTTATCCATTAGAAGTAAACTATGCCACGTGTGAATTGCTTTATTATATAAATTGGTACTTCATTAAGTTAAAGATTGGCCGTGTTACAAGCAAATTGTCCACAGTTATCAAGTATCAACATTTTAAAGAATGATGCTGTTTGAAGAGGTTTTCAACATTTTCCAAGATAGTTTGAAACAAAAAAATCTAATGAAACCTGAAATGCTTAAAAAGTAAAAGTTAAATACAATAAACTGTAAATGATTACTAATGCACCAATAAGAACTAGTTATATTGCCATAACAAATTTAAAACACATTAAATTTTTTATTAAAATAATCAAGCAAACAACTTTACTTGATAATACATGGCAGGCATAAGCCTATTAATCATTAATTAATATCAACAAATAAAATTGTTAGTATCTAAACACAAAACAACCCATATTTCACTAATGTACATGTAAGAAAAAAAATCTGTTTTTACTTTATTTCTAATTTGGAACAAAAATGTTGTAGCTACCGAGTACAAAAATTACATCAGATGCTAAATATTTTGGCAGTTGAAAAAATGAAATCTTGTTTTGATGGTAAATTATAAAATTATGCCTGATTATTGTTGTAAAGAAATATGTTCTAAAACAGTGATTCAGTTTGAGAAAAAAACCTTAGTGGATAAGGTGATTAACAAAATGACTAATAATGTCAGTGTCACTCTCTGAGACAAGGTGAAAACCCTTGTCATAAGTTTGTCAATTAATTAAAGCACGGCACAAGTAAAACAGATGCAGCACAGATAGTCATATTTGTTAAAGGTGTGAGCAGGAAATTGAGAAACTAATGTCACTGGAATTTATAATAAAATCAACAATGGGTGTTAATTTATATACTACAGGGTAAAGTTGAAAATTTTGGAATGACTCAGTTAACTTGTGCAGAATAGCAACTGATGGTGATTGGTTTGTGTCTAAAATTGAAATTGGATTAATAGGTCTTTTGAAGCCTGGTATACATAAAAGAACTAACATTAAAATAGCAAGTTTTCACTGAATTATTTGTCAGCAAATCTGTGTTCAAAAAAGTCTTAGAATTTTTAACAAGTTAATGGTTTAGTTACAGAAGTAGTTAATCTTATGAGCACTGACACTTAATCACAGCATGCTTTAAAAGTTTTAAAACAATCTTTGCAATCTTTACTATGGGCTAAAAATCTGCTGTACTTCATTAAATAGCAATGCTTATGCTCCATAAATTTCACGATTGCAAAGAAATCATATGGTCAGTCAGATATGCAAATCTGACCCATGGTCTAATCCTGTTTTGTGTTTTGCCAGGCAGTGATAAATGTTGCACAATACACTTACTGTAAATTTAGATTAAGTTTATTTATAAGGTGTGCCAAGGCAGGTAATTTCCATTTTGCCTACACTAAATTAATCAGATTTTTTGACATCTTTAAAAACCTTACAAAAATGTCTCAGAAGAGAAAAAAAAGTGAAAGTCACTATTTTATAAGTTTTTATCTACATGAATTCATTTTAGGTTTGACATGCATGTTACTTTAATAAAATCTTGTATAACATTATAGACTTATTATTTAATTTTAAAAGTTAGGCTTTTAAGCAACTAGTGCTCATTGTGACTGTGTCTTCTGGCAGATGTTTAAATGGCTGTGGGAATAGATTCTGATCAGAGAAATTCAGCTGCAGACAATTTAAAATTTTTTTTAGCTGTTTCTTGTTTTTGACGATAGAAGTTTCTTCTTCACTAAAAAAATTGTTCAATAAGCTAATAATAAAAAGAACTTAATGTCATGAATAAAACATACTTAGGTTTCAGGCCAAGATCAAACAATTTTTCATCAAGACGCATTCAATGGTAATAATAAGCTGTTTTGCAGTATTTTGATAAATATTCTTATATTTATCATTAAAATCTTTTTCAAAAAGAAATTTTTTGCCATGTGTTATAATGATACAATTAATAAATAAAAGCAAAAGCTTCTCATTTTTTGACTTGAAACTATTTTCTAACCACAGTACAGCAAATGCAGTCAATTTAACAGTTTTTCTGCATTTTCTTAAACTCACATTTTTATTGAAATAATTGGTGTCATTCTTGAACTTAATGGATTTTTTAAATTATTGTTTATCCATACAAAATAATAGTCAAAAACTCAATCTTTAGGTAATAGATTACCTTGTACAGCCAAAAGCAGTCAAATTGACTGCTATATATAGAGAAAAGCACTGTAAAAGATCTTTTAATGGCTATAAAGAGTAATAAAAATGCACAAAGAAAATGGGAGGACATCTTTAATTCACAAAAGCATCGGTACCTTTGTTGTTTTTGCATCCAGCAATAAATACCATCTTTTATTTAAGACAAGAAAAATAAAATTTGTGGGGAAGTGCTGCAAACATCAGCTATTGTCTAAAGAAAAAGACAGAGCCAAACAAATACACAGTGTTTTTCAATCTGTTTCGTCTCCTTTGCAATCAATTTCGTCTTTGTCCTGATCAATTACGTCTTTGTTGCAATTAATTTTGTTTTTGTCACGATCAATTTCGTATTTGTCTCAAATAATAATTTTTAAAAAATAATTTTATAATTTATTTAGAAACATTTATAAAAATACATACAAATAATAAATTAATATTATTTCTTATTTTTAATAAAAATAAATACCCTTCACATGTCTGAGCAAAACAAGCGTGAAAACCACAACAATTCTGATTTGACAGCAAACAGAACTGCCCAAATGCCCAGAAAGAGATACAGATCTATATCAGAAGATATTAGAAAGTGTATATGTATTTTGGCTGAAAGTGGGAGAGGAGGTAAAGAAATTGGAGAATTGCTAGGTTTGCCACATACTACTGTTCAAAGTATAATAAAACATTATTTTGAAACAGGAGAAGTACATGCTAGAAGCAAAGGAGGTGACAAAAAATCTAAACTTTCTTCTGAGCAAAACGCATTAATTGTTTCTTGGGTGGATGCAAATTGTTTGTTGTCATTGAATGACTTGGTAGCACGTATAAGGGATGAATTTAGTTTTTCAGTGTCATGCTCTTGTGTTGACAGGTGTCTTAAGAGATTTTCACTATACAGTAAAAAATGTTCTCCCCGTTCCTGTTGCAAGAAATTCAGAATGTATAATTGAATTGGGTTTTAAATATTCACAGCAATATAGGCTATTAGAACAAGAGTTTCTTCTTGAATCATTTGTTTTTATTGATGAAATAGAATTTAAAGTAGAAACTTGTTCAAAAAGGGGAAGATAATTAGTGGGGACAAGAGCAACCACAACTGTATCAAGAGCCAGAAGTCGCAATATTTCTGTAGTTGCAGCAATGAACAAAAGAACTATGCTGTATTACAAAATATTTACAAAGCTTATAAATGGTACATGCTTCCAGGAATGTTTGAATAAATTAAAAACTTCTTGTCTGGCTAGTGGAATTGAAACTCCTGTATTAGTTCTTGACAATGCAAGAATTCATCATTATAGTGAGTTGAATTATGATGGATTTAGAATCTTGTTCTTACCACCTTACTACCTATTTCTAAACATTATTGAAAACTGTTTTAGTAAATGGAAAAATTATGTTAACAGACAAATGTGCAGAGATGAGACTGAATTAATGACAGAAATTGAGAATGGGTTCAATTGCATAACAGAAAATGATCGTAAAGGATATTACCGAAACATGCTAAGATATCTTAATATGTCTGCAAGAAGAGAAAATATTGATTGTTAATAAATTATTGTATATTGAACATTTTATTTTTAACAAAGAACATTATACATTTTGATTATTCATATTCAAAACAATTAAATCTCAATTTAATAAATGATTTAAAATTTTCTGGTTTCAATTATTATTATATAAATTATTTAAAAATTATTATTTGAGCAAAGACGAAATTGATTGGGACAAAGATGAAATCGATTGCAAAGGAGATGAAATAGATCAAAACTCTTAATTTTACCACAGCATAGTGGATATTTGGCATTTGCTTTTACAGTAGCTGTAGTTGATAACAGTTTCAATTTATTTAGGACAAGATAAATTTAAAACTAATGGAAAAGTAAGCTGCAAAAATCAGCACAATGTCCAAGAGAAAAAGATTGAGGCAAACTAGTAGAATCTTGACATTGAATTCTGCTAATACTTCTTGCTTGCTTACAGAATTCAAATGCTGATTGGTCAATTAACAACATCATTTACCTACAAGCAAAGTAGATTTTAATAGATTATTAACTAGACTGAACACTTTGGTCGATTTGTTCTGTGGCTTCACCATTGACAAATCTGAGTTTAATATGTAATGTCATAACATCATCTACCAGAAGATTGATGGTGTTGCCATGGGCAGTCCCCTTTGCCCTGCTCTTGCCAATATCTTTGTGAAATTTTACAAACATCTATTCATTAAAAACACTTTTAAACCTCTTCTTTATTTTAGATATGTTGATGATACTTTTATCATTTTCAGTAATGAAATGGGATGCAATCAATTTCATCAAAAACTTGATTTTTTACATTCATCTTTGGTTTTTACTCACGAAAAATACATTAACAATTCACTGTCATTTCTTGATGTATTGCTTGAAAATTCTAACAAAAAGTTTCTTACTTCAGTTTATAGAAAACCCACATTTACAGGACAGTATATTCACTGGGATTCATTTCAACCAAAGAGGAAAACTAATCTTATTGGCAGTCTTGTTCACAGAGCTCTTAAAATTTGCTCTCTTGAAAAGCTCTCAAGTCAGCAAAATCAAAATATCTTGTGACAGAATGGATACTCAGAAGAAACCATTCTTTTTGAAATAAAAGAATTCAAATTTTCAAACATCCAAGTGATTCAGCCCAGAAATTGTCCAGTATATCTACAATTACCTTGGATATGAAACATTTCCCTCAAATATGAAAAATGAACAAAGTCAAGAGTCAACAATTGTTTCAAATTAGTGTTGGCAAGAAGAGTTTCCTCTTTGAATAAGATGTTGCCTTCTTTTCAAAAAGATGTTTTACCTGTTTATCAGCAAAGTAATATTGTATACAAATACTTGCGCCTCAGTGGTGATAGTGTGTATGTAGGTAGAATGTCCAAATGACTGGAAGAATGAATTTGACAACATGTTTCCAAATTTAATAAAAATCAAGTTAAACCTCTAAAAGATCACCCGAGGCATCAATGTAAATTTACTCAAAATGCACCTATTTTGGATTCAACTATTGCTCAACATCTGTTATATAACAAAATTTGTGCAAAAAAATATCAAGTGGTTATCAAGTGGTTCTCAATTTTAGCTGCAGGACAATCATCTTTTCATCTGGAAATGCTTGAAGCCAGCTTCACAAAGTCTCTTAAACCCTCTCTTTGTTGCCAGAAAGAGTTATCTATGGATGGAAGCTTTCTCACTTGTGGTACAAGTAAACATGCAACCAATTGCATGTTCTCTTTCACCAACCAATGAGAGACACCATTATTTCCAATGTCTTCCAATCCTATATAAATCCACATTTTTCTTGCATTTGTCATTGCCAACGATCTTCTGACAAGAGTTGGCCAAAAAAATTCTTAAAAAAGTCTTTTTAAAGACTACCAAAAATTGAAAAAGTTAATAATGGTTCCATCAATACCATTGGTGATTCTGAAGTTCTGTGCAAGCAAGAACTTATTCTTCACTTAGCATGGCCTGGCTGAAGAATCGTGACTGAAAACAATGAGCATAATGGAAATGGTCAACGAAGTTAAAAGATAGCTATTTCCATCACCAAAAATAGTGTTCAAGTGTGTTCTTAAAGGCAGATGATGAAGCCATGTTGACTATCTACAATGCAAGCAAAAAAAAATGTGTGTTCTTAGCTCTTACAATATCTTTTGACTTGATTCATTAAAAAAAATGAAATCCAAAAACAATGGAGTCTTAAATAAAACTAAATGTGGAGAAGATGTATGTTGCAGATTAAAATCATTAAAAAAACAAATATTTGCCAGTCATTCATTGCCATCTTTTATAATATCTAAGAGTATTCATTTTACACAAAAAAACTGAGACTTTATATTTTAAACTATTTATAAAAGATTTTATTTTTAAACTGGAAGCTAAACTTAGCAGAAAGAGTAAAAAAGTCTATGTAAGCAAGAATAAGACAGAGAAAGCAACGAATATTTTAAGCAAAAACATTGTCAAGTTTTTGCATACTATAAATAAAACTATGAACTGTCTTTTTTTTCTTTGCCATAAATGTGCTATAAATAAATGACTGAAAAAGTTTGCAAATGCACAATACCAAATTGAATGAAGTTTTTAGCTAAATTAATTAGAACTAATTTTCTGAAGAATAAGTTATAACCAAATTGATTTAATAAATTGTGTAATTTGAACTTTATCAAAATTGAGGCTCTAGAACAGGGGTCAGCAACCCCCAGCACGCGAGGTGATTTTATATGGCACACAGCGTTGTAAATATTTTTCAAAAACATGTTTATGGACCTTTTTTTTTTTTTTGAGATCACCATAATTTTGGGAGAAAAATAAGGAAATCAGAGATGAAATCGAAGTGAAAACCTTTTTTTTTTTTTTTTTAGAGAACATCCTGATTTTGGGGGAAAAATAGGGAAATCGAAGTGAAGACATCAGCATGCAAACGTATATTTTGACATTGAATTTCACAACTTGGCACACTGGAAAGAAAATGTTGCCGATCCCTGCTCTAGAAAATGTTAATCTGAAATCAGTTTATCAATTATTACATTCCTATTTTATTAAATATCAAAATTGAGGCTTTAAGAAGACCTTAATCTGGAATTAGCTTATTAGCTATTACGCTATTATTTTATTAAATAGTTGAGTTTTTTTAAAAGATTAAAAGTAAAATTAACTCTCAAGTTTAACAACCAAAAATTCTATTAAAAGAATTAAAGGTGTGCTTTAAAGCAGATTTTTTTATAATCTCCAGTAGTTTTACATATACTTTGGCTATTAAAAACAATTCCATCATTGAAAATTGTGACTAATTGGCCATAAGTTGCTGTTGTAAAATGAGTTCATTACAACCTTGGGAATAGTAAAAAAAAGTTATTAAGAGTAAATGTATTTTTTCTGTCAGTATAAAAGGATTTGCTATTGCCCAGATATGTTGAAAACATAACATTAAACTTACTGCTATATAAAATTTAACAAGGATTGATTAAAGATGGAAATGGTTTATGCTTCTTTTTTATGATTCATATACAAGCTAGTTAGCATCACATAATCTTTTTCAGCTGGAAACTTTATTAAATGTAACTGCAAAAACTTTTTTTAATACAATAGAACCAGGAAAAAATTATCTTAACAAAAATAATTTCCATTAAATGTTACATATTTAAATAAATTCAGATTTAATTTTCTTTTTTGAAGTATATAACTTATTTTAAATGATAATTGTTTAAATAAATTGCTAAAAAAAATAATCATTTGATATCATTTAACATTGAATAAATTTCTAATTTTGGAATAATTATTATAAGAGTTACTATGTTTTGACACGGAGCAGAATAAAACTCTTGATAATTATTTTATTTAAAATTGAAACATTAGAAAATCTTAAAACTCAAATGGAAATTTTACATTGTGGTATAAATTATTGCATCATTGTATTGTAATGTACTTATTTTCAATGTTTTTTAAAAGTTACCATAACCAACTTTTGTTTGTGAAACTAACCCAGATCCCACTGTGGTTACTATTGTTTTTTAAAAAGATTCTTTTCCTCTCGGTTTCTTTGAGTGTTATAAGAGATTCCAGATTAGTTTCACCAAAAAATTGCTTAGAGTGACTTCTTGAAAAAAACCCTTATATTATGGTCTGAGCCAAAATAAACCTTAACTAAAGGTCATATAAATGTCAATTAAGGAATAGTTTTTTTTTACTCATTTTTTTCTACAAAAAAAAATTCTTGAAATAAAGGCACAGGAAAGATTTTAAGTTAGTTACACAAACAAAAATCTTTTACAATTGCTTTAAAAACAAATTAACTATACTTGGCAAATAATGAACAATAACTTGAAGACTTCAATAACAGGCCAAAATCATTCATTCAAAAATAAAAAATTTTGGATTCTCATTTAATATTTGCTGAGTATCTTAAAAATTTTATAAATTTCCAAAGCTTGCATGGTTAATTACATTGAACAATGAATGAGGCCAAAACTCTAAGTGATTTTTTTTTGGTGAATTAATCTGGTACCTTCAAATACTACAAGAGCCGCATAGAGCCACTGTATAAACTTCAAATATTACAGGAGCCCATGGAGACTTTTTACATTAAGTCTATGGTTTCCCCCTATGGTTACTATTGCTTCATAAAAAGATTTTTTTCTTGGTTGCTTTTTTATTTTATCCTTGTGTAGTCAAGGTGATTGCAGGTTAATTTCAATAAAAAAAATTGCTTGTGATGACTTCTTAAAGAGACCAAATTTTTTTTAGATAAAAATGAGTCCAATAATAAACTTTCATTTTCTAATCATTTTGTTAGTTAATCTAGGTGTTGTTTGTGTACTGTCCCATCACTTTTCAGATAGTTTTATTTGACTGTGCTTTTCTTCACAAATTCAGTTTGACATTTGCATCATATTTCTATAAATAATATCATTTATCATTAAAAAATTTATTTGTAGATAAATATTTATAGAATTAAGTTAAGAGGCAAATTATAATAAATTAAGTTAAAACTAAAACTATAAAAATCATACGAATATATAAAAAAAATTTTCAAATATAAATTTTAATAATAAATTTTTTCAAATATATTTAAAAACTAGCTATATCAATTTATGTAATAATAAAGATTCTAAACATTCCCAATTATTAACTTTCAAATACTTACAAGAAACAATTAAATCTTGGAAATATATCAAGTTGGAATGAAATACGTTTAGCAATGATTAAGTTAAACTTAACCAGTATAAACAGTAAACTTAACAAAAAATAATTTGAATATAATCACTAAAAATTATAAACAAAGATAATATTAACATCAATTTTACATGAAAAAATAATTTACAACTTTTTGTTAACCTAAACTTAAGCATCTACTTTTACTAAAAAATTTCCCAAGATAAACAGTGAAAACTTTTCTGTTTTTAACAATTTAGCCATATAAAAATACTAGTATAAAAAAAATGCATTAAGGGTTTGGAAACAGATAAGTTATTGCACTTTTAATTGACAGTTCACAAATGTTGGAACCGAGTCTACAAATCTAAAGTAAAGATAGCTGAAACGTAATTAAAAATCCTAAACTAGTCAAAGAAAACCTAAATAATTGGACATTATTATTTTTTAATTAGTTGAGAAGCGTCAAGCTTCAATCACAATTTTTAATATCAACGTTACACAACTAGCTTTTTTGATATCATGGTGGACTTCCGTAAATTTAGTAAATTAACAACGACTCGTTTTTCTGTTTATGTGGTAAAGCCTTTTAATTTATTTTTTATTTAAAGTAAGGAAGTAAAAACAAGAAAATCCTACATTAATTTAATCGTCGTAAATTTTTCTATTACAAATGGACTAAAACGTTTTTTTTGGCAAATCTTGGGAAATTTATATATATCTAAATAATAGTATTCAAGGGAAAATTTAACAAGGGGCCCAAGGGGCCTTCCCCTTTAAAAATTTTTAAATCGTATTTATTTGTTTTCCTAACTCGCAGAAAAACAGCCGAGGCGTTAAACTTAGTACAACTATTAATCAAATATCCCGATCTACTTTTGAAGATGCCAAGATATTATTACACGATTGAAAATTGTTATTTGGCTTTTCTTAGTATTTAGGGATATGACTGTAGTCTGCGCTGTCTATAAAAACGACAGGCAGAGAAAACCATTTTTCTTAAAAACACAATAGAATAATGAGAATAGATTTAAAGCCTTCACCACATCAATTGTTTTTCCATCAATACGGTGCTGTTATCTATTAGGTTTGTACTGGTTCGCGCTTCAGGAGCAAAAAGATAATATTGATAAAGAAAATTTGATTTGAAAAAAAGCCTTATTGCAGCCAAAGGTCAATTTGAACAGTACCAGCAAAGCTTTGCATTAATTTGTTACTTATTTTGTAGCGACGCCCACAGCATAAATAACGTTTAGTTCTCTTACATAATTTATTTTGTCCGCTGCTCCAAAACTTTTTTTTAGCTGGACCGCCTATGTCTGTCCGGAATTCCGCCTATTCAGATATGGCAACCCTAATAGGGACGAATTTTTTCTGTTAACAAACGTCCCGATTCATGAATTCAAAAATGTGGCTACCCTACCCAGTAAACATTTACCATTGGGCCAACGTTGGCTTTAGCGCGGTGGGTTGGGAGAAAGTTGGAAAAATTGCCAACATTTGATGCCAACTTTCTGCCGATGATTTATTTTTGAGTTTTGGTTTGTTCTATTTGTTGCGTTAAGTACCAAAGTGAAAAAAAAATTAAATTTACGTTCAAAAAAGCTTTTTTGTCACTGTTTCTTTGCTTTGTAAAATTCTTGTTTACAGCTGCTGGTAATCTGTTGGGCCAACGTTGAAGGCAGCATTGCTTCTCTTCCCTGTGACAAAGTTGGTGATACGCTGGTAAGAAGTTGGCCAAAATTTTTTATTCAAAGACATTACCAATTGTTTGTGTTAAATATTGATACAAGCTTTTACAAAACAGCGATAATAAGTAATGTACTTCTGCTACAGTTCTTTGCTTGATGAAATTTCAATTGCTTTGATTGTTAAATAATAGAAAATTTTCTGATGAGGGATAGTCTATATGTTTTTGTTATGCCTCAACGTTTAAAAAGAATAACAAATAATGTCAGTCTCTAGGGTCTGATAGTTGAAAAAGAATTCGAACAGTTTTTGGATTATAGCAAAAAGTCGGAAAAACTGCCAACTATTTGCCTACTCTGCCAACAAAATGCCAATGTAACTTTGTTCTCCTTTGTTCAAGTCTATATAAATCAATTTATTTCAGCGGGATGAGCCCGGTGCGTGTTGCACAATGCTCCGTTTGATATGCGCATAATTTTATTTGAAATAGTTAAAAATTTTTATTAATGATTAGTTTTTTAAGCGTTTCTATTTGCTGAATTAAAAATAGTTCTTACTTAATTACTTGTGCTAGCATGGGCGTCCGCTGGGCGCAAAGCGGGCATATGCTCCCTGGAAATTGACTTTTTATTAAGAAATACTTTAATTTTGCCATATAAACTGCATTTTCGCATAATTCTGCCCCTACCAGAAGTTTTACCCCCCTGGAAATTGGTCGCGGGACGCCCATGTACGCTGGGTTTATCACCAACGTCAATCGTCGCTCAAATAACGTCAACCAACACGTAATCAACGCACTCGAAAGCATGAAGGAGGAGGACAAATATAGCAACTACGTCGCTATTAAAACCACAAATAAAACATTCCAATCCAGTCTACATTTAGATACCAATCTCAACTAACATCGTATGGGAGTCAACTCCAAACTAATCAATTGTCAACTGCCGGACTCGTCCAATCTTTTACAGGTAACTTAACGAGTAACCGTTACGTGACCAGCACGAAGTCAAGTGGAACATTCCAACGGTTCGTTAGTTAAGTTGGCTACAGTTATAGTGATGCATGGTGGTACAATTGAGTAAACGTAGGGTAAAAGTTGGCAAACCGTAGAATCCACCTCACAGAACTCTGGGCCAATGTTTCTTAAGTTGGCAGTTAGCGTTTTGCCAACGTTGGTAAGATTGCTGAAGTAGTTGGGCAGCTGCAGTAGCATGCGCTGGTCATTCATAGTTATCCAACTCTCTACAGCGTCTGGAATTTCAGTGTTGGCTAAACGCTGGCAAAGCGCAGTTTATCAGTGTTGGCGGAAAATGTGATTTTGGTGCACTCGACTCTGGGCCAACTTTGGACGCCATCATCTTGCCAACATTTCTGCTGCTGGAAAACTGCCTTTTGCCAACGTTGGCTAGATGAAAAATGTTTACTGGGAAATTAAATACTTGAAGAGTGCAGAAGAGCACGGAGTGGATATTCTTTACAAATAGACTAGTTCGTTGTCGGTGTCCGAAAAATTCTGATTTTGCCCAAATTTTTTGCGTTTTGGGATGGCTCCAATTTTCCACTGGTCCCTAGGGCTATAGCGATTTCACAGTTACACCGTTACAGGATGTTTTAAAAAATTTAATATCATTTTGCAATCTAATAACTTTATCCGTTTCCGTTTAATTGCTTTTAAAATTTGCACAACACATGTAGAAATAAACCAAAATTTGATTTAATGTTTGAAGGTGTAAAAATTTTTCACCGATAAATTATTTATGCTATGTTTAAAAGGTTTTCAGCAGCATTGAAAAGGCATTTTGTGTGTTGGAGTATGCTTGGCAAACTCGAACAAGACTGTGAAAATATGTGAAAGCGTATGGTTTATGTCCTCCCCCTTCTTGGAAACAGAGAAACTTAAACAATAGAGTCACTACCGCACTGGAGACTGTTACCCAAGACATACCGCAGCGTGTTTAGGATGAGCTAGAACATGGTGGTTCAAGTTCGTCGCTCCATGTGGGCCACTTTTCAAAATATTGTAGAACTCACGAGACATAGCTGTTTGGAGACTATTTCCAAGCACACCATATTTTGAAATGGTAAATCGGAACGCTTGTTAAAAAAAATTCACCCCTAATATGTAGTGATTTTTAAAAATAAAAGTCTTCACTTTGAACCTGTCTCGGATGTCTTGATTTTGTCACAAAAAAGCAAAGTGTTGAACCGAACTCGAACCGAATCCGTAAACTGGTATTTAACGGTTATTATTCTTTGAACCTGAACTGGAACTGAATCCGTAAAAATAAAATTTGCTGAACCTGAACTTGAACCTGAACATTATTTTTAACGGATTCGTTTGATGATTGAATCACAATTTTGCATTTAAAGTTGCAACAATTCGTTTGATCACTCACTTGCTATATGGCAGAATAAAGACTTCATAAACAAGTTTTTATTGGCGGTAAATTAAAGCAAAAAATTAGTCACGTGACCTAAATAAAGAAAGCACATTTTTAAATGGATAGTATGCTAAAGCAATGAAACAAAAGATTGATTGAAGTGAAGACGCACCAAAAATAACAAAATAAAATTATAGACAAAATCAGATCTTAATACTTTTTTAAATATCTTGATACAGCATGCATAACTCTTTGTTGTTTTCGACCGCATTATAAATTTAGTTTTAACCAATGGCCGCTAATGAATGATGATAAGTAGATGAAATTATGTATTAGGCGAATAAAATAATAATTTTCATTGTTAATACTTTTTACTCCTAGAATGCTTTTTGCTCCTACCGATTGTAATGGAACAAAATGTCACCATTTTTAACAATCAAAATTATTCAAACACAAATCGTAATACTTTGCAAGCTTATTGATGATTTCTTTATTCTTACTTGCTTCCAAAAAAACTTGCAAAATCAACAATCAATCAACCAAAGCAGCTATTGTCGCACTAGCTGCGAACAAAACTGTATGGTCAACCATTTGTACCAAAAGTAAACCAAAGCAGCTTGGTTTTAAAATCTTCGAAAAAAGAAGAAATTTAGGTTAAATTTGTAATGAAATGAGGCGATTCCATTTTAAACAGCTATCATGTCAAACACCTTGGCTCTTTAACTACTTGACCACTGTGCCAGCGTTTTATAACAAACATGCATAAAAGCAGGGTTTTTCAACCGGTCAGCCACAACCACTTTTTTAGTTGGGCCACACAGAGATATTGTGAAAACCCATTTAAATCGTATATTCGGAGACTGTTTTTCGGAGACGAAACCCAGCCATCGGAAGCACATTCCTATGTTTCTTGATGCCGGTCCCAAGCCTGGATAAATGGGGAGAGTTGCGGCAGGAAGGGCATCCGGCATAAAAACTTTTTTTGCCAAAACATACAAATGCGTTATAATCAATAATTCAAACCGGATCGGTCGCGGCCCGGGTTATCAACGACCGCCTCAGGTGTCGCATAGCAGGAAACCTGTGGAAATTATGCTACTGCTAAACAAAGTAAAAACAAAGAGGAGAAAGAGAGGAGGAAAGCGAGTGAAAAGGCAGCGGAAAGTGTGGAAGGGGAGGCGCTCACTTGTAAGGGTGGATACCTTAAATATAGAAACAATGACTGGAAGGGGAAGAGAGCTGGCAGACATGATGGAGCAAAGGAATGTAGACATACTGTGCCTACAGGAAGCAAAATGGAAAGGGAATAAAGCAAGGAACATTGAAGGTGGATGCAAAATATTTTACAACGGAGCTGATGAAACAAGAAATGTGATAGGAATAGTGATGAGGAAGGAGCTGGATAAAGGTGTCCTGGAGATGAAGAGGGTGTCAGACAGATTAATGGCCATGAAAGTGGAGGTAAAAGGGTCAATCCTAAATATATTAATAGTAAGCGCGTATGCTCCACAGGTTAACAACAGCATGGAGGAGAAAAATGATTTTTGGGAAGATCTGGATGGGTTGATAGAAAGTGTATCAAAGCAGGAGAGGATGATCCCCTTGATGGACATGTGGGCGAAGGAAACATAGGGGATGAGGAAGTAATGGGGAGGTACGGTGCTGGAACAAGAAATAAGGAAGGATCAATGGTTGTGGATTTTGGGAAAAGGATACATTTGGCGATTGTCAACACTTATTTCAAGAAGAAAGATGAATATAGGGTGACCTATAAAAGTGGCGGAAAAGCACCCAGGTAGATTATATGATGTGCAGAAGGAAGAACCTGAAGGAAATGTGCGATTGTAAGGTAATAGTGAATAAGTGTGTCGCAAAGCAGCACCGTATGGTGGTATGCAAAATGGTACTTATGGTGAAAAAGAAAAAAGTAGAGAAAGTAAAGCCAAAGATACGATGGTGGAAACTGAAGGAGACAAGCTGTCAAGTTGCGTTTAGACAAGAGGTGACCAGGACTCCGGGAGGCAAGGATGGATTACCTGATGAGTGGGAAAAACAGCGAAAATGCTAAAAAAAACAGTTGAAACTGTGCTGGGAGTGACATTTGGGAAACGAAAAGGAGACAGGGAGACATGGTGGTGGAATGAGGAAGTTCAGGAGAGCATAAAAGAAAAGAAAGAGGCAAAGAAAGCATGGGACAAAATAAGAGACGAAAATACTAAAAAGATATACAAAGAAAAAAGAGTAAGGCAAAGAAGGCAGTTCTGATGGCAAAGGAACGTGCATATGACGATTTGTATGCTAGATTGGAAACAAAAGAAGTTGAAAAGGAATTGTACAGATTGGCTTGGAAGAGAGACAGAGCAGGAAAAGATGTACTGCACGTGAGGATTTTAAAAGATGAAAAAAGTAATGTGATGGTAAATTCGGAGGCAGTGTTAAAGAGATGGAAAGAATACTTTGAGAAACTGATGAACAAGGAAAATAACACAGACCCCAGGACAGAAGAAGCAGAAGTGGTTAACGAAGAAGTAAATTGTGTCAGTAGAGAAGAAGTGAAGAATGCACTGAAAAGGATAAAAAAAGTAAAGCAGTTGGGCCAGATGAGTTGCCAGTAGAAGTTTGGAAGTGCATGTGAGAGATGGGGATAAAGTTTCTGACCAGACTGTTCAACAGACTATTAGTGGGTGAACGGATACCAGAAGAATGGAGAAGGAGTGTGCTTATCCCAATTTATATAAACAAAGAGGACGCAAAGTGCTGTGGAAACTACAGAGAAATAAAGCTAATGAGCCACACAATGAAAGTCTGGGAAAGAATTATTGAAGCCAGGCTAATGGATAGAGTGGAGATCAGTAAATAGTAATATGGATTTATTAATTAAGGATGGTCAAATCAGTCAACAAGCAAGTGCCGACAGAGCTTTTCGTCCCTGTTAGGACTCTTTTTTTTTTTTTTATATTTAGTAATTTTTGTCTTTTTTCAAATTATGTTACTTCAATAAAAGTAAGAAGTAAATCAATTCTTAAATATACATATCAAAAATTTTGCTGAGTATTTTTTGACATAACCATACTTTTATTACAATGAGATTTACACAAAATACATTAAATAAATAATATAACAATACACACTACCTGTTTAAAGCTTTATTGAATGTTATTTATACAACCATGTATTAAGGTAAATAATATAACAGTATATACTGGCTACATAATCTTTTATTGCAGTGGACGGCAACCTTTTTTATGACGGCCCAAATTCTATCTATAAAAATTATTGAAGGCCCAGCAGTACATTTGAAACATACAGTGGCAGTGGCGTACGCAGAAAGTTTCCGAGATTTTGTCTCCGACTTCGCCACTTCCTCCCAAAATAATGGTGATCCCTAAAAAAAAAAGGTCTTCACTTCCATTTCGTCTCAAATTTCTCCATTTTTTTCACTACACTACGCATTTAAAACTACCATGCACGTGCGGCTAGCCACGAAAAATTGCTAAAAGGCCTACAGGTTGCCGACCACTGTTCTAACATTACAAAAATTTTTCAAAGCATTTAATTTGGAAAAGTACGCGGCCCGGCAACGAACTCCTCACAGACCGGCACTGGGCCGCGGCCCGGTGGTTGCCGACCACTGTTTTGTTGAATAATATTTATATAACCATTAATCTAATTAAATAATATTACAATACATACTTTCTACATAAGTCTTTACTGATATTTTATTTACACTCATACATTAAATTGAATACTTATTATCTATTAAAAGCTTTATTGAGCAATATTAACACTATCATATATTAAATTAAATAGTACAGTTATGCCAATTAATACACGATTGGTTTAAATTTAAGCAATATTTTATGCAATGGTACTATTTAATAATGTTATAAATTTATATATACTCTTCACACAACATTTACAAACATAATATGATACGTAACAAAGAAATATTTATAATTACATTTTGTGTAAAATTGTGTAATACTAAACTATGTTAACATATTGGTGTAGGTCATAAGTAGAACTATGTTAACATAATTGTATATGTTAACATATTGGTGTACTTTCTTCTATTGTGTAAGTGCTATTTTTTATAGTGGATTTGAGTGCTGTTTTTAAGTGTTAATTTTAAATATGTGTGTTGCTATATTAGTAAAGTTTTCTTTGGTGCTAGTGTGGGTTAGCGCAGTGACGGTGTTTGTGAGGTGCTGTGATTTGTGTGTGCAAATATGTGTTATTCTACACCTTACATTTATATAATTTTATAAATTATAAGGTATAATTATAAGTTTTAAACATAGTACATTGTATTCCAAAATAGTATTCATTATTCATTGTTAAGCAAGGTAAAAGAAAATTTATCATTCATCAATAATTTAACATAATTATTTGTAGGATAATTTAATTATCTTATTCATCTTGAGTAATTTAAATTTTATCTTGATCAATTAGTTCATTAAGTTTTGCGTTAATAATTTCTAAACTATGTTTTTGGAATTGTTTATTATTTCTAATACAGCTTGTTGCTGACCCCCTCCACCCGCTAAAAAAGTTGAAAACTTAAACAGCTGGCACAACTTTCTGTTTGTGGTTTTTGCACCTCAAACAGCAAGTTGTGGACTTGAACGCTGGGTGAGTAATCCAATGAAAACAATGCACAGCGTGTGGTCATTTGTGGTCAGCAACAAGCTGAAGTGTCCTGACGAATCCTAACAAGGACGAAACAGGTCTTGCTTGTTCCTTGTTGACTGACTTGACCATTCTTACTTAATATTTGCAATGGAACTGCAGGGTTTAGCTTGTCTTTACCCGATCCGTGTTAACTGACTCAATGATGTAGTTAGCATATCAAAACCATCGTCAGTATGCCCTTGCGGCTTAGCGGTGCTTATCGCAATTACGCTGGTAGTGCATTGTTTTCATTGAAATATGGATTTATGCCAGGAAAGGGAACCACCGATGCCATGTTTGCCTTGTAGCGTGAGTGATTATTGGCACACAACTAACTTTGACACCTTTTTATTAAGAAGGGGCACAACTTCAAATAAACGTTTCAGCAAATACAAATATAAATAAACCTAATACAAATAGAATTATTTTCACGAATATTCTCGAGTCGAATTTCACAAGTCGCTCATATAAGTCTCTAATTTAATCTGAAGCGACGAATCGGTCTAGCGCGTATATACTCGTATAACTAATTGCAAATCGTACGGAAACATTACACAGTTCATCCTACAAACTACATCATATTTAGCCCATTTTAAAAAAGCATATTTAGAATTAACAAACAAACATTATCAAACACTATTTATACTGTAGAGCAACAGTCTTTGCATTTCTGCGTTTATTTTTGCTAGTTAGTCGATGATCGTATGGTTCAAAATGCGTGACAAAACGTCTCGTTGGACGCATATCAAAAGAAGGGAATCCAACCGATCTTCGCTTAGCTGATTTCCAAAATGTTTCTTTACATATCTCAGCTTGCTAAAGGTTCTTTCACAACCAACTTGTGTAACGGAAAGAATAAGAATTACTTTGTATGCCTGATATAGAAGAGGATAACTTCTGCAGTACATTCTATATCTCCGAATCGCAGTACAACAGCATAGAAAACAATTTTGGCATCGACATTTTTGAATGTTGGGGTTTCATCCGATCTCACATTTTCGTCATCTGTTTTTTAAAAACAAATTAAAATTTAAGTTGTATGAAAGAAAATTTATTAGTATCAGCACAGTTGACCTGCGAAAAGTGCTGGATGATAATATCAGAACAAAATTTTGATAAAATAATAGTATTTCCATCGGTATGGAAAATAGGCATCAAGTAATTATAGGCTCGGGTTGTATCATACAGTGAGATAAAAATTCAAAGCATTAACCCTATTCTCCTCAACGGCCGGGCTTCTGAAGCCTGGCCTTTGCAAAAACGTTTGTAATTATTTCATCTTTTTAGATAGAATTCTGAAATTTCTTGACTTTTCTTAATTTGAATTGATGAATAAGATGGTACTATTTTTAGGTGCCCCCAAACAAGGGTTAACGGGTAAAATAGACATTTTTTAACAAATTTGTTAATTTTTGCTTGTTTTCGCAAGCAGAGCGTGGAATTTCAATTTCACGCTTTTATCAAGTGACATGAATTTTACCAAAAATTGGCTTTGCGTGACAAAGCGAATTACGTCGTTTGGCGACGTCGATATGTCTTAAGGCCAGTTTCCACTACGAGCGTAGAAAAGAGCATTCTTTGTTTGTTTTATTGATTTTTTTTCGCTCGCTTCAATTTTAACCGCTCACTTCAATCGAAGATCAATAGAAGAAAGAAAGAATGCTCTTTTCCACGCTCGTAGTGGAAATGGGCCTTAGGCGATGCAGAATTTATTTCATGTAAATCGCATTTTCTTTTTTTGAGCTTTTTGCGAATGCTTGGAAATACTTTACACATATACATTTTGTTGTATAAAACAATTGTTGTTGGACTGTTTGAATACCAATCAAGCGGACAAAATTCAATCTTTACCCTACGCATTTTTATAAAACTTTCTTATACCTATTCATTCGTGGGAAAAAATAAAGAATTAACTAGTTCACATTTTAGATCTTATGCTGACACTTTCAGACAATTAAACAACACCTGACTGTTTATAATTGCATTTCACGTTGCATTTGAAGTAACAGGCCGTTTCTATGTTGAAAATTTTCTTAAAATGAAAAATCCAATGTATTTATTATGTAAAAATTTACTTGTTTAAAAAAGTTTTGTAAAAAAATTTATAGCTCATAGATGTGGGTTTTGCAACCAGAAAACACAAAATAAAAACAAGACGTTTGATATGATTGAATTTCAATGAAACAGGGTTTTCCAACTTGTATAAATGCATGACGGTTTTAAAGTCTGAGATTTACACAAATGACTTCTTTCTTCCAAAAAAATTTTCTCGCCAAAGTTTAAAAAAACTGTCCTTACTCATTGCAAACTGTTTGATAAATTTATTTCGAAAGTTAAATAAAAGCTCCACCCTGAAAATTCGAAAAGAACTTTTTATGTAAACATAAAAATCATTTTTGATCTTCCAAAATTTTATGTTTGAACTCAAAATGTCATTTAAAAAAATTTTTAATATAACTCCCGGTCTAATATGATTATTCTATTATATTCAGACGTCTTTGTAGTTTTAAAATGACTCACTAATTGGAAACCTTTGAATAAAAATTAACTTTGATATCTTAGTTACGAATGACCTGCGCTGTTTACAAACATTTTTCCACGTAAAACCAGATAAAGCTTCGGGCCCTAATTTTATGTGTATAGAGCTTATAATTCATGTTAGAACTGTTTTGAATTTTTGATTATATAACTTTCTCTTTTCCTGATTGCGTCAACTCCAATTTCGAAAATCTACGAAAGAGCGCTTGTAGTCGCGATTCGAAAGACAAAGAAGGCTGTATAGAACAGTGGTATTATATATATGTACAGTATATAACAGTTATGGTGGGAGCAGTTAAGATTATCAAATATATTCAGAACCGTGTATTGCATTTAAGGGTTTTTGAGGCACTGTGTGAGCGCATGGGTTTACAACATCACTCTCATTTTTTATGGAGAAGTGATACGGTTTTGGAGAGGACGCGTTCTTGCGCGTCTTTTTGATTTAAGAAAAGCAAATAAATTTTTACGGGAGTGAAAATTCCCTATTAAAAGAACTTCGATTCAAAAAGATGTGAATAGGCAAACTTGCTTACTTAGCATATATATTCAGCCGCTTGAACGATTGTAGTGGTTCTCTTCAAGGTTATTGCATCAACATATTTACCGTGTGCAACAAAACTTTAAAAAAAAGTTTTTTTTTTGTAACAGATGTTTGCAAAAAAGCGACGTTGATATGTTTCTAAGTTTGCAAGATTTTGTGGCAAGTACCTCTGTTGGCACTAAAGAGTTACTTGTTATTATGAGTCAACACTTAAAAGGGTAAGCCATTAATTTTTACCTATATTTTTCCGAAAATAAGATCCTTAAAAGAAAAAGTTTTGGATCGCTAATCTCTTTACAGAGGATATAAAGTTGTGCAATCCTAGCGCTGCTAAAAAAAATTGCTGATTGAACTCGTTTGCGATATCAAGTTAAAGATTGTATATAAAAACTTGCCACTTTTATAATTTTAGACTTCACTTAAAAACAAATATATACACTTAATAACAAAGCAATTAAATTGCTGCTAATTTTTTCTACGGCTTATCTGTAAAGAATAGGGTTTGGGTTAGGGTTAGAATGTTCAACCTTATCTAAACAAAACTTAATCAAACTTAACAAAACTTAATCAAAACTTAATCAGTCTAACCCTATGTAAGAAAAGCTTTTTAGCTTTATCTCTTATCAAAACCATAGAGAAAAATTGAGTGGATATTCAAGCTGAAGTTCGCCCAGAGGCGCCGGAAAAATTTTTGGCGGGAGGAGGTAAAGATTTAAAACAAAAGCTCCTCTTTTTGGTTGAATAGAAAAAATTTTAGTTAAGACTTCAAAACTAAATAGAATGGTCCGAAATTAAAAGTCACGTGATCGAAATACAGTTAAAGACTAAAAAAAAGGTTATCACTCTGATTTGCACTCTCATTCTTTCGCTATGACTGCAATAATACGCGATGATTAGCGAAAGTTTTTAGTTTTAAAAAAAGCAGCAATAACTATTAGTAACCACAAAAACATGTGGACAAAACATTTGAGCAAGTAAATAAAACTGATCTAAAATATTTTTTATAATTCGACCATTTAAACAATGAAGCAAGCTTCCTTAGCTTCTTCATTGTTTGTAATTGTCGTGCCCGTTGACGTCACTCTTTACGTCCAATTTTTAATTAAGTTTACGGCTGTTACAAAAGCGATCCGTTACAAGCGCATTTTACGCTAGTTAAATGAATGTCTAAACGTAAAAATTGAAGTGACCTTGATAAATTACAATTTTGCATACTTTATCAAATAATTTCAAAAAAACTTTTCTGCTCTAACAAAAGTTAAATAAATGATCTTCACTCTGCTTAAATTTCAAAAAGATATCTTAAGTAGTTTTGGAATTATAAATCGTTAATTTGGTGGGCTTCTGAAGCCCGGCCGTTGAGGAGTCAATAGTTCGAAAAAGGTTGAGGAGAATAGGGTTAACTTGTAAACAGTTTATCAATAATAAAATCAAAAAATGATCATTTGCTTCATCCGATTCAGTGCAGTGCTCAGGTAAGATCGTTTTTAGTTCCGACCATTTTGATGCGAAATCCAAAAGCTCTTGCCGAAGATCTTGCTGAACAGCAGAATTTGAAATTTTATTTGGCAAAAGGTTGCATATCATATTCACAGCTGAGATAGGAATCCCATGAAAAACTGTTTCAGAAAAGCGTTTGGGATCGAAATAGCTTAAGTCAGCATATAACTTTTTATGCGTAGAAAATTTTCTATGCAAACTTTGAACCACTTGATCTAGAATTCTGTTATGTACATCGACCTCAAACTTTTTTATTGAGTCTAAAAGACATTCATCCAAGGGTTCATTTTTACTTACGTATATCGTTTAGTTGCCGTTTCCCTATTTGCAACCTTTGCTCTATTTTGTCTTCAATTATTATCAATTGTTTCTTTTGGGTGCGAATAAAAACAAACTACTACTACTACTACTACTACTTTTTCAAACCCGTTTAGCAGGAAAGCTGCTTTCAATCAAGACATCACATCCATGTTCTTCCAAAACTTTATTGGCTTGTTGAACAAAATGGTCAGTTTTGGTTACAACCATTGCGAACTCGCGATGAATCTATTGAATATCCTTTTTCGTAGCTTCCACCATATTAAAAGTATTAATCAAATCCAGTCCAGAGGTCTGCAAGTACTTGAAAGTGCAGAGGTTATCTCCATGATGCGTAGATAAGTAATGCCTGTTAAAACATGTTGGTATCGAATCATATTATCTAACACGACACTGGCATCAAACCGAGCTTTAATACTTAACTTTTCAGAAGTAGAAACACAATAGGCCTACAGAACTTCAATTACATCGCAGAACATGCCGCTGGAACCATCTTTAATTGGGCGGGAGACCCGAAACAAGGCTTAAAAATCGGCACTGTCCC
The DNA here is from genome assembly GCA_963680785.1 of Diplosoma virens. Lineage (NCBI taxonomy): Eukaryota > Metazoa > Chordata > Ascidiacea > Aplousobranchia > Didemnidae > Diplosoma > Diplosoma virens. Next base: position 12,096,478 of record OY796896.1, read on the forward strand.
GACTGACGTATGGTAAGCGTATGGTAAGCCTAACTATTTCAGAATGCGAAAAATGATAACTAAATTATTTTTCCTAATCATTTTGGCTTTATATAAAGTAATCAGCAAGGCTGGGTTGTTATGACTGGGAAAGAAGAAATTTTATTTTTTTGTGGTTTAAAGTTTTTTAGAGGGCCAAAGATAATGCTGTTGGGGCTACATGTAGCCCGCGGACCTGAGTTTGGACCACCACGAGCTAGAATATCAACTTTACGTCTGCCGTGTCACAGGCGGTGCGCACTGCACATATTAAACATTTGTAAAACCTTTCATAAAATTCAATGCCTTTGAACTTCTTAGTCAAATTTATAGGAATAAATCTTGTTCAGCTTTATAACATATTAACCCTGTTTAGTTTTATTTAATTTGACCATAGACGAAGCCGAAAAAAAATTTAGGGGACAATATAGCATTGCCTAAATTTTGTGACGTTTTTCCAAATTATGATTTTCTGGTACTTTAAGGATATGAGAAGGAATTTTGTCTAAAATTTAGGATAAAGACAAAAAAACTCATCACTTTGAATCTGTCTATGATTTCTTAATTTTTCTTCCCAAAACTTGGTATTTTATAAAAAAACATTTTGTTCTAAACTTATTTTTTCTGCATTTAGTGTTTACTTTCGTTGTACAAAAAATTTGTTTTGCTCAAATATTTTCTTGTTGCTTTCCAAAAAATTCCAATTTTAGCCAAATTTTTGAAATTCAATTGCCTTCCTAGCCCCCGCAACAGGCCTACGGCTATGGACTTGATTATGTGGTTCCTGTGATATTTACATGTCAAATGATATCAAATTTTTTAAAACACCTTCTAATTTTTAAACAAAAACATGAAAAAACATTAACTTTGAAACAAACTTTGATTTTTAGGTTTTTATGGATATGTCGGCACCGGGGATGGGAAGATTTGGCCCAGCCGTTTTGACGCGGCCGTTTTGGCGCCAGCCATTTTGGCGGCGTGTCGTTTTCTTATTTGTAAAATTTTGATAATTTTAGGGTTTAGGGTTTAGGGGTTAGGTTAGGGGTGATTCATTATATACTGTTTTATTCAAACCTTTCTGCTAATTTCAAATAGACTGGCGCCAAAACGACCGCACCAAAACGGTGGCGCCAAAACGGCTTCGCCAAATAGTTTCCTACCCTCGGCAGCGTGGTCAAATATGGTGAAAGCGCTGTGATTGTAGTCGACATGGTCTTGTTTCAAAATCTACTTGCACTATTTTGTTGTGTCCTTGGGAAAAACACTTTGCGGCACTTTCCTATGCTTGGCGGTCTTAGCAAACTGTTCTAAATGTCAATCATATCTCTGTAAAAAACTAAAAAACCAAAATAATGCTGCAAAACGCCTTTGCTTGCTCACTCGGTCAGAATAAGGAAAAAAATTTTTTTCCAACCATACAATATAATGAGAATACAGTATGCAAGACAGATCAAGTAGTCAGTTAATAATTGTTCTAAAATCTTAATATAATTTGTTAGCGTTAGCCCAAGGATGTCCAATTTTTTTCATAATGGGTTGAAGTATAAATTTAAGTATATTTGGCGAAAAAAAATAAAAAATTTTTCTTTATTTAGTATTAGATGCCATGACCAAATGATGAGTATTAAAATATAATTTAAAATTAATAAATTGATTAGAAATCTACTGTAAGTGAAGTCTGAAACTATTGAATTCATTACGTAATTAGTATTAAAAATATCTAGACTGCAGCTGCTTTGAAGTCCGAATTATGTGATTTCTTTTCTTCCTGCTTACTCCGACTCAAAATTGCCAAGATCTGGTGAATGTAATATATTGATAATTTTGGTTTGGCAACACGCAACACTCAATTCGTATTTCTTAGTAAATATCATGGACAAGTTAAGATGACGATGTACAATAAAGAAGAACAAGACCTATAAAACTGATGTGTGTTTTGTAAGAGAGAAACGACAGAATATTACAGTGAAGAAGACTTGTAGTCGCAATCCCAAAAGCAAAGGTGGGCACTTGCGCAACTTCCAAAACTTAAGCAATTGTGAAGGTTGCGACAACACTATAACGTCCGAGTAGTCTTTTTGCTTCTGAAAGCACATGGCAAAATGTGCAAGACTATCAAAAAATAAATGAAAACGCAATTTTTAAAGTGCAACTTCTGCAATTTGCGGAAGTTAAAGTATAATTAAGTTTCTCGTGAGGCTAATCGACGTCTGTGTTGAACATCAATTCCTCCCTAGAGAGCAGGCTGGATTTTGACGTAGAAACTCAACCGTGTGTTTTATTGATAGAAAAATTAAAGATTTTTTGCCGATTTGTCAATCTGACGGCGGCATAAGACTCTGTTTGGCGCCGTGGCCTTACCTGCAAGCTGCTTCAGACTTTTTCCGGATAAACACATAATCAAAATGATTACGAAGCTAGTCCGAAGCCAAGGTTTTATTCTTCTACCTTGATAATTGATGACAACCAAAGCAGGCTTTGCCGTCTAAAACAAAGCTTTTTTGGGATCGGTCTTGGTTTCCCTGCTTTTCAACTTTTCTATATACCACCTGGCACCTGCCTTACACGATTTCCGAAAGCTTACCTACACCACCAATCTAGGATTGTTGCACTCATCAGGAAACTGGAAGGCTTTTGAGGGGACTTTAAGTCAGTGTTTCCCAAACCTTTTTGAATGCGACCCAAATCTGAGTTTAATGAACCCCCTCACAACCCAAGTCTTTTTCTTCTTCTCCTTTCGGCCTTTCCCTTTAGTCAGGGATAGACACAGCGTATCATCATTCTCCAAACCTTTCTGTCTTCAACATCCGTCTCTTTGCACCAACTTCCCCCATCACTACATTTAAAAATCTTCTCTTTGGTCTCCCTCTTCTCATCTTTCCCGGTAACTTCATTTCCATCATCTTTCTTCCTACATACTCTTGGTCTCTCCTCATATCATGTCCATACCACCTCAGTCTGCCCTCTCTCATCTTCATTTCTAATCATTCTACCTTAACGGTACTTCTGATGTGCTCGTTTCTAATCTTGTCTTTTCTTGTCATTCCCATAGCAAACCTCAACATTTTCATCTCTGAGACTTCCATCTCTTCTACTTGTTTCTTTGTGACTGCCACCGTCTCAAGTCCATACACCATTGCTGGTCTCACCACTGAACTGTACACTTTTTCTTTTACTCTAGCTAGTAACCTCCTGTCCTCGATTACTCCCGATACTCTTCTCCATCCGTTCCATCCTGCCTGTACTCTCTTCTTTACCTCCCTCTCACAACTACCACTTTCTTGCACCGTTGATTTCAAATACTTAAATTCCTTTACTCTTGGCATTTTTGTATTCTCCATCTTCACTGTTTTTTGTCATTTCCTCCATTTATGCACAGATATTCGGTCTTTGACCTACTTACTTTCATTCCTCTTCTTTTCAATGCATACTTCCAGGATTCTAATCTCCGCTCCACTTCTTCCCCGGTCTCTTCGCAAATCGCAATATCATCAGCAAACAGCATCGTCCATGGTGATTCTCTCCTTACTTCATCCGTTAGCCTATCCATTATCACTGCAAACAGGAACGGACTTAACGCTGATTTCTGGTGCAGTCCAACCTTAACCTTAAAACTTTCTATAGTTTCTACTGCACACCTCACCACTTTTTCGCTTTCCTCATACATATTCTGTACAAGTTGCATATACTTTTTCACTATTCCTGATTTTCTCATACATTACCACAGCTCTTCCTGTGAAACCCTGTCGTAAAGCTTTCTCTAGTTGCACGAATACACAATGTAGCTCTCTTTGACCAGCTTCCCAGTACTTTTCCATCACCATTCTTGGAGCAAACATGGCATCGGTTGTTCCCTTTCCTGGCATAAATCCATATTGCTGTTTGCTGATCTCCACTCTATCCCTTTACCTGGCTTCAATAATTCTTTCCTATACCTTCATTGTGTGGCTCAGTAGCTTTATTCCTCTGTAGTTTCCACAACACTTTGCGTCCTCTTTGTTTTTATTGATTTTATAGATTGGGATAAGCACACTCCTTCTCCATTCTTCTGGTATCCGTTCATCCATTAATAGTTTGTTGAACCGTCTGGTCAAAAATTTTATCCCCATCTTTCCCATGCACTTCCAAACTTCTACTGGCAACTCATCTGGCCCAACTGCTTTACCTTTTTTCATCCTTCTTAGTGCGTTTTTTTATTTCTTCTCTACTGACACAATTTACTTCTTCGTTAACCACTTCTGCTTCCTCTGTCCTAGGGTCTCTGTTATTTTCCTTGTTCATCAGTTTCTCAAAGTACTCTTTCCATCTCTTTAACACTGCCTCCGAATTTACCATCATATTACTATTTTCATCCTTTATAACCTCCACGTGCAGTACATCTTTCCCTGCTCTGTCTCTCTGCCTAGCCAATCTGTACAATTCCTTTTCAACTTCTTTTGTTTCCAATCTAGCATACAAATCGTTATATGCACGTCTCTTTGCCATCAGAACTGCCTTCTTTGCCTTACTCTTTTTTTCTTTGTATATCTTTTTAGTATTTTCATTTCTTATTTTGTCCCATGCTTTCTTTGCCTCTTTCTTTTCTTTTATGCTCTCCTGAACTTCCTCATTCCACCACCATGTCTCCCTGTCTCCTTTTCGTTTCCCAAATGTCACTCCCAGCACAGTTTCAACTGTTTTTTTTTAGCATTTCCGCTGTTTTGTCCCACTCATCAGGTAATCTATTCTTGCCTCCCAGAATCCTTGTCACCTCTTGTCCAAACGCTTCTTGATAGCTTGTCTCCTTCAGTTTCCACCATCGTATCTTTGGCTTTACTTTCTCTGCTTTTTTATTTTTCACCATAAGAATCATTTTGCATACCACCATACGGTGCTGCTTTGCAACACACTCATTCAATATTACCTTACAATCGCACATTTCCTTCAGGTTCTTCCTTCTGCACATCACATAATCTACTTGGGTACTTTTTCCTCCACTCTTATACGTCACCCTGTGTTCATTTTTCTTCTTGAAATAAGTATTGACAATCGCCAAATCCATTCTTTTCCCAAAATCCACAACCATTGATCTTTCCTTATTTCTTGTTCCAGCACCGTACCTCCCCATTATTTCCTCATCCCCTATGTTTCCTTCGCCCACATGTCCATTAAGATCTGCACCAAGAACTATTCTCTCTTCTTTTAATATACTTTCTATCAGGGCTGCGAACTCGAACTCGAACTCGAACTCAAAGAACTCGGCAATTTTGGCCGAACTCGAACTCGAAAAATAAAAATTTCTGAACTCGAACTTGAACTCAAACTCGAAAAAAGTTTGTGGAGTTTGAGTTTATTTAATGAGCAAATTTGACTATAATATTTCTCAGCGATGGTGCCCAATTATAATTTGCTACCCTCTTTTATTTTGTTTAATAATAGATTAAAATTGGTAACATTGATGACAAAGCAATTTTTAACATGTGCTCAGTTTTTCGCGGTTGAATTATTCTCTTAACTCTATTCCGACTGTATTTTTTCAACTCTATTTTGTGAACTCGAACTCGAACTCGAACTCAAAAAATTTAAATTTAAAGAACTCGAACTCGAACTCGGACTTGCAATTTTTTTGTGAACTCGAACTCGAACTTGAACTCGATTAAAAATGCTTCGAGTTCGCAGCCCTGCTTTCTATCAACCCATTCAGGTCTTCCCAAAAATTATTTTTCTCCTCCATGCTGTTGTTAACCTGTGGAACATATGAGCTTACTATATTTAGGATGGACCCATTTACCTCCAGCTTCATGGCCATTAATCTGTCTGACACCCTCTTCACCTCCAGGACACCTTCAGCCAGCTCCTCCCTCATCACTATCCCTGTCCCATTTTTTCTTCCATCAGCTTCGTTGTAGAATATTTTTCATCCACCTTCAATGTTCCTTGCTTTATTCCCTTTCCACTTTGTTTCCTGTAGGCACAATATGTCTACATTCCTTTGCTCCATCATATCTAAAACATCAAAAAATGTATCTTTAATTTCAGCATTCTACTACTTTTTCAGATACCTATGCTATAGACAAGACACAATCAGATAACCAGTTGTAGTACACTGTGCTATGAAACAGTAATTTATTACAAACAAATCATTGATTCAGTACGATTGATGAAACCGCAATTTCTCCTTCATAATATCTTCAATGCACGTCTCTATTTTATTTAGTGCTACACCTATGTCACCACCAGGATCGATGCGATTGTAAGTCTTGGTTTTAATGACTGTCAGTGCCGAAAATCCTTGCTCAAACAGATAAGTGGTCGCAAATGGGAGCAGAATACTCATGACCTTTTACCAATTATTAGTTTTTTCTTTTTAACAGAAGTCCAGAACACACCAAGTGAAGCAGTGGATAAAAATTTGTCGATGGAATTTGTCTTGAAGCGAGTCAATAAGGTCTTTCTGCAGTCCTGCAACATCCTCTGTTTAATTGTCAACCTTTTCCAGATACGGATTTCTGACTCATGCCTGAGATGCCAGATTTCTATTTGGGATTAGGGATCGAAATCCGTGATAAGGTTTTGCAAATTCTTCACCACGATAGGCTTGATGACATCAAACCTATTCTTTGCAATAATTGATTTCATTCCTCCAGATACTCGTTTTGTGATGGAAACGCTGCTGCTCGTCCATTATCTCCAGTTTAATTTTCCAGAGTTGCAGCTTTTCTTTGAAGGCAGACAGTTTTTTGGAGAGAGTAAGTATATTTTGATTTCTGCCTTACATTTTTTAAATTTTTTTATTTTATCTCTATATTTACCCTCCTGATTGGCAGAAAACCGACGGAGGCGCTGATACGTAGGGTAGGCAATTACCCCAACCTGCTTCCGGAGATACCAAGATATTGCTGTCCGCTTGTAATTGAATAGAGATATGACTTTAATTAAGAACTGTTTGCTAAGACCACTAAGCAGGGGAACTACCGTAAAGTGTCTTTCCCAAGGACACATTAATGTGTTAAGGTTGTTCACTGCGGTGAAGATATTGTTTAAGTAGCATACTTTGAGCATCCAGTCTTTATCTTGGAACCGAATGGCAGGGCGATGTTTTTTTTTTATTGAGAAAGATCTGCAGCTCTCTTCGTTGATCTACTACACGACGCAAGAGCTTGCCGCGAGAAAGCCATCTTACATTGGAATAAAATAAGAGATGTTGGAATTCAGACTCGAGGTTGACACATCTGCTCGAACAGATGGAAGTATAACTGCACTGAGTTTGATGAAATTGACTACAGCAACAACCTCCTGCATCACTGCTGAAAGATTCGGAGACAAATGTTGCACAGTAAGATTTTCAAGGTGCACAAGACAGTGGACATTTGGACCTTAGGAGTGACTTGCTTTGCTTATGCAGTAAACTTCTGTCGAGTACATCGCAGAGCACCGCTTGTGTATAAGTTGACACAGATTTTCTAGTTAATGCATTCTTTTTGTTCGAAGTGGTTCACAACGTTGAAGATGCCGGCGCCAGTTGGCGTTGTTGCCAGTGGTGTGCAAAACGGAAATTCTTCTTTGAGGTCTGTGTCACCTTTATACCTCACATAAACTATTAGCTGTGCGTTCTTTCCAGTGTCGGTCGACTCATCGAGTTGATAGCTTTACTTTTCGGCTTTCTTCATTTGAGCCACCACTTTTTTTTTACATTTAGCAAAAGGTCTGCGATGCGACTTTTGACAGTGTTGTTCGATAGCGATACGAACTACAAGTTCGTGTGATTTGAGCTTGACTTACATAGGTATGCCAACCAGTCGTTTGAGCATTAGCTAAGATGGATGAACACTTGGGCTTTCACTTCAAAACTCAAAGCTTCGTTAAAAATCATTGGCTATTACGTCTTGTGATATTCGTGGTAATACAAAATTCAACGAAATTTTGTTTAAGATAATTAAAAAATGCAATTCTAATTTTGAAACTAAAATTTACAAATCTTTATTAATCAAAAAACATAACCTAGATTTAATCGACAATTATTTGCGATGGATCATCATTTTTGTTAATTATATTTTAGATTGTCATTTTTGTCATTTGGATTTTACATGGTGTGTCAGCTTTGCAGTTGTTATTTTGCGTTTGCATTTTTAAATCAATTTTTAACAATTCTTTTTATTGAAATCTCGTGTGAAAAATTTGGTACAACTACATAATCAGGTCATTGACCTCGATCTATAAATTACATGGCAAATTTTCATAACATTTTATTTTATTCATCTGAAGAGGGCTAATGTAAGCCGAAAACGTTTATGGTTATGGTTTCTCTTTTTTTTGTTTTAGTATGAATATATGTGTATTGCGGTATATAATTGTGGTATGGTTAAATAAAACTTTTTATGAGTTGTATGCTGCGCAGCGCAGTACGCGGCAAAATTCTCTAAAAGCTCGTTTCCACTACGAGCGTAAAATGGAACCTTTTTTTTATCATCTTTCCGCGCGTAAAATCTTGGCGAGCGCTAAGCCAAGCAAAAAATTCAATAAATCAAACAAAAAATACTCCATTACACGCTTGTAGTAAAACGACCCCTTACTGCGCTGTGGTGTTGACATTACTGCTCGAAATGTAATATTTCTTTGGCATTCACTTCGGAGTTATTGGGTTTTCGTTAGGGATAATTCTCGTTCACTAATTCACCAAGTTTTGTGCATTACTTTTCAAATTTTGGGAAATCCCCAACGCCTGCAAACTGAGTAACGACGAACAATAAACGTGACTCGTTTATTGCTGCTCGTAACCGACACGCATGTCGAGTGTCGATTTATAATTGACGAAGTTTCCCATAAACTGTTTATAGGAACTTTGATAATTAAAAGCTGCAAGAAATGGTAGCCTAATTATTGTTGTTGTAGGAAGAGCATGGGTATTAAAATCGTATTGAAAAATTTTCCATTGATGGGCTAGGTTAAGGCTCACTAGCTGTTTGGAAGCAAATTTATTAGTTTATGACTAGCTTTCCGCAATTTTTAGTATATTTACGATGAAAAAAACAAACTCGATTAATCTCATCTTTGTTAAATAACTTACAAGTTTTAAATTCAGCAAGTAGAACAAGAGTAGGATGTCAAAATTCACTGAGTCGAACGAGAATAGCTTGGCTTTGTTCCTTTAATTACTTACTCTACATTCGTATTTTTTGTATGAATTGAATTAAAGAAACTATATGCAAGTAATGTGAAGGTAAGTAAAATAAAAACATTATGAAGAAAAACTGGATATATATACTAGTTTAAGTTAAAGCCATATTTGGGAATGTCATGTTTGCTGCAACAAAGCCTACATGGTTTGTTGGTTGTAAGTAGGCCTACAGTTTTAAGTTTGATTTTATTTCTTATTACAGATTTACTATGTGACAAGCTGGGTCTTTTCAATAAGCAATTGTGAGCGATTTTTCTTTGTGAAACTTTTCTCCCCTACCCCCCCTGTGATTACTATTGTTTCTTGAGACATTCTTTTTCTCTTGGTTTCTTTTTGTCTCCTAGTACTGTAAGAGAGATTCCAGGTTTATTTCACTGACAAACAACAGTTTTGCTCTTTTCTTGATGAGACCTGACAAGCCTAGCTGTTATGGTTTTAATATTTTTAAGGGTTTATTAATAATAAAAAAGTATCTTTTCAAATGATCTTGTTAAATATTATGATAGGGATGTGAGAACTAAAAACTAGGGTTATATGATGTAAATTACTTACATTTAGTTTTATCAGTTAAATTTGAATTTGCTTTTTTAATATTTGTATGTCTTTATAAGCTATGTATTTATTCTTTTGTGATATTTGTTGTAAATTTGATATAAGAACAATTTAGGAAGTTGTTATTTTTAATTTTCATTTTACCATTTGATCAGCTGAAAGGCTAAACCAGCTGATGCTGTTATTGTTTTTAATGGTGTTTCAAAATTTACAGCTGGCGCAAAAGGACCTTTAACAAAATTTCCATTTTATTATATGCTATAAAACCTTACATCACCTTAATCTCACAACTCTGCTTTTATGATTGTGATTCATTAATACATTAACAAAGGGTCAGTGTGGAAATAGAATAACACAATAATATTATTTTTGCTTCACAATAATATTAGGAGGTTGATTTATTTAGAGAATATTAGATATTAAAGTTTTTAGAATGCTTGGAAAGTATACTAGCAGTGAGGAAAAGGCTAGAATTCTTGCCTGGAGACAAGAGAAAGTTTCCATTAAAGAAATATGTGCTTGTAGTAGAAGAGCCAAGTCAACAGTTATGAAGCTTCTAGCCTCAGCCAAAGGGCTTCCTCCCAATAAAGTCCCCAAGCACAGATTTGGAGGTGGATGAAAAAAGAAGACATCAAACGCGATGGACACTTTAATAAAAAGGGAGGTGCAAAAAAATCCACAACTGACAGCCCTGGAGCTAAAAAATTTGCATCCAGAACTGTTGGAAAATGTTGCTGTGCGCACCATACAGCATCGCCTGCAAAAAGGCTTAGGCTTGCCTAGTTGCAAAGCTGCTAAGAAGCCTCTCTTAACAGAACGAATGAAAAAGCAGCGCATTGCATTTGCAAAAAAATACATTCACTGGACGCCTGCGCAGTGGAAAAGAGTTATGTTTTCGGATGAAAGTAATTTTCAAGTGTTCCGAGTGGGATCCCCTATGGTTTGACGCCCTCATGACTCTAATAGATTTGACCCTAGGTTCACAGTCCCAACTGTAAAGCACCCGGATTCAATCATGGTATGGGGAGCTTTTTCTGGGGAAATGGGCAGGGCTGGCCTGTATTTCTTGCCTAAAAACAAAAAAATGAATAGCGATCAGTATGTAAAAGTGCTGGAGGAGCACATGCTCAGCATGTTTCACATTCACAGCTGTGAAGTCTTCATGCAAGACAATGCTCCATGCCATAAGTCCAAAAAAGTTACGAATTTTCTCCAACAGCAAAAAATAAGAGTGCTTGATTGGCCTGGTAATAGCCCGGACTTAAATCCAATAGAGAATTGCTGGCAAAAAATGAAGAACATCATGAAACAAAAGAAAACACCAAACTTGGAGACCCTAAAACTTGAGCTCATGAGAGTCTGGTGCCAGAAGATGTCACTGGATTATTTTCAAAATTTGAGCAATTCCATGCCCAAATGCCTGCAGATGGTCATCAAAAAGAAAGGAAATATGACAAAATATTAAACACCGTGTTTTTGTTTAATAAAAATTGATAAATATAATAAAAATTGTGTTTTAACTTGAAAAACGGTTATGTCCTAAGTCATTTTGCGCCAGCTGTAATGGTATTAATCTAATTATATTTATATTTGTTTGGCACTGTTGTTGTTTTTTAAGTTTGAACTGTCAAATTATAAACAATGATATAAAATTTATGATATGTTGCTGGTTGTTTATATAACTTTGTTAGAACAAAGCATCAATATTGCTATAACCTACTGCCACAAAGCAGTAATTAATAATTGTAAAATGAATTTCTTCAAATGAGAGTACACTTTTTTTCTTTTATGAAATTCTTTTGATTTTTTTTCACTAAAATATTTTTAGGCAAATCTGAAGTGTTGGCATTTTTTTTAGGTCACCAGTTTCAACAAATATTATACTAAAAAATTGAAGTAATTACAGTAATTGTATCTCTTTTATATTTATACCTTTATACTTATTGTTGTTGCAAGTATGATCTTTTGATTATTTCCATTACACAATTATTTTATCAAATGATTGGTAATCATACATTTTGTCAGATTAATTGGCTTTTTTAATTATTTTTGGCAAAAAGCACATTGGCTTGAGAACGACCAAAGCCAACTGCATTTTTATTTTATTTTTATTTTATCTGTATATTTATCCTCCTGACTTGCAGGAAAGCGATGAAGGTGCTAATACATAGGGTAGGCAATTACCCTGACCTGCTTCTGGAGATCCCAATATATTGCTGTCTCCTTGTAATTTAATAGAGATATGACTGAAATTTAGAACTGCTTGCCAGAACCACTAAGGAGGGGAATGTGCTGTAAAGTGTCTTTCCCAAAGACACAACAGAATGGCATGAGAGGGTTTTGAACCAAGACAATGTTGGTCACAAGCCCAGCACTTTAACCACTTGACCATGCTGGCGACATTGTTTTATGATTTTATGCAGGTTTTACTCTTGCACAAAAAATAGGCACACGAGAATCTAATAATTACTTTTTTGGAGAAATTTTCTGTTTTTAAGTTAAAGTATTGACAATTTGTATAGAAACAAATTTTAATTATACTTTATAATGACAACATTAAATTAAGTATCTTGAGCTATGCAAATAATATAATCAGTAATTGGCTTTAATTAATTGGTATGTGTTGCTATGTCATGGTTAATTGATGAGTAACTTTCAACCTATTTGCTTATTGTTGCTATGTTAGTTTTTACAATTTTCATGCAATATTTTTAAATGAAGTCAAATAGGAGTCAGATTGTGGGTTACAGAAAATATTGGTGTTTGATTGGAGTAGGAGTTAAAATTGATCAAGTCAGATTGGACTTAGGCATCAAAGAAGTGACTCTGCTCATCTCTGCTACTGTAATTTTATTAGAAACCACTCTTCATTGGTTTTAAGTTATGTACTAAATTTCAACTTACTATCTTCACTACTGCTAAAGTCATTAACTAACTATTACTGGATATTGTATAAAATGTTTAAAAATGACACAATCAATATTAATATATGTCGTAATAGCAAAACAATATGAATACTGAAAATAATGCTTGATTTTTATGACAAGTTTTGTCCACAAAAGTTTTCATAGATCAGTTCATTGGACATTGCTTGATGCAGCAATCAACTGAAGAATTCACTTTCTTTCCCTATATGTTACTATGACAGCAGTGACATCAAATTCAATGCAGTTAAAATTCAAGTAAGCAGCAGGCTGCATAAAAACATTAAGTGGGCCACAGGTTGGACATCCCTGCTACAGCCTATCTATGAACTTACTAAACTGTTTATTTATAAATCTACAATTAAGCATGATAGTTGAGATCAGTGGCGCAACCAGAAATTATCAAAAGGGGATGGCAATTAAAGTAATAAAACTTTTTTTAGACACAATTTCTGCAAAGCTTAAGAATTCCATTATTGGCTCCGCTCGCTCTCACCAAATTTTAAGTTTTGTACAGGTTTGTAGATGCTTTCCCAAGCTCACCCAACTAGCGACTTTTCACCTAATCTGGCAACCCTAACTATGTGACGTGATTGAAATTAGTCACATATCAGCGCCTAGGTAAACATTTGAAGAGCATGCGATGTAACTTTACTTTTAACCACAAGTGACATAACAACGATCTAGAGTTTTGCGCAAATTCAGCAATTTTTTGCATGCACGTGGTAAAAAAATTCATCCACTTTATTCATATCTTTTATTTACCAAAAAACTGTTAAGGTTTGATTTACAGTGAAAACTAAAAATTATGGTTTAATTAAGAGAGAGTTTTGTTTTTTGCCTTAGATGCTTTACATACTAAAACTAACTGTACAAAGTTTTCGTCAATTTTTAACTTTTTATGTATAAAAATTTTTGGAAAAAAATAAGCATTGATTCCATTTTCAATATACTAATTTGAAAAAGCAATTATCAAATGGGCGGAGCAGATCAAAAGACTGCTAACGAAAAATCGCCGTTTCGTAAGACGGTTTATCGTTTTTGGGTTTTTTGATAGGTATTGTGGAGGGGTACGCGACAATTTGCTGGGACCAATTTGGCGGGAGACAATTTTATGGGACAAATTTGTCAGCAAGGCAATTTGGCGGCAAAATAAATAAAAATAATTTACCTTTACTGACGTTAAAGCGATAACAAAAAAGTTTTGTTAAGGCAATTGAAAAAAAAATAGCAATGGTTCAGCTGATAAGAGTGAAAATTCGCATTTAAAATATTGGATCATGTCCCTTTTTCTTCCCATTGTATTTTCAAGTTTTTTTCCTTACAGATCTCACGCTCTGGTTGTCTACCTACATGAACAAGTCCATAAATTTCCCATGTGGGAAAAAAAGGACTTGATCCAAAATATTAAATGCGTTAAATTTCGGCATGTTCCTAGCCAAATATTCATGTTTGAATTTACAATAGCTTAATTTAATATTTAACTTAAAAAAGGTACTTTAATAGTTCAATTTTTGAACCAAGATCGTTTAACACATATCTTTTACGAAAAAGTACAATAATGTAGCTTACTACAAAGACGACAGGTTTGAAGTTTTGCGAACGGTCGAAACTTATGACGTCATAATAACCATTAACTATATATAAACATTTTTCAACAAAAGTATTCTGGTGGGTGCGCATAAACATTTTTCTGCACATCGGCGTATAGAAAAATACCGAATGACGATTAAGTCAGAGCGGTTATTATATTAAACTATCAAACCATGAAAATTATTTTAACTATTTTTTATTAGCTCTAACAGTTGTTTCGTCTATAGGGGTCGTCAGAAAGCAGGAAAGCTTAACAAAGCGATAAAAAGTCGGTAAAAAAACTTAAAATCAAAAAGAAAAACACGACAGTGATTAAAAAGTTAAACCGGTTAAAAATATTTTTGATTAAATTTCAATGTGTAAAGTTTTTTTCAGTTCAAAATCACTCGTCGTCGTTTGAAGAGGTATCCACTCCAGGCCAGACACAAACAGGACTGGAGCCGAGGGTTTATCCTTTTACTACCCCAGACTGCTGCACTGCCCGGATCAGACGCTGGCAATGATGTCATTAAGCCAGCATCGAGTTTCGTCATCCAAAACTGTCGGACCTGGTGCTCCATGTGGTGCCCGATGTATAGGGCAAGCTGTTAGTACATGGTCTGCGGTTTGCTCTGAGGCGCCACACTCGCAATTCGGTGAAGGAGCGAGACCCCATTTGTGCATGGACGAATGGAATCGCCCAACACCAGTCCGCAGGCGGTTGAGCTTAACCCAAGCTGCTCGGGGTAAGCCCATCCCAACAGGCCTGGCACTGGTCCGGGGCACAAAAGCACGGAGCCTGGAAGCACCTTCACAGTACTCCGTTTTCCATTTAAGATTTGTCCATTCAGAGGCGCGGATGCCAAGTCTGGCAAGGTTGTCCAAAAGATTCCGCGCAGCTGGCACAAACGGGCGTCTGGATCTTAGTCTCACTTGGCGAGTATCTGAGGACCCACTTAACAGACCATGCAAAATATGATCGGGGTCCAGAGATCCACGGTAAGCCAAGGAGAGTGTCGCTCCCATTCGGCGAAGCTCAGCTGGCTGGATGCCTGAGAGTATAGGTAGGTGGTCCGTTGGAGTGAAACGCAGGCATCCAGTAACTATGCGCAAGGCGTCATTCAAGACACTGTCAATGAGGCGAGTGTGAGCACTGCGACACCAGACTGGCGCACAGTACTCAGCTGTTGAGTAGACTAGAGACAAGGTGGCTATGCGTAGTGTTTTAACACCAGCACCCCATCCCGAGCCCACGAGTCGCCTCAGCAGTGTGACGCGCGAGGATAGTTTTTTGCGCAATGCCACTAAATGGTGACGAAACGTGAGCGATCTGTCCAGTTTTACCCCAAGGTAAGTAGGGGTTGGACAGAACGGTAAAAGTCCACCGTTGTTGTAGACCTTTAGCTCACGCTTGGCCCCTCGGTTGTTTAAATGAAAGGCTGTCGTCACCGTCTTAGTGTGACTGAGCTTCAACCTCCAAGTCTGGAGATACGCTGACAGTGTGGACATGTCTTGGCTTAAGGTCCCCTCCAAGTCCTTCCAGTTTCCAGAAGAATGCAACAATGCTAGATCATCAGCATAAGCAAACTTTCTGGAAATCATGGAAGGAAGATCGTACGTATAGATGTTAAATAGGAGGGGAGCCAAGACCGATCCCTGAGGAACGCCGTTTTTAAGACGGCGTAGCCTGCTTTGCTTGCTGTCACCGGTGGTAAGGGTGAAACTTCGATTTCGGACAAGCTCCATGATCATTTTGACCATGTGCTTATCCGAAAGTAGTCTCAGCAGCTTGCAGGTAAGGCCACGGTGCCAGACAGTGTCATAAGCAGCTGTCAGATCGATAAATACGGCACCGGCCTTCTTTTTAGCCTCAAAAGAATCCTCGATGTTCTGGGTTAGCAGAACAACTTGATCTACGGTTGACTTCCCGCGTCGGAACCCAGCCTGCTCTTTAGGGAGCAGCGGATCGATTAATGGCTCAACGCGGGCGTAGATAAGCCTCTCGAGGATCTTGTAGGGGACACAGAGCAGAGATATCGGTCGATAACTCTTTGGGTCCCCCACAGGCTTTCCGGGTTTTGGGATCGCGACCACAAGCGCTCTTCTCCAGATCTTGGGAATTTTGAGTCGGCGCAAACAGGAAGAAATGAAGTCACGTAACCAGGACTTCAAAGCAGCTCCGGCATGGAGTATAAGCTCGGGGCAGATGGAATCAGGACCCGGAGCTTTACCTGGTTTTAAATGTTGGAGGGCAGCAGCAAATTCTCTCTGTGAGAAATTGTCAGAGATATTTACTGCGTCTGGTGTTGTGACCCTCCAAAGGTCAGACATTTTTTGAAAGACAAGTCGAGATGACTTGCGATCAACAGCCTCGTATTTCCCATTTCTAACCAACTGAGATGCAATAGCATCGGCTGAAACGGGACAGTGACGAGGAGAGTGTCGTGATCTACCAGTAAGGTTGTTCAAAATACTCCACGCTTTTCGACTAGAGTGTGAGAAGTCAATGCTCCGAACTGCTTCGGACCATCGATCCCTCCGCTTTCTGTCAAGCTTGGCAAGCAGAGCTGTAGCAGCCAAACTTGAGTTGTCTCCCTGAGGAGACTGCAAAAAGGTTTTATAGAGGGATTCATACTCTGCATCCCAACACGGAATATAGTTATTTCGATACCCGCGTGGGATAGTCTTTTTGGCTGCTTTCTTAATGGTGTTACAGAAGTCCTGGTAAGCCGCATCCACATCAAGTGTATCAGGCGGCAACAAAGTCTTTGCGAATTTATTCGTCAAAGCAACGTAGTGACTCCATTTGGCCTTGCGGAAGTTCCATCGCTTAACAGGCATGCTTGGCACTGCCATAGCAAACCTTGGTGGTGTAATAAGCGAAGTTCGATGTTGTGACTTGGGGAACTTGTCAAGGACACGTCTATCCGGTAAGCGACTGTTTGGACCTACGCTGGCTAAAGCTAGATCCGAATTGGTACCAGTGTTCCAGCGGCCGGAATAAAAACTGGCATCGTCCTTGGCATTATATAGGAGGGCAAGACAATTAACACTTGCCCATCCAGCCAAGCACTCACCGTCCGGACTGTTGTCGTCGTAACCCCAGTCAGCATGACGACAGTTAAAATCGCCAGCGTACAGACAGGGGTGAGGAAACACTGGAAGATCTAGGGTTCGCAATCGCGTTGGCGGTGGTTTGTAGACGTTGACTATTTTATAACCATCAACGTCCACACACAACCACTCGATCTCCGATGTTGGTGGAGATTGGTCCAAAAGCGTGTATCTCAGTCGCTCGTGGACAAACGTGGCAAGGCCATGCTTCCTGCTTAAAGAAGACCCAGCTAGTTGGTAGTTTGATAGTACCAACTTCTCTGCATCAGTGCAGTGGGTCTCCTGCAATAGGATGACGAGTGCCTCAGACTGCATAGCGAGATGATGAAGAACGTTCATCTTGCTTGCAGTGAGGCCTTCGATGTTCAGCTGAAGAATAGTGGGTCTTCGGAACTTGTTGGCAATGTGCCCTGAAAAGGGCAGTTTTATCCTAGCATTGCCCCGTCCTGAAAAGGACGTTTGCCGATTAGCAGACCCACACTGAACATCGGAATGGGTGGATACCCTTCCGTTTTGGTAGGTTCGGTTTCGGTCTGTCATTTTAAAATCAATGAACAGACTTACTCACGGCCCAGGCTGCGTGAAAGCACCTACCATCTTCAAAATCACTAATCATGATATTGGCCATAATACGAGTCGTATATTCATTCATATTTGAAAACATTAACGTAAACAACGGAAAAAACTTTACAAATATAAATTTAATCAAAAAAATTTGTAACCGGTTTAACTTTTTAATCACTGTCGTATTTTTCTTTTTGTTTTTAAGTTCTTTTACCGATTTTTTATAGCTTTGTTAAGCTTTCCTTTTTGTATTTGTTTTTTTTAAATTTTTATTGCTTTCTGACGACCCCTATAGACGAAACAAACTGTTATAGAGCTAATAAAAAATAGTTGAAATAATTTTCATGGTTTGATAGTTTAATATAGTAACCGCTCTGACTTAATCGTCGTTCAGTATTTTTCTGATACGCTGATCTGCAGAAAAATGTTTATGCGCGCCTACCAGAATACATTTGTTGAAAAATGTTTATATATAGTTAATGGTTATTATGACGTCATAAGTTTCACCCGACCGCAAAACTTCAAACCTGTCGTCTTTGTAGTAAGCTAAAGTATTGTACTTTTTCGTAAAAGATATGTTAAACGATCTTTGTTCAAAAATTGAACTATTAAAGTACCTTTTTTAATTAAATATTTGAAATTAAGCTATTGTAAATTCAAATATATGAATATTCGGCTAGGAACGTACCTAAAGTTAACTCATTTAATATTTTAAATGCGAATTTTCACTCTTATCAGCTCGTCGTCGTCGTCGTCGTCGTCGTCATCGTTTGAAGGGCATCCACTCCAGGCCAGACACAAACAGAACTGGGGCCGAGGGTTTATCCTTTTACTACCCCAGACTGCTGCACTGCCTGGATCAGATGCTGGCAGTGATATTATTAAGCCAGCATCGAGTTTCGTCATCCAAAACCGTCAGACCACGTGCTCCATGTGGTGCCCGATGTATGGGGCACATTGTTAGTACATGGTCTGCGGTTTGCTCTGAGGCGCCACACTCGCAATTCGGTGAAGGAGCGAGACCCCATTTGTGCATGGACGAATGGAATCGCCCAACACCAGTCCGCAGGCGGTTGAGCTTAACCCAAGCTGCTCGGGGTAAGCCCATCCCAACAGGCTTTTTCAATTGCCTTAGTAACAAAACAAAACTTTTTTATTGTCGCTTCAACAGCAGTGAAGGTAAATTATTTTTATTTATTTTGCTGCCAAAGTGGCTTGCCGATGAATTTGTCCCGTCACATTGTCTTCCGCCAAATTGTCTTGTTTTGATTGTAAAGGGGGATGGCATGCCGTCCAAACATCCCCCTTAGTTGCACCCCTGGTTAAGATTGATATAGTGGCTTTGCAATGGCACATAAATAAAAAACAAAAAATATAATTTTAAACTCATGTTTGTCATGTATTGCTAAATTATTTATGAAATTATTTATGGAGTTGGCAGTGTGGTTGAGTGGTTAAGTGGACAGTGATTGTGATTGACATGATCTTGGTTCAAAACATACTTGATCAAGATTTAAAATGGCAAAACCAAATAAACTCCATTTTATGTAACCTTGCTAATGCAACCAGAATTTTGTGGAAAGTGAAAAATTTCATAGATAAATCATTTCCTATTAAGCTTTATTATAGCTTGGTTCATCCTTATTTAAAATGTGGCATAACTGCATGGGTTAATACTAACAAAACTATACTACATAGACTACAAGTAGCACAAAACAAAATAATTCGTAATGTTAACCTTAAATGCATAAGTGATTATCATTATAATAGACTACCTGACAACTTTAATCATTATTTCAATTCAGCCAAAGCTCAACACTCCTACACAATCTGATCAATTAATAATCATTGGAAAGACTAAACTTGCATTGTAGCCAAATTTTCTGCAATTTTACCAAAATAAGGGTTGAGTTACAATAAAATTTTATACTATAAAATCTATCTAAACCTTTTTTTTGTAAGCAGTTGAAAAATCATTTGCTAAAATTCCATTAAATATATCAGTCTCTGTCTGATGTAAATTAAGATTATGTACACCATTCAAGCATATAAAATGTCATTTTAGTTATTTAAATTTGTTTTTCTACCACTAAATATACTGTATAAATTAATTTAATTCAGCAACCATAAAATTTAATTTAACATCACTTTTATTTGCACCAACAAATTGTTTTACCTGCAAGGCCTGGTCAGGGGGCAGTTATCTTATTCAAATAAAATTATATATATGTGAAATGAAAAATTTGAAATTCAAAGTTTCCATTTGAATAAGATTTCTAACTGCTCCTGACAAGCCCAGGCAGGCAAAACAGTCTGTTGGTGTAATTGAAATTATTATTAAATGAAATTTTGTGGTCTGAAATTTAATTAATTAATTTAACCACTCTGACTTGATGTTATTGAGCACTTTTATGATACATACCATGCAAAAATTAAAAAAAACTTCTACATACTGTATATATTTTTTCTCTCATTTTTGGTTATTGTGTATGTTATAGGTTTATGGCCTATGTATATATATTTTTGTGTCTGTGTGTTTTTTTTTTAATGTCAATTTATTAATCAAATTTGCTTTCCATTAAAGATTTCAATTTTTTTTGTAATAGTGTATGTATTGCTTGTATATAATATGAATACTTTTTGTGTGTGTGTTTGTGTTTTTTTATTGCTTTTGCATTGACTTTGTTTTTATATTTTCAAATATGTGCATGTGTTTTCAAAAGGGCAATTTTTTGACTAGGTGACCATTAAATAGTCTTGTACTGCTCTGTTAACAAAAACTAAAATAAAATTATTTTTGACCTGCTTTTTTAATATTTTTCTTCAAGTGGTCCATCTACTGTATTTATTGAAAACTTCTTTTGTTCAACAAAAATTAACTTGTTGTTGTTGGTGGTTTTGACAAGCACTTTTAAGTTTTAGTCATATCTTTATAAAAAAACTAAAATATAAAATTTCAACCCAACAACAATATTCTGGCATCTTCAGAAGCAGATTAGGGCAATTGGTTGACAGTTGCACTATGTATAGTGCCTCTGTCACTTTCCAGTGAGTCAGGAATATAATTATAGACATAAAATGAATAAATAAAATAAAACATTTAAATAGCATCATTATGTTTTGAAAATACTATACCGCAATTATAATATTTGTACACACTGTAACTTTAGATTACTAAATTTTTACTCTTTATACAGTAATGGGTAATTAAATTGTTTTTAATATAATGCAGAAAAATTATCAAAACAGTTCAGTTCTGTTGCTATTTTATGTAAAACATATTTGTATTAAAAATGATTTTTTAAATGCATTTAATTTTATAAAATGATCACAATGTTGGAACCAAGTCCAGAAGTTATAGAAGCCATAATAGGAAAATTAAAGACAAATGGAATGTTTGATGAAATGCGTCGAAACTGCTTAGCAGATATTGATACTAAAGTTAGTTTTATATTTTAATTTCATTTACAGTGTTGACTATATATTATGTGTTAGTATCTGCGAATGTGGGCATAATGAGGCATTTTTTTCAAGCATTCTTATCCATTGCCTTATTTCAAATAATTGTTGGAGTTAGCAGTAGCAATGCTGTTTTTATGTAATTAGCTATAAAGTTTTCAGTTTATGGTAGTTTCATTCTTATTAGCAATTTTATTGTTTGTGGTTTTAGTTTGATGGTAGAACACACACATATCAAAATAATTGTGTAGTTAGGGATAAAGCCAAGCAAATAGTTTATTAAGTAAACTCACTGTTATTTCCAAACCAACACTTTTGATAATTTTTTGCTAATATTCAAAACAAGAGCATTAGTTGGGAATTGGGTTTTATTTTTATCAAATACATTATAATCAAAATGGCATTTCTGATAGCAACAACAAATTTTGGTGTAAAGTTTTGTTTCATACTGAGGTACAGTAACGATTCCCTTGAATTGTATTACTTACTTTTTTTGAAAAGTTGTAAATTCTCATTATAAAAGTTTTTTTTTTAATTAAAGTACATGCAAGACGTGGCAAAAAAGAAACTGGACTGTTATAAAGATTTTAATACAACATATTTTGATAATTTATGAATTGTCCCCTTCAAAGTACTCCCCCCTCCAAGTCAATACACTTTGCATTTGATCCTGCCACCCAAGTAGCACTTGGTGAAGTCCTCTTTTTTGATTCTCTTCAGCTCCATCATCACTGAGGCCTTGATTTTTTTCTAGAGATGAGAAATGAGTTCTTTTCATCACAGCCTTCAGCCTGGAAAAAGCCAAAACTCACAAGGTGCTAAATCTGGGGAATAAGGAGGGTGGTCAAGAGCTGTTATTTGTTTTTTGACCAAGAGCTGCCTCACACTAATTTCCTTGTGTGCGGGTGCATTGTCATGGTGGAGAAACCATGACTTGTCACTCCACAGTTCCCACCTGCTGCATTGAACTCAGAGACAAATGAGAACCTGCTGGTAGAAGTGCTGATTTACTGTTTTACCCTCAGGCACAAATTCATGATGAACCATACCCTTCTGATCAAAAAAAGTAATCAGCATTACCTTGATTTTTGATTTTGACATGCATGCCTTCTTGGATCTGGGTGATTCTGCAGTCTTCCACTGCATGCTTTGCCTTTTTGTTTAGGGATCATATTGGAAAACCCAAGTTTCATCTTCTGTGATGATCTGTCTAAGAATATTCAGATTGTCTTTAATTTTCTCCAGCATATCTTCACAAAATTTGACTCAGTTCCGCTTCTGGTCTTCCGACAAAATCTTGGTACCATTTTGGCACACAGTTTTTGCATCCCAGATCATGCAGCAAGATTGTCTGCCCAGATTCTCTGTTTAGGCTTAGTTTATCTGATATCATTCATACTGTCAACCTGTGATCACTTTGCACCAGCTGCTTCACTCTAGTTATGTTTTCATCTGGCCTTGTTGTGGAAGGTCGTCTTGTCTTGGGATTGTCCTCCACTTCCTTGCGGCCTTTCTCAAAACATTTGTGCCATTTAAAGGTTTGCGTCCTTGACATCACATCTTCACCATAAATCTCTTTTGAAAAGTTTAAAACACTCAGTTGGGGTCTTCCTCAGTTTCACCAAAAACTTCAAAGTTGATTGGTTGTTCCATTCTTGAGCTATTAACAGTTTCATAACAACCAACAGCACAGAGTACAAACAAACGCAACACAAAATAACAAAATTGTGACAAAGGCTACCACACTATGTTACATGAAAGTCTGAAACACAAAAAGGGAATGACTTACGTTAAAGAAATTGCTTTGGCATTGTGCCAAGAGCGTGGTTGATGTTCGGTTTCTTTTTTGTCACACCTTGTGTGCCTAAATTATTTGTTTATGTTATTGCTTATTGTTATATTTGTTGTTTCTTTATACTTGCTGGATTATGGCAGAGTTAAGTTTCTAAAATTTTGAGAAATCGGTATTGTTGTTTAGACCAGTATTATAAATTTAGTATAGTTGGCCGGTGGCAAAAAGGCTTCCATTTGAATCTGATTTGGCTTTCTCGATTTTCATCTCAAAATGTCTCGATTGTCTTTCACTAAAGTGTGAGTGTGGCGCCTCTGAACAATTGCAGACTACATTCTAATAGCATGCCCCATACATTGAGCACCACATGGAGCATGAGGTCTGACAATTTTGGATGATGAAACTCGATGCTGGCTTAACACCATCACTGCCAGCATCTGATCCAGGCCATACAGCAGCCGGGGGTAGTAAAAGGATAAACCCTTGGGCCTAGTCCTGTTTGTGTCTGACCTAGAGTGGATGCCCTTCCAAACATTGACGACGATGTCAAAAAATGTAGTGATCTCTATTAATTCAGACTCTGATTTCCCAATTTTCGTCTCAAAAACTTAATAATAAAAAAAAGTAAGCTCATGGAACACAGTTTAAGAAACGCTGTGATACAGCTATGAAAACATAACTAAAAACTTGAATAAGCAGTGTGCCGCATAAAAACATTAAGTGGCCACTAGTTGGACATCCCTGGTTTAGACTTTTGAGCTGAAATGAATGATACTATGTAAAGAGTTTTTTTTAAAATCCATAACAACATGACAAGAGTAGAACTTCAATTGTTACCATATCAATCAAAGTTGCAATTATAGCAATAAACATCGTACCAAATTGTAATGTATATATAAAAAAAACTTTAAAATCAAAGGTTTTTATTTTTTTCAGCCAGCATTTCAAAACTTGAAACAGCGAGTTGAAAATTTTGTCAATTCACTTCTGTCTGCAGAAACATGGACGCCATCATTAAATAAAAACCAGTTGCGTTCCAAAGTTCGGACATCTGTTATGCGGTATTTATGACTAAGTTGCTTTTTTGTGATTTTATGGGATATATATGTACATATCTCTAACTATTTTTTGCTGATAGACTAAATTTTTTTTATTTTGTGCCTGAGGATAATTGGCTTTGCATTCTTTCTTGTAGTTATACATATAAAAGTAGTTGAAAAACAGTTTCTTGATGAAATTTTTGTTAGATATAATTGGAATTAAACCCTGTGTAAAATTCTAATTCTAGTTTTTTTTTTTAGAGATCATGAAAGTATTTTATATTGTTTCACATTTGTTTTTCTCTTATGCTACTGCTCATTTTGTTAGGCACCAACAACTTAAAACTATGTTAGATTTATAAATTTTTTTTAATTTTAATTATTTGCAAATTTATATATAGGGTGCGGCATAAGTAAAGAGAATTTTTAAAACGACTTTAACTTTTTACAGGAAAAGCTTATTTTTATTGATTGAATATTCATTATGAAGCTCTTTAAACTAATTTGAACAAACTAAACTACTTTTAAGAATTTTGATTATGGATCAGAAAAAAGCCATTATTAGCCTTAATTCTGCAAACTACTCTGGCGCAATGATCGCAAAATAACTTGAAATCCCCGTTTCTACCATTTATCGAATTTTAAAACGGCACAGAGATGACGGAGTTGTTAAGGAGAAGTCCAAATTTAGACGGTCGCAGAGTCAACGAACTCCAAGGGTTATTAAAACAGTGCGTAAAAAAATACGCAGAAACCCAAACAGATCGATAAGAAGACTATCCAGAGAGAACCAAGTCAGCGAGTGAACCATGCGAAGAATCGTGAAGAATGATTTAAAAATGAAATCCTTCACAAAACAAAAAAGAAAAAGACTTAACGAAAGTAAAGAAGACTTTTGCATCTGGATTTGACTTGAAAAAGAAGTTGACAGAAAAGAAACCAAATCCATTGAGATTAAAAAAAAAGTTTTGGTCAAAGCGGGACAAAAATTCCCTCAAAACATTTTGCGTGACTCAGACTCAGAGGCTTTGGTTAGATTAAAGACTGTATTTGAGCAGAATGGAGATCATATTAAAAAATAATTTTAAAATCAAATTGTTCATAAAAATACCATTTTTTTCGACATATTTTTTAGCTATTTTCAACTCTTAAAACAAGAGTTTGATAAAATTTAAAAATTCTCATTACTTATGCCGCACCTTGTAGTTTAAAGTTTTACTTTTGTGTTACAAATTGTTTAAACCCATTTAACTTCTCTCTGTATTTGATACTTGATCGTTTAGCTATTTTAAGTTTGGAGTTTTTCTTTTTTTCAGATCAGGTATGCTCACCAGTGGAGTTGAGCATATTCTGCATCAAGTAGTTGATGCAAAGATGTATACAGAATTTCTCCCAAAAATATCAGAGTTCATTTCTGAAAACCATGACAATCTTTTTAAGGTAGATATTAAATCAAATAGTGTTTTGTTGGCTGACCTGCTACTTAGAATTTTTATTTAGCAATTTAATTTAAAATAGTTTCAAATTTGTTAAAAATATTTATTTCAAATAAAAATGAAAATTGATAAAACAAAACATACACCATTAATTACAACACAATGTATTTTTTAAAATCTCAAATCATTAATAAATTTTATAAGATTGAGCTTAAAACAGTTTGATTAAAATTTAAGAGATAACTTAAAATGCTATTACAAGATTAAATTTTCCAGAAATTTCAAAGTGTCTTTTGTTAAATGTAAAAACTAAACAATTCAATTTTGAAGCGTTTATTATAATGATTAAAAGAAAGTTAATTAGAGTCATCGTTATGATGTACACATAATTTTTAATTAACCCTAAAGATTTTATTCAAAGTCTTCAAATTCACCACTTTGTTTGGCATATGATGATTTTATTATTTGACCTAATTTTAAGAGTTGACATCTGATTCTGACCTAATTTCAGAAGTTGAGACCTCGTTCTAACCTAATTTCAGGAGTTGAGACCTCATTCTGATGTTGAAGCAATGCCACCCGTGCCTGAAGATGTTCTCAATTCGCATCAAAAACAAGATGTTGATATGGTTGTTGAAGACGATAGCGTGAAGAATGAGCCAACCGAAGAAATAGTTGAAAAAAATTTAATTGATGCCGAAGATGGTCAAGTAATTTTTTTATCAATTTATTCAATTTTAATGTCTTTTTTTTGCTAGTTATAAATTATCATTACCAATAAAATCATTGTCAAAAAGAAATTTGTCGTTCCAAATTTATAATGTTACATAATATAAATTACTAAACTTTTTCATTTCGATTGATAGTCAGTCAGTCAATTTATTTTGTACAATTCAAATGATAACAATTATACAACAAAATACAGCATAATAAATGAACGGTCAGATGAATTGCAACAGGGAGCTGCGAAGGACATCTCGGTCAACGAGTCAAGCAGCCACCCAGTGATAGCATCCGAAAACTTTCTTATTTCAATCAAATAACCAAGCATGGGACACAGATGTAAAAACATCAACGCAGGCGAAAACAACCATTTGATGTTGTTGATCTCAATTCACATTGTTTGATGAAAACGAAAATTATCACACACTTCAGTTCAATCGAAAAGAACGAAAAAGTGCTCACTCAAGTTGACTGAGTTTCTAGTAATCACACGAGCTTTCGTGGTCTACTACTCACTTTTGAATAATTATTCCGTTACACTTGACAAGTGAGCAACAGTTCACGAAAGCTTGTATGATTAACAAAAACTCAAGTCAACTTTAGTGCACATTTTTTGTTTTTTTCTGATTGATTTCAGCAGTTGACACGGCTTTTCCCTTTCTTATCCTTACTTAAGTTTCAGTTTACAGAAAAAGTTAATGAGAAAATATAAAGTGGCTTTCTAAGCGAAGCGGAATTTTTAAAGGTCGCTTTTATTGAAATCAAAACGCAAAACGCGGCCGAGTTCGATACTCTGCTAAAAAATACTTTAATACTCGAAAGTAACGACGTTTGAAAATTATTGACATAATTATTGTGTAAGTTTTTGTAGTTTCTTAAATCAAAATAAGTAATCCTATTAAGCATTGGCTCGTTTCCACTACAAGCGTAGAATGGGGCACTCTTTCTTTTATTGATCTTTCCGCGGTTAAATTTTAAGCTGAGCAAAAAAATTCATAAAACAAATAAAGAATACTCCACCCCGAGCTCGCAGTGGAAACGAGCCCTTACATTGGTAACGCGGCAGTTTACAATCACAAATTCATCGCCGGCAACTCGCTTTCGCTGCAAAAAGTTATGCAAAATTTTGTTTAATCGATAATTAAATATTAAAGCAATAAATTTATTTGTTTTCAATTAAGAGAATAGCATTTTCGAACTGTGGAAAGCGTTTTACTTCGCACCCTAACTAATATTGGCAGTGAATTTACGGCTTCGAATTGTTAGCTGGAAATTTGCGTTCGTGAACTGCCATATTTATTCAATATTATTTTTTCTATAAATTAGTTCTAATTTAAAACACGAATTACTTTAATACAATTTTATTACTGTACCACGTGTAGCGCCCTTAATCATGGGCAGCAGTTTATTCAACAGCCAATTTTTCTTTTCTTCGTAGCCGTGCATACTTGCTAACACAACGCGTAACATATTATTGCGGCATTTAGAATTTTTGTATGAAAGAAAGTATTTAAATTAGTATGTAGGATAGCTCCTTGCTGCATTCGATTGTCACGCTGACTTATTCAGAGGCAATCCGATGCAATTCTCCTCTTGAGTAGCGAACCATTAGCTTTTCGATCAACAATGAGCCATCTGTTAGTTTGCTTAACAATTATTTTATTTATATTAAGGTGCCAGACATACCAGAAGATGCTGCCAATACTTTGCGCACTTTAATCCAATCTCTGATGACTGCCAACATGCAATCACTTTTAACGTGAGTACATAGTTGGTTGAACTAATCGCTTTGTTATAAAATTCGTTTGTTTATGAATATAAACAGTTAAAGCAATTTTATTAATATTTTTACACTATTAATTTAAATATCATTTGCTGAATAAGTGCATGACGGAGTTTTTGTTGTTATGCACTGTCTGCATCCATTATTTTTTGGACTCGCTTGTTAATTGTACTTGTAAGTGATGTTTACCCCACTTGTGTAAATCACGGCTTTTTCATGCGAAGTTATAGTATTTTTCATCACATAGATATGCTATTCAACGCTTTTCGCCTGGTTGATTTTTTATTGCAGCGCGCAATGCAACATTTTATTTTATTTTCACTCAAAATTTTTTCAAGTTATTATCTTTAGAAATTGCTGAACAAAAAAATCTCATCACTTTGAGTTTTTTATAAAAATTACTTAAATTTATGATACAGTTCATAAAATTAGGAGCTTTCAGTTATATCCGGTTATAGTTTGAAGCAAATTTAACTAGTATTTATATAAAGATTACACGAAATGGATGGTTTGAAGTTAAACCATACTCACTTTCAAGCTCTTTCGGGGAAGTTCATACATTGTGCGCTAATTTATTTAAACATAAAGCGTTAATGGTTTTCGTAGTAGAAACGGGCCTTGATGGTTTAGTAATAGAGTTATTTATTGGTTTATGAGATTCATTACTATTGTTATTTTTATTGTTACAATCAGGAGTGGTAAAGAAGAAGAAAACAACGAGGAAAGGTCAGAATCGTCCATTCAAGGTGAATAGCTAAGTTGTTTTCTATAAAAAAAAAACGAGAAAACTTTCAATGCATTACTAGATAAGATATGGATTTTATCTTGCTCTTTGTTCCATTAAATTATCTTTCGTTTTTTTCCGTACATCGGACAGGTTTCAAAACCTTATGTGCCTTATAAAAAATGTGATTGATTTTAAAACACATTCTACTATCGTTGATTTTGAAACACATTCTATTATCGTTGATTTTGAAACACATTCTGCTATCGCTTGCCGAGCTAACAAAAATTTGAGCAAAGTCATTTTTTTATATAGACATAAAAATTAGCAATTACTAAATAATGTTCATTGTAACTCTTGGTTTATTTAAAAGAATTTTCAAAAAACGTCTTCCACCGACCAATCACGTTTTTTCGGTTGCAGTGACGCTTTATATTCATTTTAGAAATTTTCTACAGCAGCTGAAAAATATTTGATGGTTTATTCTTTTGTCTCAGGAAGCGTTAGTTCTCCATCGATAAACTCCTCTCAAATCGAATCTTTCACTGATGAAGAAAACGATGTTGCTGAAGAAGTCGCATCTGCAGGTGCTTCTGCCTTTTACGTGTTGAATCTGCATGTTCACTTTGTTTGGCAGGTGCTGCATATGCAAGTGTTCAGCATGACGTAAAGTTTATGTTCCTATCAAGAAACTTTGCTCGGTTTTCATTATTTCTTTGTTAACAATAGCAGTATTTCTAAAATAGAACTGTTTTTTTTTTTTGGCCAGAACAATGTGCTAGCATATACTAGTGCGATTTCGAAATTTTTGATCCTCTCTCATTATACTGCGACGCTGCTGCCGCTTGTTCACACAATATCCCGTTTATACTGGAAAAAGTTTCACGTTTTGTTACTGTTTTGATCGCCCCCCGAAAATACACGTAAAGTGCCGTCTATTTGTTTGTACATACAATTTTCGGGAGTGAAGTCACTCAACTACTTTACGTTTCACTTACTCGATCATACTGCTGACATCCTCAATCTTAAGGATTGTTTGCGTCGAATTTTTTTTTTAATCAAACGGTTTTGGGTGTGTTGGCAAATGTAAGAACTTTTATGATTTTATAAATCTAGGAGTGTAAGCGCGATGCTTAACGCTTGTCGGGTAAGTCCCGGTCATGAGGTGCGGCCTTGGTCTTACCACACAGTGGATTCTGTGTATTCCTTGCGCAGCAAAGCCGGGAATCATTTCCAGCTGCTTGTGATCGAGTTGTTGTCGGGCTCGCGTGGTCTAGTGGTGTTGTCTCCTGCGTGGAAGACCACATGTAGCGAGTTCGATTCGCAGTGAGATATGCATCACTGACGAGCTCTAATAAGAGCGAAACTCGAGTCTGGTGCTTCTCATTTTTAAGCAGTTTGGTTTCTAGTAAATGTAAGAACATATTTCTGCCCAATTTCGTATTTGTTCGATACCAAAGGTTATTTATGTTAGGAAATGTAGCCTACGAAATCACTCTCAGTTATAATCGAATGATTTTACAATTAATGTTTTCGATCGTTGACGCCGACGGTTACACGGCAGATGGCGGGCCTCGAACTCCGGATGAGTCGGCAGATAATTCAGCTTCGTCCGATGTCTCTTCAAGCGCGATCAAGCCCGCGACTGACAGAGCACAAAGAAAGCATTCCTACAACGCCAGCTCATCGGAGTACGAAGATCAGGATGATATTCAAGAAGATTTGGGCAAGGTCTGTTAGCTAACTGAAAGCATCGATTTGCACTGTTCTTGGGCTTCTCGAACAATCGAGATTACCTTGCTCAAGCGGTTTGTTTTTAAATTACATAATGTTAAATAAATGTTAATAGATATTAGTCTGGGATTAAGTTACTGTTGCATCCTTGACTAGCTGTAAAAACGGCAAATTATATGCAATTAAGTAATTCACGAGGTGTTACTACATGTCATATCCTTACCTCAATTGAATAGGACTTCTATTTTGTACACTGCATTTACTTCATGATTCAGAATTAATTAACCAGAAGTTGGAAAGCAGAAAGGAAGTTCAATTGATATCGTTGTTATTGAACAGGTCGATTCAGACGCCAGTTTCGAGTCAGCGGGCGATAACGGCCCTGAATCCGATTGCGAAGTTGTAATTGACGACGGGTAGGCGAAGTGCTTTCGTGTACATTCAAACCGTTCATGATCGGTTTTTCTGTTGCTATTAGCAACGAAGAAAATACAGTTGGAAGTGAAGATGCAAACGAACAATATCATTCTGACGCCGCCGATGACGATGACGACGACGACCAGGTCAATGTCGCGAGCGTTTCGGAATCGTTCGCGAACTCGGTCAGTGAACTTGCATTGGAGCGCGTCTGATTGATTCATCATCTTTATATCATGTCGCAGATCGAAGAAGTGGAAGTTTCTGACGTGGCTGGCAACGAGAACGTCATAATCGAGGATTCGATCGCTGCTTACGACCAACGCTTCGGTTGGTTTTGTTTGTGTTAACGAATTTGAGATAAGACCACTTAACGGTGGTATTTCCAAATCTATGCGGGCAGGAAAGGGCAGGAGAGGGCGTATATCGTCGGGTCGTTAATTGGTTGTGTGTTATTTGAAACGTTTCTAGAACTTAATATTTATTTGCAATTTTAATGGTTTAACTAAAAAAAAAAATTAACGAAGGTAACTTCTTATTTTTAGGCGCTGACGAACTTCCCGTCGAAATCCCTCCAGTAGCTGAAGAGCACATTGAAGAAGTGTCGGTAAGAATATTATCTTCAGTCGGTTCAACTCTTCTTGGAAAAGCTTTTCTAATATTCTTTTTTTGCGTAGATCGTGGTATTCGTGCAAACGTCCATACAAACTTATCATTATGATTTACAAAATAGCAACTATGATTCTGGCTCGATCTCGTTGTTTCGCTTGATCCGCGGCGCTCTGCGTTTTTTTATTGTGCTGCCGAGCGCTTGTTTCGTCGCTTGAGATCGAGTGTCTTCGTGTGAACGGCGTACTAGTGTTTTCAACCCGATTAAACACTCCGGTATTTTCTCGCAGCACCACAGCCATCGCGAGAAGAAGCGACGTCACAAGAAGCATCGTCGTCGTCGTCGTTCGAGCGTCGATGACGAGAGCGACGAAAGCGGAAGGGCGGCGACATTCAGTGAACGGGATTCGTCCGACGAAGCGGTCGAGGAGGAGATGGAGCAGATTAAGTCACGGTTGGTAGAGTTGAATCCACGTGACTTACAATTTTAAATCGTGAAGCGCTTAGCGTTTGTATTGATGACAATAAACCGGATCCACGATGCTCGATGGAAAGACAACGAGCGTTTTTATGTCGAAACGTTTTTTATGAAATTCGTTTCGGTTTACTTGGTCATGAATACATTTTTTTAATTTTTCGAATCGTCATAAAAATTCGTCTATCGTTTTATCGTATGTTTGGTGATGAATAAAATATATTTATCATTTACTTAAATGAAAACTTACGGATGATTGATTCTTATTTTCCATCTTAATTGCTCTTATTTAATCTTGCAAACAAAATAC
The DNA here is from genome assembly GCA_963680785.1 of Diplosoma virens. NCBI lineage: Eukaryota > Metazoa > Chordata > Ascidiacea > Aplousobranchia > Didemnidae > Diplosoma > Diplosoma virens. The sequence continues at coordinate 12,128,881 of OY796896.1, forward strand.
ACTTCCATTAACAATTTTAATTGTTCAAGATCGCGAAAGAAGAAAAAAAAGAAGCGAAGCAAGAAACTGAAGCGATCTAAATCGAAAGCTCGAGATTCTTCGACGGAGAAATTGCAGTGGGAAACTTCGTCGGATTATAGAAGGTTGTGCTTTGTTGCTGATCCTGCTTCGTATTTTTCAAATAACTGTATAGTTTGAAGGCTAGCTATGCTTTTTGATTCATTTCCCACGGAGAACATATATCATTAAAATCGTTATTTTATACGGTATATTTAAAGCATATTATTTATTATTTTATCTCTATTTTTTCTCCTGACTGGCAGGAAAGCGACGGAGGCGCTTATACATAGGGTAAGCAATTATCCCGATCTGCTTCCGGAGATGCTGTCCGGTTAAATTTTTTTATTATTTTTTGGTTAAGAGATATGACTGAAATTTAGAACTGCTTGTCCCGACCACCAAGCAGGGGAAAGTGCCTTAAAGTGTCTTTTCCAAAAGCACAACAGAATGGCGCGAGTAGGTTTTGAACCGAGACCATGTCTATCCTAATCACGGCGCGCTTGACCACTTGACCAAGCTGCCGACACATAAAATGGACTCAATGTTTTGTTTTACCTTCAGATTATCCGGCGTCGTGCTGTATATCCATGCGATGCATTGTGTTTTGTTTTGTATTGTCTAGGTCGAGCTTGTCGCCGAACCATCTCGATGCCAGCCAGCGGCACTCCTTCGTTCCTTCTCCTCCCTCGCAGCAAGCTCCTGTTCACGTGAGTGTTTCTTATCTGCATGCGAGGCTTTTAGAAAGGCTATCTACGTGAATGTTACCATCTAAATTTCATATTCTGTATGAGTAGAAAATATTGAAAAGCAGCACTAAAAAGCGTTATCTGGGCACGTCACCCATCTTTTTCCCAAAGCTCATTGCCTGGTTATGGCGTCGCCGTTTTACCTTCATCAAAGAAAGTTTGCTACTTAAACATGAAGCAAATATTGATCATAAAGGGAGGAAAAGATGAAAAGTTTTTTTTTTTTGACCATCTCTTGTTTGCTGCTTTTCGACAGACTGTTTCTGATGATGATTTTAGACCCGAAACCAAGGTCAGATAGTGGAGAACTCTGGATGGCGTGAATGATGCAGTGCGGCTATTCTTTCGCCGCTATTCTTCGCGGCTATTCTTTCGCCGTGTGAAAGTTGAGCCTGCCTTCATGCATTCTTGAAAACTACTAACCTTTGATTAATCCTGTTGTTAAATTTTTTACCTTTTTTTCTTTACTGGTGGCGTTGGGTCTACCCGACCTGGTCTTTGATATGGGAGCGCAATGGCACGGAAATATTTTTCGGAAGATGGATATTAAGAAGTCAGACCAAGTGCAGCGAATCCAAAGAAACAGTTGCATTGTAGCGATTGTTTTCCCAGTTGAAACTGCCGAAAAAAAAAGAGCGGAGGTCTATTTCAGAATGAGGGTGAACATCGCCGCTTATAAAAAATAGGAAAGAGTGAGAGGGCAAGTTTGGAGGAGACGCGGGTGAAATGATGAACTAAAAAATCCGTATTTGAGATGTAATAGAACTGGATGACAGTTAGTTAAAAAAAACAACTATTCTTTCATGAGTGCTCAGAGGGTGCTAGGAACAAAAATTAGTAAAGAAGATGTTCATAAGGGGGCACGCGGGATGAAACATTCGGGGAAATTACAATTCTACCCATCATTTCCAGAATCGAAATGGGCCCCCCAAGATTTCGCTGAGCGACTTATTGTTGGTGTAAGTTGAAATTTACTTGTTCCATAAAAGTCGATGATTCACTTCGTCATGCGTCCCCCAGTAACTGCTATAGGAAATCGTAAACGCTTCTGAAAGTGATTTTGACTCCTTCGAGAAATTTAAGTTTACTCCCCGTCTGAACCTCGCATCATCGACTTTATAGCAAATAATTGCAAAACAAATGCTTGCTATGCGATAATCAATAACCTCTAGTAGAGGCATATTTGGGTGGCAGGTATTGTTCTCACGGTGAATTCAGCTGCGTGTTCTCCGAAAAACATTCGACCAATTGCATGACAATAAACGGCTACTTTTTTATGGTCTACGAAAGCTTTTTATATTTACTGTGCACAAAAGTTGGGGGTGTTATAGGCTGCCAGTTAATGCACGCGATTCGTGAATGGCAGATTACAGGTTCCAAACTTAATTAGAATGAAACGAAATTGCTGATTTTTTAAAATTTTTCAGTTCGACGACAGTAACCGAAGTGTGAAAGTTGAGCCTGCCTTCATGCAAGCGCCTCCTCGCTTCAGGTCGTAATAATTTAGCGTTTTTATTTGTTTAATTTAATTTTTTACATCCACTTTGATTCAGTGTTATTTTGAGTTGCTGCTGTTCATGATTTTTATATTTTTGGTTTTTTGGCCTAGGTTGCAATAGCTTTTATAAGTATGATTTTGAAATAAATATTTTTGCTAAAAACTTGTCTGATTTTTATTTGTTTAATAGAGATCCTTATGCCGTAGAGCATGACGAACATCGGCCACCATTGCATGAAAATATGGATCATCCTTTTCCGTTAGGACATCCTGATAAAGGGATGCCTCCATTTCCCCCCTCTAATTTTCCTCATTCTCCACCTCATTATCCCCAACACGGACATCCGCGGTTTTCCCCTCCTCGTTTTCCGTACGGACACCCTAGATTTTCTCCTCCGTACTCGCGAATGCCTTACCCAATGCGACCGGGAAGTCCTCCACCCCGTCGATACAGCCCCACTTTTGATTATTTTCGTCCTCCAATGCGATCACGCTTTGACATTCCTGGACCTCCGCGTTCGCCTCCTCATCAAAGAAGATTTTCGCCCCCTCATCAAATGGCAAGATTTCCCTCCGGAATGCCTCCTCCGCCCCGTTTATATCCTGGGCCCCCCGACGAACGGTTTATGATGCGTCCCGGCATGTCTGGCGCTCGTATGATGCCCCCTGGCCCCATGATGCGGCCCGACATGCCCCCGGGTCCTCCCGTGGATATGCGAAGACCTCCGATGAGATGAAAATTCTCCCAAAATAATTTAGTTCTTGACTTCGCACCCACAGAGACTGACACCGTGGCTGAGCGAAACTTTTATTTTTCTCTTCCCTTTGGCGTCATACAGAGGATTTCATCTCTTATCGAGATGTCATAAACAATTAAACAAAAGTTGTTTAGAATGTTTGAAAGAAATTATTTAAAACTAGGCAATGCTTGCGCTCCGTGTCAATGCATCATGACTGTGCTACTTGGACCAGTTCACGTTGTTTCTCGAATTGGGTTTATTGTTTGTATCGCTTTACACGTCGCTTCGAACAATCGAGACTTTAAATGTCAACTGTTGCAAGCGCGTGTTCATGCAATAAAACACAAAGCGGCTACACTATGACACAATCGGATCTACAAAAAGAAGTAAAATAAATTTTAGGCAGAAGTCTTTGTCAATGAGAACACTAACAAACGGTGAAATGGCGAAAACCGGTTCAAAGTAATGACGAAAAAGTGGTTATTTACATTTTACAATAAAAGTAAAACAGTGAAACGTGCAGGTGCAGAATACAAAAAACAGAAAGTGCATATAATTTTAAAATTCAGTACACTCGAATGTTAAATGCATACAAAGTCAAAATACAAAAATAATTTTACCTTTGGTAAAAACAATACTTATATTTATAACCATCGAAAAAACAGTCACTCTACGCCGCTTAGCATTAGCCGGCAGCTTGGTCAAGTGGTCAAGCGCGCCGTGCTTGTGATTGACATGGTTGCCGTTTAAAACCTACTCGCGCCATTCTGTTGTGTCCTTGAAACTTTACGGTACTTTCCCCAGCTTAACGGTTATGGTAAGCAGTTCTAAATTTCAATCATATCGCTATAAAACTAAAAATATAAATTTCAACCCGACAGCAAATAAATTGGCATCTTCGGAAGCAGGTCGGGGTAATTGCTTAACAATTGCGCTATGTGTAACGCTTCCGACATTCCTGGAAGTCAGGAGGATAAATAAAAAGATAAAATAGATAATATGAAATGTATTGGTCCAATCCTCTTGAATTAAAAAATAATTAATCTTCAAAAACTAAGCTGACAGGGCCAAATGTTATTCAAAATTTGATAAATGAAAGCTCGCGTGCTCGAGGCTTGGTCGCAATTATCGCTCTGTACAATATCAATTTAAATAAAATTAAAAAAAAAAAAAACTAAAACAACTGCTACAATCTCCGTTAAAAACTGTATTTGAAGCACTGTTATGTTACAAAAGGCCAACTGGTTGTTAAAAAGAACAAAGTGATTGTTAAAAAAACACTGGAAAGGAATTAATCAAAATTCTAATAATCAATCTAAAATTTGTTAACAATCAATCATCGCATTACCGGCACTCTACTTTTTTTTACAAGGTAATCAAGTTGAACAACAAATTTGCTTTAATTTCTTTCTTTCATTGCATAGCAAATTCTTTACAATTTTTTATAAAAAAGTTTTGAGGTCAGTTCGGAAAGTCTGACTAAGGCCTACAATATAAATATATGCATTTGTTCAAACTAATTTATGTGTAGGCCAGCGTCGATACTATAAAAATAATGCCATCAATTAATCTTGCAATGAAAAAGTTACAGTATTACACAGACTTTCGATTTTTTTACTGCTTTCTCAAGCTGTTCTTGTAGCTGCTGCTGCTGCTCTTGCAGCTTTTTGTTTGCTTCCAATTGCTGCAAACAGGTATTTTTTAGCTCGTTGTAGCAAAACTGAATTTTTCCAGTATCATCATTAACTTCAAGAACTGCATTTTCATCCTTATTTTGTAGATACTCCTTCAACAATTGACGAAGTTCAGTTTCATCCAGTTCCGATAACGGTCCGGATGGTTCTAAAGATCGCGGAGAGGCAGTTGATCTTGCCATTTCTCTCCTGCAAACAGAATTTTTGACACGTTTAAAAAGTTACTTCTTATGCCGGAATAACACGAAAAGCGAAAAGTTGTTAGGCTATATATTAATGATACACAGTTTTTTTGTGAAATTTCACAAGTAAACTTATTTCTTAGTTCATCCTCTGTTTGGAAAAAGAGCCAAAAGAGTTGACATATATTTTAAATAAATTAAAGACGGCTCAGAGAAGTAAATCCATTGAGAAACAATTCTACAATAGCGCAAAGTAACTACTTTCTAATAAAAATAAAGTGAAATGCATTGCAGTGTAGTTATGCCAGTTAATGTAACAAGCATATCTCATGAAGTACAGTAACCTACGCCAATATTAAAAAATGAAAAAACACTGAAAAAAATATTTAAACTTGCAAAAACAAGTCCTCATTTAATCTTTGTAAAAAGTACCCTGGTTTGGATGAATTTGGCCATCGCACGATCGGCATCATCCTAAACAATTTTAGGTCGAAATTATTTGTTTACAGTATATGTCGCAAAATTATTGAGCCAGTCTATTGTTGACGACATTACATGGTTCCAACTATAATTAATTCAAAAATTGTTGAATCAGAAAAAGGTTTAGGTTTAAGAAAGGAAAATCATTTTTTTGATTTGATGACCTTTTTTTTAGTAGCCTGCATTATACTGGTGTAGGCAAGAAAATAAATTTTAAAATTATTGCTTGAAATCAAAGTGTAGACTGATAAAAAGGTCGTCATGTTGTTTGCTAAACGCATGACGGGTCGAGGCAAATTTATAGACTAAAATTTGACCTATGCGGTCCGCATAGACTCACCAGCTTGACACGCCTGATTTAAAGTGGCGACGTAGGACTGACTTTTACATTATTTCGACCATTTCTAAAAAAGCTTATAATATTCGTTAAATGAGCTACTTACTTCATTTCTTCAACCTCTTCTTTTAGTCGAGCTATGATTAAATCCGAATCTTCAATTTCATTAATGATCAAACGATTAGTGATAGTAGACACTTCCTGGGCAAAGCGGCAAGTGGATATAGATTCTTCCAAGTTTCTTTCTTCCACGCTGATCGTAGCAATCATGCTTGTATAGCAATTGCCGCCGAGACTGTCTTTAAGAACTAAAGTCATTGTCGAATTTCGAAACGGAACGTGAACGTGTTTTCTTTGCTGCTGAGCAGCGTTTCGTTTCGTCAGAGCAACAATCACCCGTTGGAGATGATGAAGAGATAAGTTGATGTTTCTTCCTTCGTTCATTACCTTTTCGCTTGTCTCGTGCGACTTTCCGAATCTTTCCGAGCCGGCAAGATCGACCAAGTGCAGTTTCGGCTGCAAAATGCTTGCAGTCTCGGGATGCTTAATGGTGAGGTAAATCGTAAAAATGCAATGAGATCTGGATGACGCTTCATTCAAATGCGTCTCAGCAACATGTCGATTTTCGTTTCCGTGCAACAGCAGATCAAGAGCTTCACTTGAGTCGCGGACACGATGTAGCGATAGATTTCTCAAGTGCAAGCGATGCCTTTTATCGGTCATTGCTTTGATCGGGTTCAGGTGCTTCAGATCATAAGCTCTCCGGTTTTCGGTGTACCCACTAAGCAGATCGTAGCCTTGTTCCTTGTAGATTTCATAATAGGAAACTTCTACTTTTGAATCGGCGTCGTAGCTCGATAAGGACGAAAAAATGAACAAGAGGGTTCTTGGTAAAATTCCTTCTGACTGTGGTAGGGAGGACTCGAGAGATGGAGATTCACTAACTTGGGGGCGATCAGCGGTGCTTTGGGTTTCAGGTATAGCAGAGAGGGATTCACGTCTGACCGTTTCTGACGGCTGGACTTGGTTTGGGTCAACAATTTGAGCATTTTCATTCGGTTTAACAAAATTTTGTGATTGTTCATCGTTAAGTGACGAAGAATTTCCTGTCGAGATTTGGTTTTCTCTCGGGCTGACTCGACTTAGTCTTTTTTTGAAAGCACGTTTTTGCTTCATTTTACGACGAATTTGTTTCTTTATTTGGTCCGAACTGACCTGATTTGCAGCATCTTCGCCCAATACTGTGTATGTTTTTCCGGTAGCCGTTTGTCCGTACACAAACACAGTGCCATTATAGCCTCGAAAAGCATTGTCAATCACTGGTTTGGCAACCTGTTCGTAGATTGTTGCCTGATTGGTGTCTTGATCGAACACTTGGTTGTATACGAATTTATATGCTGGAGCTTTGTTTGTTGTGTTTTTTAAATTCAAATCTTCTGGTACAAATAGCTCAATTGATCCAGATTTTTTCTCGGCGCTATCGTTGTTGACCTCGTATTCAACCAAACTCGCCACCCCAAACACTGGGCGCACGCGGCAGTACACTTTTATGCTTTCCGTTGTCATTTTAAGATTTTCTATTTTTTAGACTTTTGCGTTCTCTGTTGGATTCAGCTTTTTTTGCTGAAATCAATAAAAAATTTCTTCGGATTTTTTGCTCTAAACTTAAATTTGCCAGAAACGTACTCGGGCGAAACAGGTATTAACTATTAAACAACATTTGAAAACAAAACCTTTCATTTATTTATTTGATAAGCAGCTTATAGATGCTTAAGTATTTATTATAAAACAGTTTTATGTTAAAAAAAGGACATTAATTTAGTTTTGCAAAAAAATTTCAAACCAATTTCTGTATTAGTCTTAATTATAATCAACTATTTTTTACAAAATCATAAGTCAGTACATTTTTAAAAAGTGTTCAAAGCTTGACTTAAAAAAATAAAACAAAAATTTTCTTGATAAATTGTCAAATCACTTTTAATAGCTTATCAGTACAAAATATTTCGTCACCTCAAGCACTAGCCTACAAATTCAGAGTGGCTAGAAGTTTTCACACACAGTTTTAAACAGCAATTTTTAAAAGCATTTATCAACTGACAAGATGCTATAGTGAAATAACTAGCGAACCACATTCAACCGAGCAATATGTCTAATTTTTTGCCGACTCATTGTTCGAATGCTTATTAAAGCAACAACTTTTTCGTCGGTTCAACGTATGTACATTAAACGTGCTGAATTTGTGCCCTTAGGAATGCAATCCCGAACAATTTCGTTTAGGCGGCAATTTTGACAAACAGTCCTACAATATTATTACAGCCACTTATAAAAACCATAGCAATATTATCACAATTTATAACCACATTCATCCTCTTTATCATAATAAACAAAAAATCCAACCCTGATGTCTTCGTCCCTTTCCAAAACCGAGAGTACAAATAATTGAAAATAAAACAAATACCGTAAGCTACCTCTCTGTTTATGTTTTTCTTAACAAAAGTTTTCGGCTGAATAAAAATCTTATTCCCGTAATTTCATGGCTTTGTGTCAACAGTTTTTTTGAATGTCTTTTTCAATTATTATTAATAAAATCTTCTAGTTATTTCTCGCTTGTTCAAAGAAATGTAATGTTATGTTGAACAGAATTCAATGACCTCATGTAAAATTCAAAAGTGATTGAAACTGCTTGTCAAATGTCGATAGCAAAGTAGAGATCAGGGGTGTCCAACCTTTTTGAGCCAAGGGCCATTTTGACCCATTGAAAATATTGGTCGGCCAAACAAACAAAACACCCCACTTTTTGCCCCAAAATCATAGTGATCTCAAAAAAAAAGTCCTCGCCTGAAATCGGTCTCAGATTTCCCACTTTTTGTCCCGAAATCGTAGTGATCTTTAAAATTTGATAAAAAACATGAAAAAAGGGGTCTTTACATCAAATCTGTCTTGGACTTCTGCCAAAATTGATGGAACAGAGAGCTTCAAAAAATACTGCGCGGGCCACTAAAAACCTTTACGCGGGCCACGGGTTGGACGCCCCTGGTATAGATCGATTGCAAAGTACAGATCAAAGTAGTCTTTACATTTCAAAAACAACCAAAACAGCCACGTGTAGATTTTATAACTAGGCATACCCAGTGATGAAACTCAGGGGGATGGCGCGAACCGGTTCTTGGAATTTTAGGACGTTCAGCAAACCCGATCTTAATTTAACGTAATCTGTGTTTCCCTATATCTCTGTATAATGAGGGAACCTGTTGTTAGTAAGTTCTATACAAAAGAGAACCTGTTCTTAAAATTTTGAATCCCAACACTGGTTATACCTTAATCACAATGATTGTAAAAGGCAAACGTGGACAACTTGTCCATTTTTTGCTATTTTTGCTACTTTTTATGAGACTTTTCCAATTACTCCAGCTATTTTTTCCAAACAGAAATGTTATTCATTTATCAGAGTAATTGCTTTTTAAAAAAAATTTATAAAACGCAAAAAAGCAGCCAATTGTATTGAAAATGGTAGATAGTTTTGAATCTATGCACAGAAAAAAACTTTCAACGGAAAATCAGTTTACAATTTTTAACATTAACTTTTATAGTACCCCTATAGGCTACTATATTCTACCATTCGTATGTGCACATATTGTCATATACTGTATTTTGTAATGTCATTGTACATTGATAGTCAAACTGAAAATATAAAGCAGGGTTTATTTTTGTGAGGCTCAGCAAAGATTAAATTTTTTTAAGTGGCACTTGTGTTTAAAAGTTTTCCCAGCCATGGCTTTCACGCTCAAAGTTAATTTCATATCATCAATTAACTGTAAATCAGTAAACATCAAGTTCAATGTAATAAATGTCATTAAAGATCAACAGAGATGCTTATTTTGATTTTAATTCAAGTCTGGCAAGTAATTAAACATTTTCAAAACATCTGATTTTCGATACTATCGTCGTTGTTGTAACCATGGCGGTTTTTTGACAAGTCCGGGCTAATCTCTTAAGTAAACAGAAACTTTTTCAATAGAGCCAACTCAAGTTTAGATTTACACTTCTTATTAACAATGCCATGAAGCACAGTTAATTATGTTTGAACACCTCATTGTTATTACAAGTTAAAGGCCAAATAATTTTAACACATTGACAGTGGTTTGCATTGCTTTATTTTTTTAAAGGTTTTTAACAAATGTTCATTCATTAAAAGCACGTAAAACTATGTAAGAAACTTACAACAACATTGATCAACTGGTCAGGATTTGAAACAAAAAGTTATTATTATTTTTTAGGCTAACTCCAGAATTTTTTAAATGATGGATCCCTACCAGGGACAAAATTGAGTTCTGAACCAAGTACGAAAACATTTGAAAACTACTCGTAAATTGAGTACTTGACTTATTATGACAATGAAACAAAGTTTTGTATAAATTTATTTACACGAAGTCAGTAACTGACACAGCATGCTCTTTGAATTTTAAAAACATCAGAGTTCCACCATTTTGGCAGACAGTTTCGAGCAATAAAATGTATGGTGACATTTTACAACCAATATTTCCGAGCAAAAACTGAGTTTTTTGTAAATCGATCGATGTTTAGACCGAGTACGAATATGTTTAAATTGAAGTACATGTATGAGTACAAACCAGGGTTGCGGAGTCGGAAAATATAAAACCTGACTCCGACTCCAGATTCCAGAATTTCAAGGATGCCGACTCCGACTCTGAATCCTCAATAAGGGCAATAGCATTACGCAAAATACGATTTGCTTAAAATTAGAGTGGTCATATTTTTGAAATCATGAATCGGGACGTTTGTTAACAGAAAAAAAATTGTCTCTAATTGGAATCTGTCTAGAATTTCTTAATTTTCGTCCCTAAAAAGTAGTTTTCTTTAAAAAAAATATTGGAGATCAGGAGTCGGAGTTGGATAAAATATTCCGACTCCGACTCTTTGTACTCTTAAGACTCCAACTCCTTCTTAAAACTCCGAATTCATGGGACTCCGATTCCGCAACCATGGTTACGAACTTGTGTACAAGCAGTGATGGCCTTACAAAAAGGGAGGCCCGGTTCAAGAAAAGTAAAGAAGGCCACTATTTAGTGTTTAAAGGCAAAGCAATCTCTAAAAAAAGATGCTTGTTATAAGGGAGCCACTTTTTCGTGTAATGAAACAAAGTGATCTCTGAAAAAAAGTCTTTATTTTAGACATGCCACCGTCCTGGGACTGCTATGAAGAAATAGAGCAATATTTTTTGTAGGGGGAGGGGGACGTTTTAGGGGGGAGCCTGTACGACCGGTCTGTTCGCACCCTATTAAAGCCATCACTGTCTACGAGTACTCAAAAAGACGTATCGTTTTTATGTATTTCACCATCGCTCGTCACCCCATTCAAGCAGCACACCTCAGGCATTTAAAAATGCACAAAAACAATGTTTGTATTTACTATTTAATTTTATTTACTTATTTATAATTAAGTGGTGCAAAGCTTTTTCCCAAAATTTATAAAGCAGAACAAAAGGTTTGAAAGATTTGTCATGCTAAAGCACGTAGCCTATGCCAAAGGCCAGACACGCTATTGAAGTACGTGTTAGATAATTCATTTTTTAATATAAAAAACTTAATAGTACATAAGTTGAAAATTGTCTTTATATTATTTATTGCTATAAATAAGAGCACTAGCATAATAAAGTAAAAAAACTGTTTATGTTTTTGGTTTCTTTTTTTACTGTAGTTCTTATTTTCTTTTTTAGATATAACATTGTTTCATCCTAACCTATTTCTCTGTAAAGTTTCAGTTTTTGGCATTCTTTATAATATCAGAAACTAAGTCACTTAAAACGAGAAGCATTGGAGTTTTGCTCTCGTTAGAGCTCGTCAGTGATGCGTATCTCACTGAGATTCTTACTAATCAGATATTGTCCAACGCACAGTGGACAACACCACTACACCACACAGCCGGACGACAACTCGACTTTAAGTAACCTAGAAGTTTTCCCGGCTTTGCTGCGCTAGGAATACATAGAATTCACTATGTTGATGAAATCAAGGCCGCACCTCTTGACAGGGACTTACCCGACACGCGTACAGCATTGCGCTAACTGTTTTAGAACTTGACAAGTCAAAACTCGAATCTAATGCTTCTCGTTTTAAGTGGCTTAGTTTCTTATATATTAAGTATTCTAAGGTCAACCAGCCAACAAAAGCATTACAAAAAATTTTGTAAATAAAACAAAAAAGAGTCCTTGTTTTAATTATAAGTAGTTCAAAGGCTTTTTTGTAAAAATCAAGGCGCTGTAAAATTCAGAGATTTAAATATCTAAAGATAAAGCTGCAGCTCTTTCAGCCCTTTATGTTTACGCTTATATGTCCAAAAAAAGTTTGACTTGATTACTCATTCTTTTTTCTACTTCTTTCTCAAGAAAATGAGCAGCATACAAACTTAAACAATTGCTATTTTTGTTTGAAAGTTTTTTTGTTTTTTTTTATTTCTATATTTATCCTCCTGACTCGCAGGAAAGCGATGGAGGCGCTATACATAGGGTAAGCAATTACCCCAACCTGCTTCCGAAGATGCCAAGATATTGCTGTCCGCTGGTAATTTAGTAGAGATATTACTGTAATTTAGAACTGCTTGCCAAGACCACTAAGCAAGGGAAAGTGCCGTAAAGTGTTTTTCCCAAAGACACAACAGAATGGCGCAAGTGAGTTTTGAACTTAGAACATGTTGATTATCAGTCCGGTGCTTTAACCACTCGACCACGCTGTCGACAAAGTTGGAAAATTTATGTCTAGGTTATTGTTATTTGCCGATAGGCTAAACTAAACAAGTAACCAATTTGAATGGTTGACAACTGAAAAGCTATATGTAGAAAAAAATTGGTAAAAGTCAGTCGCGGCTAGCAAGCAAAAAACGGAGAGGTGCTGTGATTGGAGGCGCCGGAAAAATTTTTGGCGAGGGTGGGCGTAACTTTAAACAGAACACTTTGGTCATTTTCATTGTTTTGATTTCATCTCTGTATTTATCCTCCTGACTCGCAGGAAACCGTCGGAGGAGCTAGACGTAGGGCAAGCAATTACCCCAACCTGCTTTCAGAGTTGCCAAGAAATTACTGTCTGGTAAAAATTTTTCATTTATTTATTGATATTTTTTGTTTTTATATAAAGATATGAATGAAATTTGGAAATGCTTATTAAGACGATCAAATTGGGGAAAATACCGTAAAGTGTTTTCCCAAAGACAGAATGGAATAGTGCGATTAGGTTTTGAACCGAGAGTATTAAATAAAACAACGCAAGTTTTAAGCGTATTAGAGAATTTTTTAAAAACTCAGTGAAGAGCAAAAAACGAAAAAAAGGTCTTCGCTTCACTGTCGCTGTGTTTTATTTACTTGATCGGAAAATAATTTTGTTTACCCAAAAAGGTGAAACGTCCCTGTTTCAAATAAGACTTTTTCTATTTATCACCTTCCCTTTGCACTAAAAATATTTACTCCTTCAAATCCAAGTGGAGGCCTTTTTTGGTCTTCCCCAAGTTTTGTAGAGAAAGGTTTTTTTTATAAATCTTTAAAGCTGTGGTTGTTTAGAGTGCTTTTTTAACAAAAAAAGTACTTTTTTTAAAAATTTTGTCCCCTTTGCTAAACTAATGTTATATGTTAGTGGCTCTTTTGAAAAAAAGTTAAGTGACCCTTTGTCTAACTTGATCAAACTTGGATGGATTAAATTTTAATCGAGATTATACAATTGTAGATACAAATCCAACGCAATGCTTCTGTCTTGCAAATTTTAAAAGCAATTGCTCCCTCTGCCCCCACTTTTGGCAACCTGAATCTGCCATCTGTAAAGCACAATTTGTGTTAATTTGAAGTATATTAAAGTTTATTGCTAAGTAAGTTTTTTAACTAAAAAGTTTTATGCCAAAGAAAGCGAAGCGCTGAACTGGTCATGCCTATGATCAGATTGAGTGAGTTATAGTTATTGCAGCTTTATTATATATTATTTATTATTATTATATCTCTATATTTATCCTCCTGACTCACAGGAAAGCGACGGAGGCGCTATACATAGGGTAAGCAATTACCCCGACCTGCTTCCGGAGATGCCAAGATATTGCTGTCCGCTAGTAATTTAGTAGAGATATGACTTTAATTTAGAACCGCTTGCCAAGACCACCAAGCAGGGGAAAGTGTCATAAAGTATCTTTCCTAAGGACACAACAGAATGGAGCAAGTGGGTTTTGAAGTAAGCTGAAGTTTTGAAGAAGTTTTGAAGCTTAAATGTACAATCAATCTAGCAGATTAAGCTTCCATGAAATGCGCCATTTCGGTCACTCTGCGTGAAATTTTTGAGCTGAATTTCAAATTAAAAAAAGCTTCTTTAAAACAAAATCTGACTAAAAATAAAAATTTAATAAATATAATTATTTTTTAAGCGTTGCTGATAATATTTAAAACTGCTATGCAAATGATTAGGGGTGCTGCAGCTCTGCAGCTCTTACGGGCGACCCGCCACCGGTTAAAGAAACAAATTTAAAAAAATTTTATAGGCCGTTAACACCAAAAGCGCGAAATAATTTCTCTTACTCTAGAGCAGTTTTTCTGAGGATCTGAGGAGAATTTACACAACAGTAGCGAACGTTCTGGTTCAAAGCTTTAGTTGCAGCAAGTAAAAAAACTTTCAATTACAGCATTCTAAAAATACGTAATGCTTCATTATATTTTCTTCACTATATTTGCTTCCCTGTCACTTATTGAGCTTATAGCTTCGAAATTACCTTTTTCTACACTAGTTCAGTCTACTTGATTTTACAGACGTGTGAAGAGGTTTTAAAAGAAAAAAGTTTGGGTAACTTGATATTGTAACAATAGCGAAATCCACCTCCATAATAAACTCATTGTTATTGATTTTTTATTTTAAAGGTGTGTTGCGTCGTAACCAAACACTGTTGGCTTGGATCAATACATTTTTTGTAAGCTTATTGCAAAAGAAAGTAAAAGATTGTTGTGTTAAGTGAAATCTATACTATGCGCTTTTTGTAAAGTTAAAAATTTCCAAAAATATTCTTTACAAATCTGCTTAAACTATATAACAAATTTATCATAATTCATCGTCTCAAATTACGCGACGTAAAGCGCACAGCACTGGTGCAGTGATCCTTCAAGTTTTTGACAATCTGAAGAAGTGTTATTAATTATTCTCCATGGCGTTACGATAAAATAATAAAGCAAAAACATCAACAAAGCATTTAATAATCCTTATTTCTTTTGTTCTTTGTAAATTCGTCGTGTCCAATGCGGAAAATTACGTGTTTTGCTATGTTAATTTTATCGACAAGTTGGCGGTAATCAGTTCCAAGGTTGCCATATTCACTTTTTTAAAGCCAAATCTGAAAAATTTGGCCTTATTTAAGTGTTTGGCTTCCAAATTTAACGTTTGGCCTTTTGGCTTTTTTATAAAACAGAATCTCATTTTAAAAGATTAGAATTTCTGTTTAAATATTTGAAGTTTGTAAGCAAAAGTGTTAAGAATTTTCATTGTTCAATGAATTTTCAATTGTCTTCACCCTAAATTTGGGACGTATAAATAAAGATTTTGGACACTGATTGAAAGTGATGACCTTTTTTTGTCTTTACTTTAAATTTGCGACCTTAAAAGAGAAAAAAAACAATTTGGTGTTTAAAGTTGTCTCAAGGTACGTAAATTCGCATGGAACGGCATGGAGACGCGTAGATCTACCAAGTGTATTTCAAATACTGTTGGAGTCGCATAGGTACCTTTTTAAACTTCTCCCGAGATACATGGAGCCGCAGGCAGTAGCGGGAATCAAGTTTTTTGTCATCCGGTTCTGCTGCCGAAGAAAGTCAAATTCCACAGCAAACTAACTGATCAATTATAGTTATTTCCCATTAACATTTAAAAATAATAGTAGAGAAAGGATTATTGTAATCACATATATTAGCGCCTCTATATAAACCGAAAGGCAGCGTGTTCGAATATTGGCAGTGTGGTCGAGTGGTTAAGAACGCTGTGATCGATGGCAAAGGTGATCCACATAGTCGCGGTTCAAAACCTACTCGCGCCATACGGTTGTGTCCTTGACAGGGCATGCTGTGGAATGGAATGAAATAGAAATTTTCCATATTCCATACCCTTTGAAATTTTCCATTTCATTCCATACTAAAAATCTACCATTCCATATTCCATACTTTGCATTGTATTTAAAAAATCCTACCATGTAAATTTTAATAAGTGTTTTTATAAGTTTAACTCAGGCGTGAGCAAGATTTTTAGCTCTAGGGCCGCATTGAAAAGTTGATTTTGTTTGGTGGCCACCCTACAATGTTCTCTAAAAAAGTCTTCACTTTAAATTTGTCCCGATTTTCTTGATTTTTGTAACCAAAAACTAGGGATTTTGTCTCGGAATTTTTGATTTTCGTCTCTAAAAAGTAGTTATCTCAATTGGTCTACTTTAAATTTGTCCCAATTTTCTTAATTTTCGCACTCAAAAAGTAGTGAATCTGTCTCGAAATTTTTGATTTTCGTCTATGAAAAGTAGTGATATCAAAAAGGTGTTTACTTTGAATTTGTTCCAATTTTCTTATTTTTGTACCTAAAAATCAGTGATTGCTAAAAAAGGACCTGGAATTCGGTTGAAGACAAACAAAAATTAATAATTTTTTTGATAATTTGTTTGAGGCTTTCACGGGCTGCACAGAAAATTGTTAGGCAGTTTTTCCATCCTTAGTGTAACTTGTCTAAGTAATCAGTCTGTAATTTTAGTCTTTATTTTGAATATGTGCATTTAAATGTTGATAATCCGCATCAATATTTGATTAGATCTTAGAATTTTTATTTTGTAATTTGTTGTAGAGTTTTTATTCATGTTAAACCATTCTGAGACTATATGAACTTTTTAAGTATAGAGCAGTTTATAAATACATTTTATTTTTATTATTTAAATACTCTAATGGGGCAATCAAGAAGTTTATCTATCTCTGCATTTCTGGGAGACAAACCGCAAGCGAACAAGGCCTCACATTTAAACTTAAAAGCTGGCCCTATATTGAAGTTGCAAACAGTTGAACCGTTCCTAAAATATCACTAATCTGGTTGTAACTTCCATTCTTTTTTCCTCTCCTATTCATTTAAATTTACTTTTTTAACATCATTTGGTGCATCTGATCAAAGGCAGCTTTATTGACCGCACTTTGTATAAAAATAACATTAAAATAAGCAATTTTCTATACCATTCCATAATGTAACAATTCCATATTCTACACCGAAATTTGCCTTCCGTTCCATAGCATGCCCTGGTCCTTGAGAAAGACGCTTTATGGCACTTTCTTCATAATGACAGTCTTGGCAAGCAGTTCCAAATTTTAATCATATCTCTAAATAAAAAGTAAAAAAAACAAACTAAAAATTTCAACCGCACCGCAATACATGTATTTTGGGATCTCCGGAAGCAGTTCAGGGTAATTGCTTGACATTTGCTCTATTCATAGCGCCTGCGACGATTTCCTGCGAGTCATAAGGAAAAATATGGAGATGAAAATAAAAAGATGTGTCTCTATGTACCAACAAACCAATACATATGTTTGGTTATTTCATACAGATTTCACGATTGTTTATGTTCTCACAAAGTAATAAATATTTTATGTTTTTAAAATTGTTTCCATCTAAAAGCCAATGTAGTTAAAACATTTTATTTAGACGCTGACAGTTAACTTTTCTCATTGTCAAAGCAAAGTACAGTTTTTTTGAAAAAACAAAACTTAAAACTTCAAAACATTGTTTTGTCGCAAGAAGAAAAAAAATACAAATTTAATCACGTCGTTGTCGTCGTTTGGGATCATCCGGTTGTTGTTGTTTCATCAGATGATGGCAGTGATGTTCTTGAGCCAGCATCTGGTATCTTCATCCAGGATTGACAGACCACGACGTCCTTTTGATGCCCGGTATGTAGAGCATGCAGAAATGATGCGGTCTGCACTTTTTTTATGTGCATCACACTTGCAATTACAAGAGGGAGCAAGACCCCATTCATGCATACATGTAGACTACCGAAAACGCCCAACGCCAGTTTGCAAGCTCTTGGGATAAAATTATTAAGTTTGGACAGACTATTCAAGTACTCCATGTTCCATGTAAAGTCTGTTCATTAACCAACACGGATATTTAGTTCAGATGCATTATCTAGTAGTTTCCGTGCGGCAGGTACAAATGGGCGTTTGGATTGTAATCTCTCTTGCCGAGCATCCAGTGGCCTAACCAGATGATCGTGCAAGAGGTGTTCAGGGTCTAAAATGCTGCGGTTGGCCAAAATAAGAGTGGCTTCCAGGCGGCGAAGTTTTGCTGGCTGAATACCAGTAAGAATCAGCAGGTTGTCCGTTGGAATGGGACGTAGCATCCAGTGACAATGGCAAAGCACCATTACGAACACTGTCAACAATACGAGTGTGTACACTCAACTGGTGCACAATACTCCGCTGTAAAGTAGACTAGGGATAAGGCGGCTGGCTATGCGCCGTGTTTTAGCACCATCCCCCATCCCGAACCCGCAAGTTGTCTTAGTAGTGTTATGCGCGAAGATAATTTTTGCGCAAAGCCTCAAGGTGATGACGGAACGTGAGTATCCTATTAAGCTTGACACCAAGATAAGTTGGTACACGGAAAAACAGCAATAACTTGTCACTGATGCCAACTTTCAGCTCACGTTTAGCTTCACGATTGTTTAGATCAGTGATTCTCAACCTTTTCGCTATCGCGTACCACCTGGCGATTTTTCTTACACCTGCGTACCACTGAGTTTAGTAAGAAATGTATTTATTGAAATTGACTTAAAAATGACAGTATTATTTAATATGACGTTTGCTTCTGTTTTTCTTGCACAAGCTGATTTATGCGGGGAGCCAACGTGCTTACTGCACATCGGAAGTCGTGAGAGGTCGAAGAAAGGCGATTTCTGCTTTTACTTTTAATACTCATCATGGTAGAGAAGCCCTACTCACATTCCCATGTACTGGGGAATACTAGCAACTAAAGAATAGCTTTTTGAGCCAGAGTAGGGTACATAGAGGACATCGTTAGCCAGAAATTTATAGTACAACATTCTTTATGCTTTATTTTAGCTGCCTCGTCAGACTGGATGTCAATGATTTTCTCTTGTTTTCCTGTTCCAACAGATAGAACGGATGGATCCACAAAGAACGGATTTGAAACATACGGACTAATATCTATGTTCGGAAAATAATGCATCAACTCCGTTTTTAGCAGTTTTAGAATGCAGCAAATTTCTTGAAATAACTTTTCGCTGTGTTGATATTGAAGCGAAGAAAGATCTTTGAACATGTGATACTGCTTGGCCTCAATGTTTGTTGTCCACAAGTCTAGCTTCCGTACATACGCTTACAATTTTGGGACAAAATCTGCAATGGTGCTGTTTGGACCTTGAAAAAAATGTTCATGTGGTTGAGAGTGTCAAAAATATCCGATAGGTAAGCCAGCCTCGAGCGAAACTCCGTATTCGCCAAATCGTTTTTAAAATTATGATTTCTTTGATGATAAAATTCGAGTAACTCATTTCTCAGTTCAAAAACCCTTCTTGTCATATTTCCGCGTGACAGCCAGCGCACCTCTGTATAAAAAAGTAGACATTTGTGATCAGAACCAAGATCAGCACAAAGGTTTGCGAAAAGTCTTGTATTCAACGCTGACGTTTTCACAAAATTAACGATCTTGACGATTTGCTGAAAGCATGATAGTAGTTCAGGAGGTAACACCTTGGCACAAAGTGCGAATCTGCGAATGAAACAGTGAGTAAAAATGATCTCGGGTGAAACAGCTTTTACGTAAGACTGAAATCCTGATTTTCTCCCAAGCATAGCTGCAGCACTATCGGTTGTACAGCCAACCAATTTTGACCATTCTAAATCATTTTTCTTGAAGAATTCATCCACGATGTTAAAAATATCTTTGCCTTTTGTTGTACCAGACACCTCCTTACTCATAAGCAGTTCAGTTTTAACTATGTCATTTTCTGTGAACCTGACATAGACAAGCAGTTGACCGCAGTGGTGACATCGGTCCACTCATCGAGTTGCATGGCGAACCCATATTTTGAAGCTCTTACCGCGGTAGTCACTTGATCAGAAATGTCGTCGGACATGTCATGGATCCGACGTCTCACCGTATCATTAAAAAGCGACACAAAATTCAACTTTTCAGCCTCCTTTTCTCCAATAAAGTTCCGAATAAGTATTTTTGCTGCTGGTAGAACAAGATTTTCGGCAATAGTGTGAGCTTTCATATTTTTGGCAATTAGTGAAGATTAGGTTTCATTGCTGAATTAGACAGAGTTTTCATGCAGATCACACACTGAGGAAGGCATTCTCCTCTGTGTTGTGCAGAAACAAAACCATATTTTATGTATTCCGTATTATACTTTCTCTTCGACATGTTTACACAGCTAAAATTTATAAATATTTATAAAAAATGCTTTTTGGAAAATAGTAGAATACATTTTAAAAATTACAATTTAGGTAGAGAAGTAACTTTTTTATCCATATTATAATTAAGCTTAGCAGCACAACTGCATTTATTTAGCAAAAATTTTTTATTAACAAAAAAATCATTAAAGTGAACGTTTTCGGCTAACGTAAGCCCTCATCAGACGAAATATATACCAAGCAATAACTAACTTTTCAATATTACAGGGCTACGCTAGGCTAACAAATTTTTCAACATTAAAATAGAATACATGCCCTGATTATGACGTAATAAGTTAATGGGAATAATTACACTCTGATTTTAAAATTAAATTTTTAAATATATCAATTTTAAAATTAAGTTTTTGTTAAATGAATGCAGTTGCGCAGCTAGGCTTAATTATAATTTTAAAAAAATTAAGAGTTGAACAAATGTCTCGCGTACCACCAAAAATAGCTTCGCGTACCACAGGTTGAGAACCACTGGTTTAGATGGAAGACTGGTATGACTTTCTTCGTTTCGCTGAGCTTCACGCTCCAAATTTGGAGATACTTCAACAAGGTAGACATGTCTCAACTCAGGACTCCCTCCAATTCCTTTCAGCCTCCAGCAGGATGTAGCAATGCTAAATCATCTGCATATGCATATTTTTGGAGGTCACGGTTATAAGGTCATAAATGTAGATGTTAAAATGGAATTAAGAGGCCAAGACAGATCCCTGGGAAACACCATTTTTAAGGCGTTGTAACCTGCTTTGCTTATTGTCACCGGTGGTGAAGGTGAAATTTCTGTTATGGAAAAACTTTATAATTATACAAACCAAGTGTTTGTCCCGCCACCAAGCAAGCGAAACTTGGGAAAATTTTGTTTTGCGACTGCACCGTTTGGCTGCATCGTCGAGTAAATAATTGTGGTTGTTGGCTTGTGGAAGCCTGTGATAATTTAATATATCGAAATTTTAATTTTAATACATATAGTATAAAACCATAAGACTTGTGTAAAAGCCAGCGGTGTGATTGGGGAAATCTCGGATAGCTTACCTATAGTTCAAGAATTAGAAGAGAAGAAGAGAGGGATTTGCTGTGCGGTCTACTGCAAGCTTTTTAAAATTAACATTAATGTTACTGCGTAACAAATCAGCCTATGCAACGATGACAATTTGATTTTTTTGAAAACTTGCATGAACATTTTTCAATAATTTTAAAAACTTAATTTTGGGTTCTGACGATGAAAAAGGAATGCACATGTCTGCCACTGCAGCACTTTTTGGCTGTAGTCACGTTGTATGCATGAAGCACATTTGATATTTATGAAAACATACAACATCGTCTGCAGGAAATTGGAGTTCCTAAAATAATACGTCAAGATGTAAAAATTTTAATTTATTTTATTTCGTTTTATCTCTATATTTATCCTTCTGATAGCAGGAAAGCGTCGGAGGCGCTACACTTAGGACAAGCAATTATCCCGACTTTTTTCCAGAGATGCCAAGATATTGCTGTCCCGTTGAAATTTTTATTTTGGGTTTTTATAAAGGTATGATTGAAAAAAATTTATAACTGCTTGCCAAGACCACCAAACAGGAATAAGTTTCGTAAAGTGTCTTTCCCAAAAACACAACAAAATAGCGCGAGTAGATTTTGAACCGAGACCGTGTCGATCACCCAAAATTAAAAACCCCGTATGGAAACAAAATAAAAAAAAAGTTTTGTCTGGACAAAAAACAGCGCCGAATCACTCAATCACGTTATTAAGACTACTCTTGACTGGAAACAAAAGTATTCCAAACCTTATTTCTGATATAGTGAGCAGTCATTTAAAACAATGATGTCAAAAAAAGCCTTTTTTTTTGAAAACAAGCCATTGTCTGTCGTATATAAATCGTTTATATTATCCGTTGATGCTGGTCCAAGAAAACAAATACTGAAAAAATGAATGTTTCAATAAATTTTTTGATCTCTAAATTATGAGACTTAATGCGGTACATCCCCGAAAAAATTCTGGAAAAAGCAATCGAACAAAGGCAGCGGAAGCAAATTACCCTCCGAACAATGAACAAACTTACAAAATAAAGAATAATATGTATTTTAAATAGGCCTACTTTTTAAATGAAATCTTAGTAAAAAAGTTTTTGTTGTGAAAAATTGCCGCTTTATAGTTATACGAGCAGACCAACTATCCGTAAGATTCTATTTGATTAAGTGACAGGTCGGGCTATAAATGCGCACTTAACCAGCCTACAAGCTCACCCAAGTAACACCAGCCATCTGATCCACCAGGGAAAGTATAATTCGAATAATAAAACGAAAGGCAGTACACACCAGAATTAGACTATCAATAAACAAATTACTACAGATTACATAAGGCTACTTAAGATGACGGTTTAATTGAAAAGTTGACCATAAATCTATAAAATAGAAAACAAGAGTTAAACGATAAATTACCTTTGAGTACCAATTCCCGAAAGCTCCTGCCACGCGCTTGACTGCGACAAAATTAAAAAACCAGTCATAGTCGCTGGTTGAAGTTAAGTGCACAACCCGGATGTAAAAAATTTTAACAAACAAAAAAGGGACAACAAAATTAAGTGTAGATTAACTGTAACAATAGTTTTAATTAGCTTAGATAAAACAATGTTTTTTAACCTTTTGTGGCTTTTTGCAGTTTGTGACCCGTTTTACGATATTCATGTAGCTTGCAACTCTTTTGCTCTCTGTTACTGTAAATACAGATTTGAAAGGTAATGTATAAATTATCGCTGTAAACCCTATAAAAATAATTCACTGGGGTAGACATCCGCAGTTTGAGAAACGCTGAGATAAAATATGTCTTCAGTAGCCTAACAAGATTATTGTTGTTATTATTATTATTCCTGTTTACGTATTCTCCTGCTTTTGACGAAGGATGGCGTCAAGTGATCACCCAGAACCGCTTCCGGAGATGCCAAGATTAAGGTTTTGATTTCTTTTTTTAGTTTTTGTCTAGAAATTGTACCACATATTGGTAATTTTGGTTTGGTAACACGCATCACATGATGTGTATTTCTAAGTAACTCTTTGTTTGTATTTGATGATGTGTAATAGAGAAAGACAAACATAAAACTGAAATGTGCTTTATAAAAGAGAAACATCAGAATATTTCATGGCGTCGTCAGCAGGATTCGAACTTGCGCGGGCATAGCCCAATAGATTTCCAATCTGTTGCCTTTACGATTTGCAATCTTGTCAAGGCTTGGCTAATCAACTGGCTCCTGTTAACCAAGATTTACCCACTGCTTTGCAACTTTTGAGACCCTTGCTGCCAAAAAATGTTCAACTATTTTGCTTGAATGATAAACAAATATCAGCTTTTGAAAATAGTGAAATTTTAACCACTAATAATGTGATTGCATATTATCGACCTGGAGCGACATTGCAATTGCTTACTGATGCTATTAAAAACATGGTCTTGGTTTTTACCTAAAGCAGCAACAGACCGACAACGATTGGAAAACGATCCAAGCAGGTTCAAGAGCCCTTACACCAGCTGAAAAACGATGTGCTTCTATAGGACTTAAATTACAAGCAATTATTTATGCCACGAAAAAATACCACAATTTCTTAGCCGGGACTAAATTTGATTTAATCACTGATCATTGTCTCCTTGCAAGTAGCTTATTTGTAATAAGCAAAGACTGGATAACATCAGCAACCCCAGAATTTTACAAAGCCTTTTAAAATTGATGGACCATAACTTTACAGTAAATTACATTCCAAGTTTTCAAAATAAAGTTGCGGATTCATTTTCTCGCAACTCTTTTGATAAGTCTGATGAAACTGATCAATAGCGGAAGACTGACAAGCATTCTTTCTTCGAATTCGCCGTTTATCCCAAGCTGAAATGGCGGATTGTCCGTTTCCATTAGAACAGCTAAAAAAGATTGCTGACAAGGACGTTGAGTATCAACTTTTAAAAGCTCAAATGAACCAAAGTTTTCCCGAAAACAAACGCAACCTCTCCGAGTTATTGCATTTTTATTGCAACGTTCGCAAAGAATAATTAGTAAGTGATGACGGCTTTGTTCTTAAAGGAACAGGCTTACTGTAGGCTCCAAATACCCACGAGGGGGGGGACGAATGGCCAACTACCGCTGCCCTAAAACCTAAAATACCCTCAATAATTTCAAATGCACAAAACAAGTACGCCAGCGAGAGTAAATGACTAAACAATTTTATCTAATGACCAGAAGTGCGAAGCGCTACGTAGCCTGCTCCGGCACACCAACACCAAGCAAAACGAAAACACACGCTAATGCAATGTTTGCGATTTAAAAAATTTTTATAGCTTACCTAAAGCAATATACTATATAGGGGAAGACGGGGCAAAACGGGCTGCTTAATTTCAGATTGTAATATTTCATGCCATGAATCAAATATGTATGAAAAAAAAGAGGAAATAATAACATAGCCAATACTTAACAAATATTACTCTGTCTTAATTTTGAAAAAAAATTCATGAGTAAGAAAAATTAAAAAAAATAAATTCTTACTTCTGGTCTGTTTTACCCCGTGCTTGGGGCAAAAAGGGCATGGTGGCCCGTTTTACCTCAGTTCTTTATTTTTGTGGTGTGATAAAAGTGATTGCTAATTTTACAATAAATAGTTCATAACATCAAGTTTAATGATGTTTTTTAATGAAATGAAAGCAGCAAAAAGGTTAATTTTGCATCACAGTCATGAACAAAAGTTTCATTATAAATAGAAATACAGTTTGCAGGCGAAAAGAAGTCATGTTTATCAACTTACACTTTGTTTAAAGACAGAGAAACACAACATCAAAGCAAGACTATTTGGCTTTTCATTCAGCTCAAGATAATTTGGCATATTATGAAGAATATCATATTGTTATGATATTCTCCATAATATACCAAATTATAAGCCATGATATCATAACAACTCAAGCTAACTTGTCATAAGTTTATCTACTCCATCAGCAATCAATGTAAAAACAATACAAATTGAGCTACTAACTAAAAGTGATGGGGTTGAAATTTTAAATAAACACTACATACTAAGTGTTACGGCTAATTCGCTTATTTGGTGGTCCCTTTTTTAATTCCAATAGAATTATTACATCCGGGTTACGTACCTAATTCAATCAGCGTTCGTGACTGGTTGCTGCATTTTGGGAGTAGTCATGCTTGTGACAGGATCACCTGGTAATCTAAGGTAATCGATAATTTAACTTTTGCTTTGTATTTGAATAGATCGGTCAACCTTTTTATTAAATCGCTACTTTAGTAGCCTTTGGTAACTTGGAATAATTTGTGTACTGTATATCCTTTTGTGTCAAATTATACTTTCTCCCTGATGGATCAGGTGGCTGGTGTGTCTAGGGAGAGCTAGTAGGCTACTTTAGTGCGCATTTTCTGCCCGACCTATCACTTATTCTCATAGAATCCTACGGGCAGTTGACTTGCTCGTATACTAAGATACAGCAACAAAAAATAAGCCACATAAGAAACACCATCTAAATAATGAAATAACAGTGTCATACATTACAAGAAGCTTATGTGAGGCAAAAACTTTGTTATTTCAAGACAAACAAAAGTCACAAACAAACTGCCCTTTTTTGTTTTTAGGACACCACTTTTTACATTTTAAACATTGGATCCAATCTTCTTCTGGAGGATCTTTGTATGGTTTAGAATACAAAATACAATGAGCTTGATTTTTTTGGGTGCTTGTTTGTGATATTTTAACATTTGTTTGGTTTGACTGGTAATTGGTTTGTACTTGTTGATAGGTTTGTGGTTCACAAAGGCTTTTTTAAATGAAGAGCTTGTAATAATTTGGGATTGTTGCGATTTTCTTTTCCTTGTGACTAATTGCACATTAGGAAATGAAAAAATTTGTAAAAATGTGAGAGTTGACTTGACTTGAGTGACTACTTCAGAATCAAGTTATTCATGTTGGAGATCAAAAGTACTTAAGTGAGTGCTGGTTGATGGTGTCTTATTTGGTGTGTGATTTGTGTTTGTTACTTGAAAAATAGCTCCTGGTGTGATGATGTTGTTTGCTGATGCATTTGATGTAACACTTTCAGATATCTTTATATTTTCCTTCAGGTTTACTAATGCTTCTCAATTCAAAGGCATATTCATTGAAGATGCATCTTTAGTACCAATTTTCGTTAGTAAAGCTGGTGCAAAGTCACTTTCAGAAAAAACATCAGAATTGAATGGCACAATTCCACAAAACTGAAGCCACTCACAGCATTTCTTAATATTGCTGCCTTTTCATATGCTGCATTTAAAAGTTGGGCTACATTATATGATTTTGATCAATTCGATTTATGTTGATAATTTCCCACAATATTTAGCTACAGTTAAATTATCAGCATGAAATAAAAAAACATTACAAAACTTGTAAAAAAACATGTTGACTAGCAATCTAACAATTTGGTGTGCTTTCCTATCTAACTTGTATCAAACTAGTTGCTGTGGAATTGATTGCCATCCCTACTCTAAATCAGAGTTTTTCAATCTATGGGTCGCGACCCCAAATGGGGTCGCCTAAAATAATTTTGGGGTCGCGAAAGAAATTGGCATTTTGAGAGGACACCTGAAGTTGGCGACGAAAATAGATAAAGCGCAGTTCGATTCTGAATGAAGACTTTTTTTTTAGAGATCACCATGATTTTGTGAGAAAAATACGAAAAAAGGAGATCGATCCGAAGTGAAGATCTTTTTTTTTTTATTTAGAGAACACCCTGATTTTGGGAAGAAAAATAGGGAAAACTGCATGAGAGCAAATGGAAGTGAAGTCCTTTTTTTTTATTTAGAGAACACCCTGATTTTGAAAGAAAATATGCAAGCCCAGATCAGACCTCTTTTTTTCTCAGGTAACATAAATTTTTTGCAAATTCTTGCCTCGGGCCCCTAAATTGGAATATCCACCACTGATGCTGTACATGATTTTTCCTGCACACGCGTGGTTTCCACAGGAAAAATTAACGTAAAATTAGCCTACACATATAGGGGTTGCACAAAAATTTATTTTTTAAAATGGGGTCGTAGAACAAAAAAGTTTGAGAAGCCCTGCTCTAAATCCAGCCAAAGCCGAATAACCACAGTACTAAATTTTAATTTACTGTATTGCAATTCGATCATTTTCTTCAAAATTAACTTGCTTGGTTAAGGCTTAATACCTACATTTTTGTAGTTAAGGCTAAATTCCTAATTTGGCTAGTAAGCATTGGGGCAGATTGTAAATCCAAATAATATAGATAAAAGTAGTTTTTTTTTAGTTTTGATGCTATAATATGTTCTATAGCATACTGGCCGTTTTGCCCCAACACCAATGGTTTATTTTGCCCCAAAGTAGTACCTTCATAAATAATTATTTTAATAAAATAGAGGTAAACACACAAATTTGCTTGTTAGTATTTTGTAAATGTTTATATTTGTAAATTGCATAAAAAAAATTAAATTTAATTTTAACAAGCTATTCACAAAAAAAGGTGTTAAGAATCTAAATTTATTTTTATAAGCTTTTAGGGTAAAACACTAGCAGCAAGATAACTGCTAAGCAAAGGCATCAAGGTTGCTAATTTTTTTAGCATTATTATTTTAGGGGTTAAAGAATTAGGAGAAGCTAAAACTATATCCAGAGATTGCTTAGATTTGTCAGAACCCTTGGAGGTCCGTTTTGCCTCAACGTCCGTCTTACCTTGTCTTCCTATTCATAAACCCAATAAGATGTGACTTACCAAATTATTCAAGGCAGCAGGATTCTTTACTAAGCGAGCGAGCGAACCAAAACTTCCGTGCGTAATCGAACTTGTATTTTTACCGAATGAAAACAATTACTTGCATGAGAAAAACGTGGTCTTGATTAGAGTAACGTGTACCCTTAAGCCAGGGATGGTTCAGCCAGTGAAACGTAAACTAGATTACGAAACTAGGTCATATAAAAAAGGAATTTGATTTGGTCGCAACACTTACTTATTCCTCATGAATTATAAAAAATCATATCATCAGATTTGATAGACCGAGTAACATCAAAGAGCCTTTACAGCATTTGCCAATTGCTGATCATCTTTTTCAAATTAATTCAGCTAATTAGTTCGGCCTAAACGGCAATAAATTTTAGTAATAGCAAATAGGTGTTCAGGATACTTTGACGTAAAAGGTCCAATTAAAACCTTGATGCAGCCACAGTAATTAGAAGTTTGCGCGAATGGTTTATAAGCACTACAGCTTGTGAATTATTTTGGAGCGATGTGACCCTTTTTTGGCTCATCAAATGTTAATGGTTTTTTAAAAAGATGAAGCGTTGAGCGGCGCCATTTTCCCCATGGTGTCGTCAAGGCAACTTTGTGGTTAAACCAGGTGTTAAATGGGCAAAAAGTCTTTTTCAAAAGTGTTGGCGTGGAAGAGGACAGCCCTTGAAAACGGATAAAGAATGGATTAAAAGAATTCTCCAGTGGAAAAACACACTGAACAAATCTAAAGGTCTATCTCCAGCCATTATGTTTGTTAAAATCATAAGAATAGAACTCGCACTGAAATTGAAAAAGTTAATTAACTGCATAGAAATCTTTTTTGAAACCTGTTAATTAATTCTATTGTTTGCGTTCACTGCTTTATAGGTAGATCACGTGTAGCGATCTTAATGAAATCTGATTGGCTCACTTACACGTGGCGAGCACACTATAAATTGAGATGTTGGTAAATTTAATTCCTCTTTCAGTCGTTGGTAATCAAGTGGTTCGGTGGTTTAGTTTGTAGAGTGAGTTTGTAGATCGCAAGCGAAACTTGGGTAACTTTCGTTTTGCGATTGCATCGTTGGCTGCATCGTTGGCTGCATCGTTGGGAGCACGTTGGCTGCACGTTGGTTGTATAGTTAACTGCATCGTTTAAGCAGTATTGTCGAGAAAATAATTGTGGTTGTTGGATTGTGGAAGCCTGTTATACCTTCATATCGAAATCTCAACTTTAATAAATATTATAAAGCTATAAGATGTGTGGGAAAGCCAGCGGTGTGATTGGGGAAGGCTCGGATAGCTTCCCTATAGTTTGAAGAATTTGGAGCTAAAGAAGAGAGAGATTCGCTGTGAGGTCTACAGTAAACTTTGAAATTAACAATGTTGTATGGTCATCCCGTACAGCACTTTTACTAAGACCGTCACTTACAATTAGTTTCCAATTTCTTCATTTTCGTCCCAAATGGCAGGTGATTACAAAATAATCTTTGCTTAAAATTAGTAATATCCAATTTCTTCATTTTTGTCCCC
Source organism: Diplosoma virens (assembly GCA_963680785.1). Classification (NCBI taxonomy): domain Eukaryota; kingdom Metazoa; phylum Chordata; class Ascidiacea; order Aplousobranchia; family Didemnidae; genus Diplosoma; species Diplosoma virens. The sequence goes on from OY796896.1 coordinate 12,158,365, forward strand.
CCAAAAAGGTCTTCATCTGCAATCCCAAACCTTTGTTTAATTCGTAGGTCGCGATCGACCAACATATTAAGCACCCCTGCTTTAAATCATTACACTCTACTCAAATGCAATAAACAGGGATTTCCTGAAAAGTTTGTCCGGGATCCCGGGAATTTAAAACTTAAAAATTGTTCGGGATCCTGAGACATAAACCCTAATCTCTACATGGGCGCACAATCTTTTTGTTATTGCCGGCCGCATTACAGAGTAGTACTTGCAGCCGCCATTGAGTAAATGGAAATTCTATAAAATTGCCTATAATAAAATAAAAAGTTTCATATAGATCCCGTTAACACCAACCGAAGAAAAAGGAATGAAAATTAAGGCATGTTGCAATTTTTTTGATGAATTTATTCAACACAATTTGCAAAAAATTCGATCAATGGCTCTTTTAATCTTTGCATAATCGCGAAAAACATGCAAAACTAGCCATCTTTACCGTAATATCACAATAAGCTAATAATAAATTTCTATAGTGGCGTAAACATCGACAATTTGTAGGCTACAAAAAGTGAATCAAAGAAACATTGCAATAATATAATGTTATTTGTTGCAAAAAAGAAAAAAATGTATTTAGATAAAATTTGCCGTAAATTAAGTGCCTGACCTACAGTATGTGCACGGCTGCAAAAATTACCCTGCCAGGGCCAAAGCCGTACCTGCCAGGGGCAGGGTGCAATTGCTCCCCAAGTTTCCGAAATTTGGGAAAAATCATAATTTTTCGGGCAGTGATAAGAAAATATTTGGCCAAAACCAGAATTTTTTGGGCAGTAATATGAAAAATTTGGGCAAAATTATCAGAAATTTTAAGGCAGCGACAACGATCATATAGCATATTTCGGTGAAGATCTTTTTTTTTTTTTTAGAAAACATCATGATTTTAGGACGAAAATCAAAAAATCTGAGACTGATTCAAAGCGAAGATCTTTTTTTTTGGTCTTCAACCCAAAATCTCAGACAATTTTTTTGTCCTATCCATAAAGTACTAAAAAATTATAATTCAGGCAAATGTCACAAAATTTGGGCAAAACTTCATCGCCCACCCAAATTTCTTTTGGCTGGTACGCCTATGCTAAGGCTGCAAGTCGTGCACCGTTACTGGAGTCTAGACCAGTGGTTCCTAACCGCTGCTTGACGTAATTTTTTTGCCGGTCCGTAAAGTATTTTCTTTCCTGCCTAGATAATTTTAATACGGGATCGTAAGCATTGCAAAGTTGTAGCTTTTGGTAAAACTCATTTTACGCTTGATTGATTCACAATAGTAAACTGAGGTATCTCGGCTTCGGCTTTCTTGATCAAGCCAAATTGTTTGATAATAAAGGTAGCCATCCGATGACCTAAGTTTTGATCCGTTACGATAGTTTTATCATAAACTGGGACTAGTTTTCAAAAAGTTTAATACAAATCATTCTTCACTTTTGAGGTGGTGCTACAGATAGTTTTGTTAAACCATTCCTGGTTAAACTGCAGAAAGATTTTATGTAATTAATGAAAAACAAGGTATTATGGTGTATTTTAACAATGAGGATAAAAAGCAGTAATGGGATTCAGGGGTTTGTACGGATTCGCGCGAACCGGTCCTTAGAATTTCGGCACATTCAGCGAAACCGCTCTTAATGTAACATAAACTCTATATCTCTGCATAATCAGGGAACCTGTCATTAGTAAATTTTATAAAAAAAGAAGCTGTTCTTAAAATTTGAATCCCAACACTGGATATGTTCTGAAACAGGTAATTCTCAAAATGGAAATGAAGCAAGTATCAGTAGATCTCCCTGTAAGTGTTGAGCAAACTACAAAAACCTTCCAAACTTGCTCGTCACTTTTACTCAAATATCAAAAAGATTTCAAATATTTGTCGGCAGCGTGGTCAAGTGGTTAGAACGCCGGGAATGTAATCGACATGGTATCGATTCAAAACCTACTCGCGCCATTTTATTGTGTCCTTGGGAAAGACACTTTACGGCACATTCCCCTGCTTGGTGGTCTTAATAATAATAATAATAATAATAATACATTTCTTATATTCCGCTTAACATTAACAGTAATTATGCAAGCTGGGGCAGTAATCACCGTAACTGTTTTCTCAAAGCCGATTGAAATTTAAGCTGCAATTTATAATTGAGTAAATTGAGTACAGATAAATACAAAAAATTGAGTAACAGATAGGTAATAATAAAATGAAAAATAGCACAACTAATCTGGGTTCATAAAACAAAATCAAACTGGTTGAAAGGGAAATAAAGTTTAACAAGCGAAGAAGTAATAACTTAAACAGACAGATTCATCATTTACAATATATGCTTCTCTAAAATAATATGTTTTGAGATTTTTTTTAAACACAGAATAAGCAGAAATACAAATAATTTTATATGGCAATGAATTCCAAGCTTGAGTTAATTTACTAAGATTATTATTAAACTGATTGTGAACAGAGTTTATAGACTAATATTAACATATCTCTTCCGCAACCAATTCTAAGGTTTTGAGCAGTTGTAGGTTGATAGAAGTTGAAAGAAGTTAAAAGATATAGGAGCTATATTATTGACAATTTTATAACCTATAATGGAAAGTTTGAACAGTATATAATATTTAATGGGTAAAAAATGCAATTTAAATAAGGTTTTACATGTTCATTCCAGTTTAAGTTATAAAAAACAATTCTAAATTTCAGTCATATTTCTATTAAATTTCAAGCAAACAGCAATATTGTTGCATCTCTGGAAGCTGGTCAGGGTAATTGCTTGCATGTATTAGCACCTCCATTGCTTTACTGCAAATCAGGAGGATAAATATAAAGATAAAATAAAATAGATAATCAATTTTATTTACTATATGTTCTTTTGTTACCAGTCTATAAACATTAAAAAAAATTTTACCGGTCTGCTGGTGTAGAAAGGTTGGGAACCACTGGTCTAGACTTAAGAGAACTACTAGACTTTTTCATGTTTCAATTATTTAAAAAATTTGTAATTCTCTTCTTTGAAAAATTTGTTGGTGAGGATAAACACTTATTTATTGTTTTAATTGTTAAATTTGGCCAATGACAAAAATTTTACTTAGTAGTACCATTCTCTGGTATCTATTAAAATCTACTCATAAAATTTGAAACCAAAAAGTTTTATATATCACTAATTGTTTTTCCACAAGCAGCTAGTTTGGTGGTTATTTTCTTATTCAAATAGAATAGAGCAGCTCGTCAAACTATAAGTACCATTACATTTTATGCTTTAAATATATAGAAGTGGCTAAGTAAGTTTAATTCATAATTTTTGTTTATAGATTTTTTGTAGTTATTTAATTTATGCTTCAATGTTGTGAACTCAAATTATAGCAGTGGAATAAATAAATCATTAAATACAACAAATGCATTATTTTTTAAATTCGGTATGTTGTAATACCATTGGTGTAAACTAATCTAGTTTGCTTTCGAATGACTTCTCCATCAGGTATATCGTTCAACACAACACAACTATATCTCTCAACTCAAAAAAGTGAATCTGAATGTTTCAAGAAAACAAGTTTATGTCATTCTTTCAATAAGTCATCGGTTTTATGTTTTGGTGCAACTCTCCCATATGAAAGCACATCTTTTGACTTAGTCAGTGATGCTTCTAATTTTAATGAAGCAAGAGAAAAATTACTTTTGTGGTCAGGTTAGTCCTAGATTGACAAATCTTTTATTGTAGCTTAACTGCAATTAAAAAAAAATTATATTAACATGCTAAAAATATTAAAGCAGTATGCTTAAATTAAACAAAACTTGGATGTTTTTTTAGGTTTAAAAGTTTGTTTTAATGTTCAACTGTTAGAAATAATTAAATGATGATACAAAAGTTAGTAATAGCCAATAGTGCTATCATCAAGCTTTTGATTAATAGGCTACTCATTTAAAAGTACTATGAGTAAAAAAATCAAACATAAAAATTTGGTGCAGCTTATAACAACAATTTATTTACAACAAAATAAAAATATGCTTTTTAATTTTTAAGTAATCAAGAAATTGAACTCATGTAATGTGTTTTATAAAACATTTTTTGCAGGTTTAAAAGCAGTTCCACGATGTTGGGATGTAATTCAACCTTTACTTTGCTCAGTTTATTATCCACCTTGCCAAGACAACCAAATTAATTTGCCTGATAGGTTAGTTCTGGAATGTAGTAATAGCTTTCATTATATTAGGGAGAGAGCTTATTGTTGGTTTGCGGAAATTTTATGCCAATTTAATAAAAAACTAAAAATTTTTATTGGTGTTTATCTTGAGTTCAAGCAGTCAAATTAAAAGTAACACAATTTTTCTAACTATATGGAGAAAAAAATTGTTGCATTTGAAGATGTGGTTTGATAAAGGGCGATAATAAAACATCAAAATATGAATTAAGGTGTGTAATAGTAATAAATCTTGATGCAAAACAACATTAAGTGTCTGTTGTAATATTGTGTTTTGCCTTTTGTTTTTATTACAAGGTCTTTGTTCATAGGTCTAATGCCAAATATTTGAACTAACTATAGTTTGTATTATATTTTTATTTGATGTTATCATTACTGTTAACCATGTAGTTTTTTTAAATATTGAGACATATGAAGTCCTATCTAAAAAGCATATAAATTTATTAATATTTAAAACTGTGCAAAACATTTATCAAAATATATTTGATAGTATTTTTTTATAAATCTTTTGTCCTACTAGCATGTATACTTTGTTTGATCTATAGTTCATACTGTAGATCTTAAAAGCACTGGGCACTGGTTTTTGACCTGGGGATTGCAACCCTTAAATGGGTCATTTGTTTTTTTCTGAGGACACAAAAGCTTTTGATAGACAATGTAAAAATTAAATATTGAAGCTATTCTTAATTGTGGTTTTAAAAAGTTACTGAAAATTATTTTATTGATATTTGTTTCATGTCCATTATAATAGTAGGTCTAACAAACAAAAATTCTGTTATACTGGACCTTTTTCTTTTGCTAAACATCAGACGCAAGAAATAAAAGAGTGACCCAGGTCAAAAAAGCCTTGGCTCCAAAGAAGGGAGTACATATCAAATTCTATATGATGTACCATATCAGGGTAAAAATGGAGAAGTTGGCATAAAAATTTTCTGTCGCAAAGAAATGGATGATAAGATTACATCATATAGCAGTGATACAGACAAACTACAGTCTGCCAGAAATTTCATCTGGCCTGCCAAGCATTTAATATGAATGGTGTAAAATGGTAAAATTATGACTTTTTTGGTTTTCACCTCCTTAAATGGTAAAATCATAGACATACCAGCTGAAAAAATGTTGATGGCAATACAGTTTTGCCCAAATTTTATGATGTTTGCCCAAATCATTATCTTTTTGTACTTTACAAAAATGAAAAGAAATTTTGTTTTAAATTTAGAATAAAGACCAAAAAAAGTTTTTACTTTGAATCTGTCTTGGATTTCTTGCTTCTCAATTTTTGTCCAAAAAAGTAGTAATCTGTAAAAAAAAAGAAAAGGTCTCCACCTCAAACAGCTATGGGTGAAACAAATCAATCAAAACAAAGTGAAGACCTTTTCTATCATCATCTCTAAGAATGGTGCTACAAACCAAAGTGAAGATTTTTTTGGTCTTGATGCAATTTGAGGCATGGGTTTATGTTGCAAAATTAGTGTGGCCTGCAATCAAAATCAATTTCTGAGTCCAGCCCTCAAGCTAGAAAGTTTGGCAACCCCTGGTATAGCATCATATATTATAAAAATAGCTTATTATTTTATCTTTATTTCTTGTGCATGTTTGCTTAATAACTAAGTCTTTGTTAGAATCATCATCATCATCTCTATTTATTCTCCTGACTTGTGGGACAATGTCTGAAACTTATACTATGGGCAACTATCAAGGATTTACCCTGACCTGCATTCAGAAATGCTTAAATGTTTGTCTCCAGTTAAAATTATTTTGTTTTTTTTTACTTTTTATGCAATGATATGACTGAAATTAAGAGCTGCTTGGTAAGACCATCAACATAGAAAAATACCATAAAGTGTTTTTCCCAGGGACACAACAGAATGGCAAAAGTAGAAGTTAAAACCATATCTATCATGCTTGCCATCACTACAACACTCCTTCTGAATTTAAATTTAATCCAGGTATTTATTAACTTAGTAATAAACCTTAGTTTGTATGTTACCAACATCTTTGAGTAAGTATTGATGGCAAGCAGCAATGGCTCCTGCATATACCAGAGATTTAAGCACAGCCATTCGATTTCTAATGTCTCTTTTGTTGATCTGTCTGTAACAAACCTACTTCTTAACATTTTTAGAAATAAAGAGCAAAGCCAGAAATAAATTAATATTAGAGTCTGTTCTACTGCCAATAACAGGTTCACACACAATTGTATTGCCAAGATGCCAAATTATGTAACACCAATCATGTCACTGGATGTGTTTTAAGGATATTGAATTTAATTAATGAATTTTAATTCAACAAAGTGATAATTATTAATGTTTTGTACAGCATGCAATTATGGCTATTTACATAAAGAAAGTTTTTGAAAGTAAGTTTTTTAAAAGGGGTTATGTTGTGTTTCCAAAATGGGTTGTGCTATAAAAAAAGATTGAAAACCACTGCTGTAAAGCATACTTGATATATATGAGTACAAAGCTGGGATGTTGATAATGTTAGCATATAGATTTAACACCAACTGGCACTGCATACACCTTTTTTTTAACTTGATGCAACTGGAAAAGAATTTTTATATTTAATTTTATTGAGAACAAAATTTTGCCTTAGTTCTCAGTATTTGATTAAAAAAATATTCTATTTGTAAGATTTTGTTCTTTTTTGTTTTCATAGGTCATTGTGCCTGAACACGAGAGGACCATGCAAAATAGTTGATACTGAATACGGTTGGCCAGAGTTTTTGCAGTGCAACAATAATGACGTTTATAGAGATGGATGCTTAGTATGATATGACTTAGAATTTTGTGTCATGTTAAAACCTATAAATGTTAACTCTTTTTTTTACATAATACTGTGTGTTGGATATTGCAAATTATAGTATTCTGCTTACATGTGCAATAATAATTGAAACTATTGCTCTGTTTTAGTTTTTTTTGACCATATATTTTTTATCTTTAAAATAAGCTAAAGCAGAACAATAGATATACAGAACAACAGTAGTAAACTAAAACGAAATAGCAATATTATATCCCTTTTACAATTTATTTAAAATTCATGTTCTTTTTATAAATGCTTTTCTCGGGATAACAATGACAGTTATGTTTCATAGCAGTTGAGTTTCTAATCTTGTGAGTGTGAAATTAGATTTGCACGTTATCTATCAAATATGGTTATAAAATTAGTTATACTTTTTCAAATTTGTGGTTTCTGTTAGTAATAAAGTTATATTTGCCCAAATTTTTAACCGAATTCTCCAAATTTTTTTATAAAATGCATGAAGAGCTAAGTATGGCTGCCGCATTGATTTTAAAAACTAATGTCGCCATTTCAAGTGTTATGAATTGATGAAATACCGGAACTTGTTCATTCTTATATTAGGTTACTGATTATTGCTTGTGCACATTAAGATTAACGTTGAGATGTCTTCGTATCAAACCAATACAAAAATTGCCCTAAAGTATGTGCTCCAGTAAGGTGATTAAACTTGTAAGCATTTTTCACATAAAAAAAGTTTTAAAATTGTATGAAGTTAAAGTAATAAGTTTGCCTTCACAGAAAACAGAGCACTCTTTAAAATTCAATAAGTCCACTTGTGAATCGCCGCTTATTGCCACAAACAATTCCGCTTCTTTCTACGACGAGGTGGAGGGATGCGGGCTGCAGTGCATGAATCCCTTTTTTAATCAAACTGAGCATGATGAAATCCATGCTTTCATTGCCGGTTGGGCCTCAGCCGCTTGTCTATGCACTCTTTTTGCAATGGTGAGCTTATTTAATGTAAATCTTGTTAAAGTTATTAAATATTTAAGCAAAAAATTTTTACAATTGTTGGACGCAAAAGCTTTGAGCAGGCGCGGCTAGTCTGCTTTTTTAGATTTTTAAAATATAAGCTTTGACTTGGAATGTTATAGAACGTAGTCTTTTTAAGTTAGTTACTGTTTGATTGCGACATTTTATTTGTTTCCAACGTGCATTTAAAGTTTTAGATTGGGGTGTGTTATTATTTGAAAATGACTTGCTTTCAGAAATTTTTAAGTATTTATTACATTACAGTATGCTATATAACGTAAAGAAACCAATACATTGACAATGTATAGAAATATACTTTTCATTGTGCACTTGAGTGTAAAATTGTTCAAAGCAAAGCGTTTTTTTTCTTGGATTAATTATCGATTGCTATTGTAAAATAAGTGGTTACTACATTTAGACTTCCACTTTCTTTAAAGTTATTGCCCGCAGCTATTCTGATTTCAAAAAAAAGCTATCTTCTGTCAAGGCAAACGCCACCTGACATACACTTCGTTTTTCTCGATTTTATTTTATAGGGTTAATCATAGAATTATTTCGTCCTAATAATGTTATTCGTCATAAGTCATAATTATGTTATACATCATAAATCATATTATTCGTCATAATTATAACGTTAAACATGTTATATCGCTTTTCATTGTTTTAAAACATTTATCAGTTTATCAACATCAAGATTTCTCCAAACTGTACCTTATTTCGTAATTTTTTTGTAGGTGTTAGCATGATTTTCTATATATACATATATATATAATTTGGGAAGCATGAAATTGCTTTTTGTTTATATATCACTTCTCATCTACTCCCGGTAATATCGCTGACAGAAGCAAAGTGACATCAATAAAAAAAGCATAATCACGTCCCCCCACGGAACTTCATGTGTAGTAGAATTGAGCCTTGAAATTGGACAAAATAGTTTATTGTTGCAGTGGAGTGAAAACGCTGCTTCTTTATGTCAAAGCTTTCCGTCGTGCTTTGACGCGTTCAACCGAATAGATTTTACACTTGACTGGTCACCCTCTCACGTTTTTCGTAATACGATCGTTTCTCAGCCAGCGCAAGTTGTTTATCTTTGACTCCGAGGCGATGAGTTGCTTCTCAGCTACGCTCCGTTTTATATCATTGACTGATAAGTGTTTTCTCTGATACTTATTTGACTTTAACCTTAGACCAATCGTTTAGGTCATGCGTAACTTTCAAACAGTGAACCAAGGGATTCTTTGTATGTAAACAATTATTAGAATAAACTATTTCGAAAGTTTTTTTGCTAACAACTGCATTAAACAAAAGACACATGCAGTATTTGAAGACTTAACTATTTCAACCGACGGAATACATCTAAATTTTAAGATTTCTTGCAAGGATTTAATTGTGTTTTGCTCATTGGATATAACTTTTCTTTTTATTTTCTTCAATTGCTTGGTAAGGCCATTCAAAAAATCCAACCTAGAATCAAAAGATGATGTCAAATGCATCTTCGATTTCCTAAAAGCTCGTTTTCATAACGAGCGTGGAATGGAGTATTCTTTGTTTCTTTTATTGTTTTTTTGCATTGCTTAGCGCTTAAACGCTGAAAGAAGTAAAAAAAATTAACAAAACAAACAAAAAATGCTCATATTACGCTCGTAGTGGAAACGAGCCCTAATGCTTGATTTAGCGAATCTATTTTATATTAACATACTTTAATGTAAAGAATACAATTTTTGAAGGGTTTTGGACTTCATTTTTTTAATCATCTAATACTAATTTATAGCGTAAAAGTCTGATTGTAGTTTCTAATTAATTCTAAATATGTGTATTTGGATTGTTTTCTGATAAATTCTTGTAACAAAAAAGGTTTCAAAAATTTCACAATATTTTCTTTGAACCTGTTGTAACGACTAGTAGGTTACTTAAGCATGAGTAACGCATTTGGCACAGATGTTTTATTTGTTTTAAGATTTGAACTGGTAACTTTCGCTTTTGAAGCAACCGCATGAAGCTTGCTTCCTCGATTCTACTTTATTCAAGCAACTTCAATTAAATCTCTATAATGATTAACAGATTGGTTTTTATTTATCATGTCTTTTTAATTTCATGCATTTTTGTTTAGCTTTGCTTTTTCATTGACTGGAAGAATTCGAGCAGATATCCCGCTCGCATCATATTCTACATCAATGCTTGCTTCTTTCTGGCTGGCATTGGTTGGTTGGCTCAATTTTTTCCCGGTGCACGAAATGAAATTGTGTGCAGAAAAGATGGAACAAAACGATTGGCTGAACCTGTGTAAGTCCCGAGTAGAGATTGAATCTCAAATAACTATCAGTCGTTTTATTTGCATTTTGTTTTTTCCACGTTTGATTTCTAATAGGTTATATTTTTGGTTTGAACCTTGACATGACTGTATAATGAATCTTTTTTTTTCTATTTTTTTCGGCTCTTGATTTTTAACTTTTTTTTATGTGAACACAAAAGAATTTTTTTTTACTCCAAACAGTTAAATAAGATTTACAGCTAAGAACCACACTTAGCTTCAAATTTCACACTTCCAACTTTAACTTCAAAATTCAAATTGTTCAAACTTAACTTGGGTCCGAATTAAATCAAGGTCTCACTTTTGATTCAATCATGCTTATATTAAGGGTGTGCGACCTTTAGCACTGCTCCGCCAAATGCATTTTGCAGATTAGATCTCCGACCAAAACAATCAATTCCATACATGGCTCGACTACAATCAATTTTGCATAAAAACGGGCAAGTCCTTCCGAACTATTCAAAACTGCAATAGCTACTTTCAGTAAATAAATCAGCACCAGTGGTACTATCCTAGGTTAGATTGCAATGACAAAAAAATTTGGCTTGGGCTTTACCTTTTACACAAGCAGCCTGTTTCTTCAATTTGTTTATACGAACGACGAATGTTTTTTTGCGCCGTTGAAACGCCCGCTGCACGAAATAACAGATTCAGTTTCGCTGAGCCGCAAAATACAAAGGTTTTTGTTGCGCACCTATCATTCCGTGCGGAATAAAAAAGAACGTAAAACAACGGTTTTGGAAAATCCGAGTTTGGGTAATTATGACATTAAGGAGGTTTGCTTGTCTATGATGTGACAATTATATATATTTTACAAAATTACTTAGATTCTTCCCTTTTCAGCTGATGTAGGCATCATTTGTGGGCGATTTGTGGTTAAGGAGATTTAGTAAGTTATAGTTGGGCCATTCTTTTTAAATCACCCTGTATATAGCGTAATCGCTTGATAATCCCATGAAAACTATTCGTCAATAAATTGAGGACCGAGGGCGAGCTTTTTAGAAGCTGTAAGTTGCCCACCACTGCTGATTAAAGTGGATTGACGTTAACCTGCAATTTTTCGTTCAAGATACTTGATTCATATCGCGCAATAGTACCTCAACATTGATTGGAAGATGCCACAACGAATCCATTAGGTTGTTTATTTAAAATTCAAAATTTTCGTATAAAGTTTTCAAATGTCGACGAAATTTCGATTCCTCGAGTGTTCGACTGAAAAGCCAAAGTCGACATTTGATTGGACTAAGGCCCGTATTTCTTCGATAATGAGATTTTTTTTCCTTAGGGGCACGGATGAGTCCGGTTCTTGTGTGATAGTCTTCTTAATCGTGTATTTTTTCCTTATGTCTGGTATAATATGGTTTGACATTCTCTCCTACTCGTGGTTTTTAATGTTCAAAGCTTTGGGAAGTTATCAAGATCCACTTGCTGGAATGGTAAGCGTTGGAGATTTGGACTTGATTAACTTGATTATCTTTTTTGTTTTGTTATTTGTATCATCATTGCTTTTGACGTTTCGAAAAACGTATTTATCACTCTTCATGTTTTTATCCAGGAAAAAAGATTTCATCTCACAGCTTGGTCCATACCTTCCGTGTTATCGATTGTAGCTGTGCTTGTATCGCAAATAGATGGAGACTCTATGAGTGGAATTTGTTTTATCGGCTACAAGAACTACGTGTAAGTCTTTTTTCTTGGTATATTTCTTGCGATTGCTGCAATAATGTATTGGTAATGCTTTTAAACTTTTAAACTATTAAAATTTACTGACTTTGAGACAGACAGACTGGCATTAGCTTGGCTTCGAGCAAGCCTTGCTTTTTCTGTACAAATGATAATAAAAGCTAACAAATACGAATTTTCGATTAAAAAATGCTGTATAATGTTAGAAATCGAAATATTGCTATTTTGGCCACGACATTCTTAAGTCCATAAAGTTAATATTGCAGTAGTTTTATAAAAAAAAACAACAAAAATTGAACTTTATAATTTTATATATTTTAAAAATAAACCTTGCTACACAATAAGTTTAGTATTAGTATTGTCGTAAATTCATGTTTTGTTGAAATGAAATTTCATATGTTTTGCTTTCCGCGGGATACCTCAGTGTGTTATTTTATTTTATTTTATTTTATTTTATTTGACGCATATAACGGCAAGATATAAAAGTACAAATTCACAAATTTCGACAGGGTGATTGCGAAGGGATTGTGAGGTTTTCGAGTCAAGCAATCACCCTGTAGTAATACAGAAATATACAAGCTATGTGTCAATATTGGAAATTGAATATGTATACACACACAAAAAAAAAAAAAAAAATTAAAAAAAAAAATAAATAAAAAAACAAAACAAAAAAGCAAAAGTAACATTAAGATTAAGTTAAGACCAACCGAGCAATGGAAAAAAAAATAAAAAAGATACGAGGTATATAAATTGAATTTTAAGAGTTTCAAGAATAATCACTAAAAAGTAAAAATGGTTGATAATGTTTTTTAAATTTACTAAATGATATTATTCTTAGGTTATGACTATGACTTACGAGCAGAAGGACGGGAGCAGTCTACCCGAGTGATTTCTGCTGTGTGCTTAAAAAAAGCACTTCACGACAAATTCTTCTATAAGTTCACACTGCATTGGTGACTACGCTTAAAACAGAAACCAGCATACTGGCCGATACGGCCATTTTAAAAATTGTTTTGATTGACACATGTTGGTCTAGATCTAGAGTAGCAAGAAGCGTCGCTCTGCGCTATCTCGTGTAGTTTGTGTTTGTCGAAAAGTACAGAACTGTGTAGAACATTAAATACAAACATTCAGTTTTAAGTTTTAACTAACCCTTAATCATACAGTACTAGAGATACATAGTAAAAACCTTTATCAGATACATTTTTGCAGTATATCCAGAACTTTTCTGTTAATTAAAAAAAAATCTTTGGCTGACTTTGTTTCTTAATGTCACGAGCTTTCGTGAGCTTCTTCAGGTGTAACGAAATAAGGATGTAACGCCCCCTTAGTTGTATGATACTTGTAATAACATGACATTTAAACTAATTTTTATTTTTCTCGTCTTCTCTCGCATTCACATTGTACGTGTAATAACACTACGTAACATTTAAACTGATTTTTATTTCTCTCATATTTTACAGGCATATTTACAAAATTCTCGTTTTCAACTTATTTGTATGATAACATGAACCAGAAGGTAATCTATTTATTTTTCGTAGCTATCGCCTTGCTTTCTTGCTGGTTCCTGTTGGAATCGTTCTCGGCTTAGGCGGTTTTTTTATATTTCGTGGCCTTACAACACTCATTAGCCTCAAGAAAACAAATCCCAGTCTATTAAACGATACAATCGTTGCAAAAATCAATTGGACAATAATTCGAATAGGTAAGTAGTTGAGTAATTTTTTAGCTTAGATTAGATGGTACGTTGACTTTTTGCAAATATTAAAATAAAGCTATAGTTTAAATGGTTTTTTAAAAATGCCACTATGAACATTACACTTGGCTATTTTGATTAAGATCACTTTTCCGAAGGGCAGAAGGGCAAAAAGATTGGCCGAAATTAAATTCTCTGGTCGTATTTACGCATCAACATGAAATGTTTTATTGGCGACACTCCGTGACAAATTTAAACTAATTTCTCTTTTTCTCTTATTTTCCAGGCATATTTGCAATACTTGCGTTTGCTTCTGTGTTCGTCACCTTTTCAGCTCATTTATACGATTACACCAACCAAGCCTTGTGGGAAAAAAGCTTCAGAGAATACATCAAGTAATTGAGCGAAGATTAAAATTGCTATTCGTGTTCGTTTGAACCGGTTGCTTGTCGTCGTTTCGCCCAAAAGCTCATGTGTAACAGAAAGTGCGCTTTCTGTTACATACAAACCGTGCAGTAGCCGTTTTTAAATTCTCGCACGTCCTCCAACGATAGCTAGCACGACGTAATTCGTCGATTGTTTACGTCACGTCAGATGCGAAGCGAACGTGACGATCCTGGAGCAGCTGAGCGGTACCCCGGTGCAAGAGTGCGCGCTTCAGAACCACCCCAGCCTGTCGATACTCAAGCTCAACCTGATCGCGCTGTTCGGCACCGGCATCGTCATGAGTACCTGGGTGTGGACGCGAGCGACTTTTTCCAACTGGAGACGGACTTGGTACAGGTAAGTTCGGTTCGAGAACTTTCGCTGCCGAGGTTTTAAAACGATCAGTCTCGTGATTTTGAATCTTGCTGCGTCCTCGGGATAATCACTTGACTGTATCATGCGGGCTTCTTTCAATTTCATGGGATAAAGTGTTCGTGAGATCTCAATTCAGGAAAAAACAACTGATTTTCTCTCAAAGTTAGTTCTACCAATTAAAATAGCCGGGATTTGCTTCTCTGGCAGTGTGACGTTCTAAACGAAGTTGTACGTAGAAAACGGAGACATTATGCGGTTCGCGTCATCACTTGACGAATCTTCGTGCGTGTTTGCTTTGTTATTTTTTTGCGAGTCGTAGGAATAGGTAGAATATTCTCGAATCTTTCAAGGTTGATCGGACGCAGCGACAACGAGATGCGGAGGATCAGGCAAAGGAGTCGGATTATCGCCAAAGCTTTTGCTAACCGGAACATGTTTCGACGAAAAGAAACCAAAAAACAGTGAGATTAAATTTTTAATTTTACGGAAGTGTCTTTAATTTTTTAGAAAAACGCTTAAAACTTTCTTTGAAAAAATTCTCGCTTTTCAAAAGTTTTATCGATCAACTCTTCAAACTTTGCGTTTCGGTGTCAAACAATTGCGATTATTTGTTTTACGAACTCCCAAAATTTCCACAAACTTCTAGTTGAAATTATACCAAATTGAAAACACTAATTTGAAAAAAGGTTTTCAATTCATCACGCTTAAAACAACTGAACTTGTTGAACACGATGTGCTTTATACGCGCTGATTTTTCGCTTTAAGAAATTTAGCTCAATGAATTTAAAATTTAACTAAAGTGTTTAAATTAGCTCGTAATCGTTATGGTATTGATACTTTTTAACTTCGACTTCTAAATTTAGAAGTCCATGCTTTTAAATACTGTAAAAATTTGTTTTCATAATAGTTTATAGCTGTTGTTTATACTTATAATATGATTTGTAATTTTCCCACTGTTTTCATTGGGAGTGTTAATTAACTTTAGTGGTTTCATTAGTTTTTGTTTGTTTAGATATTGAGTGTGAAATAATAACTTTGATTTTTCTAAATATTTGAGGTTGTTTACAAATTTAACTAAAGATAATTTTTCAACAGCTGTCTTACAAATACAATTCTTGAAAAGCGGGTGTTTTACCATTTTATGACCGCGTTAATCAACGGGCATTATTACGTAGAACGGAGTTTTCGGACGACGAAGACGACGAAGCGATGGAGGAACTCGAGTACAGCGAACACACAATCACTCATCAGGATCCTGTCGGAATGGATTTTTACTTTCCCTGCGAGACTCCGGTTCGCAAATTAATCCGCCCGATAGGAAACTAATCCTATGTTTGCGTTTAAAAGTCAGCTTCAGCTGAGCGTTGACGTCAGGCTTAAGAGTTTTTATTAATGCCTGAGTCTCCTTTGTTTCCCGACCAAAGAATCAGCTGTTTCATCGCGCCTCTTCACATTCTGTCACCCCCAACGATGCTATGACGTTGTTATGACGCGTTATTATTGCCCGGCGAATAACGTCCGTTAATTTTTTCGGCATAGTACTTTTCACCATGCTATAGTTTTACCTATCAATTAAAGATTGCTCGTTTTTGATGTTTGATCATTTGTCCGCAGCGTGGTCGAGTGGTTAAGAGCGTTGTAATTGTCATCGGCATGGTCGCGGTTTAAAACCTACTCGCGCCATTCTGTTATGTTCTCGGGAAAGACACTTTACAGTACTTTCCTTTGCTCGGCAGTCTTAACAAACAATTCTAAATTTTAGTCATATCTCTATAAAACTAAAAGAAATAAAAATAAAAAATTTCAACCAGACAGCAATATCTTTGCATCTCCGGAAGCAGGTTGGGGGAATTACTTCACAGTTGGTCTATGTATAGCGCTTCCAACGCTTTCCTACGAATCAGTAGAATAAATATAGAGATAAAATGAAATGAAAACCATTTTTCAGGACATTTCTTCTACTTGGCTCCACAATGTGCCAAAGATGGTGGAACGAAGAGGCGGAATTCTTCCCGAGGGTAGGTCCTCGGTAAGGACTAGTCTGGACTGGCACGGAGGAAAACCCCCGGCTTTCGTGAAACAACAAACCTGGGATGGCTTAGAGCCGGGGCTTTGGGCCGTTTCACAATACGTAAGAATCGTCGTGACGTTTAATTTGCTTCCAAGAAATGTTTTTGAGTATCAGTGAAGCTATTTCTGGTTTTTCTTGCGTGCGTTTCGTTATCTCATCGCTTAGTTTGATGCTTGCCATTTGTCAGAGTGAAGCGAATTAAAATGTTTGAGACAGAGCTGATTAGGTTAGCTTGATTACAAGTTGGCGTAATTGCGCGTTGGAAACCGTGAATATTACACTAACTCGTAAAATGAGATTATATATGTAAAAAATTGAATGTTATGTTTCGTAAAATAAGCGTCGAAGTTTAAATTCAGTTTTGAACGTTTCATTCAACACCCATCTTAAAAATTTAGTGTAATAGTTTCGTCGATTTCTAAACCGTTTTTTTTGCAGATTGACGGCCATATCGTGAAATCGAAGACCAATCCCCCCAAACCATCTCGAAAGACCGCCCCTGCGAAGGTAGTACCATAATTCTGTCTGCATCAAACATTACGTATTTACCACTTGTGACGCCACTAATCCTTTTTTTAGTTTTTAAATGACGTCTTTATCGGTACGTCGCCGTATAACTACCCTCTGAAGCCCCTCACTCCCCGGCGACTTCCCCCTGTCCAGTGTCGCGCTGACCGCTGTTACGTGGAATCGTTGCATCGTAAGTTGATTTCGTGTATCACTTACTTGAGTAAAATGAAAGTGTTTGTGCTGCTCTGACTCAAAAGCAGTTTGTTATATTCAGGGCTGCGAACTCGAACTCGAAAAATAAAAATTTCTGAACTCGAACTTGAACACGAACTCGAAAAAAGTTTGTGGAGTTTGAGTTCTTCTATTGAGTAAATTTGACAATAACATTTCTCAGCGATGGTGCCAAATTATAATTTGCTACCCTCTTTTATTTTGTTTAATAATAGATTAAAATTGGTAACATTGATGACAAAGCATTTTTAACATGTGATCAGTTTTTCGCGGTTGAATTATCCTTTTAACTCTATTCCGACTGTATTTTTTCAACTCTATTTTGTGAACTCGAACTCGAACTCGAACTCGAAAAATTGAAATTTAAAGAACTCGAACTCGGACTTGCAATTTTTTTGTGAACTTGAACTCGAACTTGAACTCGATTAAAAATGCTTCGAGTTCGCAGCCCTGGTTATATTAGAGAGCTTTTCGCTACTAATAATCAATTTATTTTGTTTGAAAGTGTATCATACAAAATTTTTTGTTGTTGATATTATTTAATTATTCTTGGAGAATCCATAGCTTATTTATTTTATTTCAACTCTATATTTATCCTTCCTGACTCGCAGGAAAGCAAAGGAGGCGCTATACATAGGGCAAGTTATTACCCCAACCTGCTTCCGGAGATACCAAGATATTGCTGTCCGGTTAAAATGTTTTATTTTAGATTTTTATAGAGATATAATTGAAATTTAGAACTGCTTGCTAAGACCGCCAAGCAAAGGAAATTGCCGTAAAGTGTCTTTCTCAAGGACACAACAGAATGGCGCGAGTGGGTTTTGAGCCGAGACCGGCGCTCTCAACCACTCGACCACTCTCCCGACTTTTTAATCTAACCTAAACCTTCACCTTTGATAACCTCTCAGCTTGCAAAAGGCCTCTTTCACAGATTAGTGGTGTGTTGGTATTTTGGTTGCAGTTTAAAAGGTGATTGGTTTTGTGTCTTTGTGCGTGTCCAGTATATCGCGCATTGTGGTTGTCAAGGGCTTTTTTGCAATGATGTTTGGTTGGTTTTGTGCTGTAGCAGTTTTATATGTATATGAAGTGATAATGTTTGTTTTGATGGGCGTACTGTACGTCGTGTGATATGGTGTTGATGACTCGGTATATTGCGAGGAAAGTTTTCTGTTTAATAATTTGTTCTTCGCAACCACTTGATGTCGCGACAGCCAAGTGATAAACGATTGAAGTACAGAAGTAGAATCTAATTCAAAATTTGTTAGTGCTCATCCACTTTAGTTCGAGAGGGTCCGTGCCGACAACTCAATATCAATTAGTCACCCATAATGACCTAGCTTCGAGTTGGAAGACATCTTGAGTGTAACCAGGAGGTTGAGGGTTGTTTGCTTCGATTCCTTTCAAAAATGGCCTCTACTTTTTTGACCAGAACTGAAATATCTAGTACGTCATCCATCTGACGTGTAATCATTAATGCGTTTTGTGATTAGTTGAGAAAGATGGCGTGATTTTTTATTATATTAAGTTCTAAATATGGGGTCTGGAACCTATGGCTTGCGAGTCAGATGTGGCTATTTTGATAACGAGCATGAATTACACAAATAAAAACACTTAAGATTTCAAATGTGAAGACTTTTTTTTTAGAGATCACTACGTTTTTGAGACGAAAATCGAGAGATCAGAGTCAATAATATAAGTTTTACTTTACGAAAGAAAAACAAAGTTTGCTCACGAACAAATTTCTGCACATACGCACACGCACACGCACACACACACACACACACACACACACACACACACACACACACACACGCCCACGCCCACGCCCACGCCCACGCC